>UFQX01000250.1:0-545579 GCA_900497675.1 Arapaima gigas
AGGTCGCATAATCTATGCCGCACCCGCCGTCCCAACCTTCAACTGTCTGTGGGACATTGCCGCGCAGCTTGATCTGGTACGGAACCGGGTCAATCTCGAACAGCAGGTCTCCCTTATGAACAATCGCACCGTCCACGAAGTGGATGCCAGTCAGCGCGCCACCGACCTGTGCGCGGATTTCAACGCGCTGGACGGCAGAAAACTGACCGAGAAAATTCAGGCGCGTATCGATGGCTCGCTGTAAGGGAGTGCTCACCGCAACAGCCGGACCGGACGGAGCGACTACTTTTGTAGTCTTCGACTGTTCGTTCGCATGCATGGCCGTCGCGCCGGCCGCCAGGAAGACCAGGACGACGGCCGCAGCACCGACCCTGGCCCGTAGACGA
Organism: Arapaima gigas; assembly: GCA_900497675.1. Classification (NCBI taxonomy): domain Eukaryota; kingdom Metazoa; phylum Chordata; class Actinopteri; order Osteoglossiformes; family Osteoglossidae; genus Arapaima; species Arapaima gigas. Next base: position 387 of record UFQX01000250.1, read on the forward strand.
GGCTTGTGCGACTTGCCGACAGCCGCGGAATTAGGTTCGGACCGTTCAGAATTCTCGTTCATCGTATTCCTCAATCAAGCTGCGGGACGTATGCACCGCTGGATGAGAGACACAGCGCTGCGCTGTCAGCTGTCACGGCCGAGCTGCTGCTCGATACGTTTAGCTGATGAGTTGATACTAAACGCCGTAAAGGTAATCCTCATCATCTAAAAAGTCAAATTTAGATAAAACTCATCATCTAAGTTGCTATCATGGCGGTAGTGAGGGGCCGCGCCCGGAGGGGGCGGTTGAGGCGATTCGACGGAGGAAGGAGCAAATGAAGCGGTCTAAGGCAGATACAGCGGCGACGCGGGCGCGGGTTGTCGAGGTGGCGGCGCAGACCTTTGCACGGAACGGAATTCGCGCGACGGGCGTAGCGGAAATCATGGCTGCCGCAGGGCTCACTCACGGTGCGTTCTATCGTCACTTCGAATCGAAGGAACAGCTCGTGGCTGAAGCGTGCGCGGTCACACTCGAATCTTTAGTCGGGTCGGCTGAGTCTGTTGCCAGTCAAGAGCAGGGGCGTTTCCTGTCGCACCTGGAGAGCTTCTTGACCTCTGACTGTAACGAGGGGGGACTGGCTGGCTGCCCATTCGTGGCAATGGGTAGCGAGCTTGCGCGCGCAGATGCCGAGACGCGCGGGATAGCGACCAAGGGCTTCCGCAATCTTGTCGACCTGATTGCGACGCGCTATTCGCACATGGATGGTGAGTCGGCACGCGCTGCCGCGATTTATACACTGACGACAATGATTGGAGCGGTCACGATGTCGCGCATAGTGGACGATCCGGAGTTGTCGAATCAAATCATAGAAACGGCGAAAGCCCATCTGGTCGATGTACAGACGGGGCCAGGCCAGGACGAGCACCGTCGCACGGCATAGCGGCTCCCAGTAATAGCGCTTTATGCTTGAGTCGATTTGCATGAGGGCCCCGCACTCGAGTTGCAAAGGATTTGCGTCAGTTGTCGGGTTGCAATCAACCTGACGTGAGGTGATTCACTAAACTAGCGATGGATTCGGCTATGAGCCGTCGTCTGCTGGGTGAGGCAAGTTTCCCGGGCCCTGTTGAGCATTTGGGTTAGATCGTCACGATCAGGGCGCGTCGCAAGAATTTTTAGCGCCCGTTCTATTTGCTCCAAGCATTCACTCGCCATCGAAGCGCGCATCAAAACTGCCGTGCTCGCAAGTACCAAATCGACGGCCATGGCAATGTCCCCACCGGGTGCGAATCCCCAATTGACCGCCGCTCTTAAGTCGTCAAGGAAAGAAGTTCCACCATCTGGTGAGCCTGCTGATGGCAGCATTGCGCTGCCAGGTACTGTTTCGTTCAGGGCCGCAAGCACGTATCGCGCATGAAGTCGCGCGAAAACGGGGTAATCACTACGGTCACGAAGCTTGAGTTGCGCATACATGCGCACCGATTCGAGCAATTCAAATACTCTTCTCGTCTCATATATCCGTACGCCGATCAGCGATTTCTTCTCGAGGTCCAGAATGCTGGTGAGCACATCCTGAGCGCTAACGGCATCGTCCGCGGCAATGTGCTGTGCCGCATCCAGAGTGAACTGGCCTGAAAAAAGGCTTAGGCGTTCCAGAACTACCTTCTGCTTTTCGTCAAGCAGTTCGTAGCTCCAGTCGAGGCTGGCCAACAATGTTCGATGGCGCGCTACCGCTGTTCGTGTTCCACGCGTAAGAAGCGCGAAGCGGTCGTCAAGTTGTTCTGCGACACCGCCAAGTCCGAGTGCCGGGACACATGCGGATGCCAACTCGAGCGCGAGGGGAATGCCGTCGAGCCGCTGACATATTTCAATCGCAGCGGGGAGGTCCGCTTCCTTTATCGCTGAAGAAATGTAGTGTTCAAGTATTTGTATCGAACCCAAAGAGCGCGCGTTGGCAAGATTTTGACGTGTCGGAACTTCGCACGGGGCCACTCTGAACACGTACTCACCGTTTATACGAAGCGTTTCTCGGCTGGTTGCAATGATGGTGAGGGAGGGCGCAACGTTTAGAAAGCGCTCTATCGCATGGGCGACACTATCGATGAGGTGTTCACAACTATCCAGTATCAGTAGCTGTGGGTGCGGGCGGAAATCCCGCTCGATGCCCTCGAATAGCTGTGTTGTGGCTTCCGATATCGAGCCGAGGTCCGAATACAAGACACCACCCGCATACTTTGAGGTCAAATTTCGGGCAATCTCGAATGCGAGCTTGGTTTTTCCCACTCCGCCTGGACCTACGAAAGTGACGATGCGATGACTTTCGACCATCGCAGTAGCTGCGGCTAGCTCGCGCGCTCTGCCAATCAATTTCGATGCCGGAGGTGGCACCGAGCGCCTCCCGGAAACTGCGCGATGCAAAGCGGGTTGCGCGAGCCCGAAGAAGTTCGCATCTACCGGTGTTATCTCCGCGACGAACTGATAGCCGAACCCTTCGATTGTCGCAATTGCGTCTCGATCGTCTCCCAGCGCTCTCCGAATGACTGATATCCGCGCTTCTACCGTATTTCCCTCGATGACCCGGCCCACCCAGACGTTCGCTTGCAGCGTGTCCCGGCTGACAGGCATGCCGCGCGCTTCCACCAGCGCTATCAATAGGTCGAAGGCGCGTCCGCCAATCTCAACCCGCGTACCTGCATGTGTCAGTTCGCGGCGCGAGCGCACCACCACGGTTTGGCCGAAGGAGAATGCCTCTGGAAGGTCCGACGGTACGGTCATAGCGTCACTCAACTTTGGGTCGTGCAGAGCTGGCTACGATGCATTGGCGGAGACCAATGAGCTGGCCGACCATTGCTGTCTGCTGTCCTTATCAATCGCTCTTCCATCGTAGCTCACATCGTCGGCTGTCTGCCTGATTTAATGCCGTGCCCGTCTGAATTCTCGGCGTCAACCCGACATAGTCGAATTTGCATGGTGGGTCGTGCCCAGACCATCGAAAACCGACTTCGCGCCGGCGACGCGGGCAAGGTCGGCAGGGCCTATAGCGACCAACTTGCCGACCTCCGGGCAAGGCCGAATTACAGGTGCTACTCGACAGGCATCGAATCTCGATACTGATTGCAGCGTTTTCAGGTCCGGTAAGACCAGCAGAAGGACAGAGCCGGTGGCACTGGGTATCGTCGAATGGCTGCAAACAGCGCGCGCGGCTGCCGCGCCTTTGCCGCTAACCAATGGTGGGCTTACCAGGCGCTACGGCTCATTCTCTCTGAACGACACAGGTGACGAAAAAATGGAAAACTTTGTTGTTGGAACCAGGACTTCTACATCCTTGCCTCGACGTGGGTTCCTGAAGGCAATCGGAACGGCCGTAGCCGCCAGCGCGTTGCCTGTAACGGTGGCAAAAGCGGCGCAGGCATTGACGGCTTCGTATCCCGCGAGCGACTCGAAAACCATCAGGATGAAGGACGGCACCACACTCTTCTATAAGGATTGGGGAAGCGGTCAGCCGATAGTGTTCCATCATGGATGGCCCCTTTCCGCTGACGACTGGGATGCACAGATGCTGTTTTTCCTCGCCCACGGATACCGGGTGATTGCCCACGATCGACGCGGACACGGGCGTTCGACGCAAACGCTGAGCGGCAACGAGATGGACACTTATGCTGCAGACGTTGCGGCGCTGACTACAGCGTTGAATTTGAGGAACGCGATACATATCGGGCATTCGACCGGAGGCGGCGAGGTCACCCGTTACGTGGCCCAGCACGGCAAGGGCCGGGTGGCGAAGGCCGTCCTCATCGGCGCTGTTCCGCCCATTATGGTAAAGAGCGAGTCGAATCCGAACGGAACGCCGGTCGAGGTCTTCGACTCTTTCCGAAGCGCGCTTCTGGCCAATCGAGCCCAATTGTATCGCGATGTACCTTCTGGTCCGTTCTACGGCTTCAATCGCGCCGGAGCGAAGGTCTCGCAGGGCCTGATCGACAATTGGTTCAGGCAAGGGATGATGGGGGGCGCCAAAGCTCAGTACGACTGTATCAAGGCATTTTCCGAGACCGACTTTACAGCCGACCTCAGACGGATTGAAGTTCCCACGCTGGTCATGCATGGCGACGACGATCAGGTCGTACCCATCGCTGATTCCGCATTGCTTTCATCGAAGTTGCTGCCGAACGCGACGCTCAAAGTGTATCCCGGGTTTCCGCACGGGATGGCATCGACGAATCCCGACCAAATCAATGCGGACCTGCTTCAGTTCATCAAGGCTTGATGCGTGCCCCGGCACCGTCGTCCGAACGTGGCGAGGACGGTGCTGTCGGTTGCTTGAATGCCGTCTTATTGTTTCGCGCAGCCCGCCCGCAGTTTCTCGTGTGCATAGGCCCGCACGGTGTTAGACAGTTGGTATGCCACTGGGTTGGACTGGGGAACGGGAGTCAGCAGTGATTTTTCGACCAGCTCTATTATCGAAGACGTGACCGTCAATTCTGGAATCGCGTCGCGACTGAACGTGCGATGCGCGGCAGTCAAGGTGAATGGTTCGTCGAATACGCTCAGTGCATTCAGAACCTTCTTGCAAGATTGGGAAAGCGGTTCGTAACTCCAATCGACTGACGCGCGAAGAGTCTTGTGTCGAGGTGGAGAAGTACGGAAACCGTGGGTGAGCAATTCGAATCGGTTATTCAGTTGCGTAGCGACGCCATCGAATCCCAACGCCGGCACGCATTCCGCGGACAACTCGATAGCAAGTGGTACTCCATCGAGAGCATTGCAGATTCTCGCAGCGGCCATCATGGCTCCGCGATCGGATGTGACAAATGCGTCTCCGACACGGTCAAGAAGCATGGCCACAGAGGGATAGCATTCCACGTTGTCAATGTCTTCGGCAGGAGGCAGCTCGAGAGGGGAAACCGGAAAAATGGCTTCGTTCCGAACCCGCAGTGCCTCACGACTTGTAGCCAACAGACGAATCGTTGACGTCGCCTCCAGGAGCCTCTCCGAAAATTCGGACACCGGGCCGAGAAGATGTTCACAGTTGTCGAGCAGAATCAGTATGTGCTTGCCTTCGATGCACGGAAACTGCAGCTGCGTCGCACCGTCCGGCACGTACGGAATGAGTGCTGAAGCAACGAGAGAGGGAAGCTCGTCGGGGGTGGTAATCGACCCGACTTGGATAACGCACACGCCGTCCGGAAAGCCAGGCGCGAGCTGGCTCGCTGCTTCAACTGCAAGTCTGGTTTTTCCGACACCGCCCGCGCCTACCAGCGTCACCAAGCGCGAAGTTTCCAGTCGACTGGCAATCGCCTTTTTGTCGATGTCGCGTCCGAACCAGCGAGAAGTGTACTTCGGGATGTGCGGCTTCCGGCTGCCACGATAAGGCGACGTACCAGTGAAGATCGGTCTGGGAGTCGGGGTGGAATGTTCGCGCAATTGACCTACGAATTGATACCCTCGCCCTGCGACGGTGAGAATCGCTTTCCGGTCTTCAGACAACGCACGCCGCAGCGACGAAATTTGAGCTTCCAGGGCGTTCTCCCCAACGATACGCCCGCGCCACACCGCCTCCATAATTCTATTCTTGCTGACCGCGACACCGCGTTCTTCAAGTAATAGCAACAGCAGGTCAAATGCTCTGTTTCCGATCTCGACTCGCTTACCCCCATGCACCAACTCACGCCGATGAGCCGAGACGATGGTCTTACCAAACTCGTATTGGCTATCAGGTAGTGTGACCATCTCAATGCTCCACAAGGTGCGCAACGGACAAGTGTTTTTTCTATAGTGAATCGGGAGCCGGAATGCCGAGTCTGCCGCCGTTATCGCTGAAAGGGGCACCTGTGTGGCGATGCAGCAAGAACTGATTGTTGGTCCTGAAGGCGGGAATATCTAGTTATAAGGTGTTAATTTTAGCTAAGTGGTTCATGCCGAAAATTAACATTTATTTCAATGTGTAAAATTTAGAAAGTTGGTTGTTGGGGATTCCCGGCACGCTCGGTTTGGGAAAGTGTGCGCCTTCGTGGGGCATATCGTTCTTCGTTGGTACCGGCATGCTTAAAACTCGCGATGAAGTGCCGGCCGCCGAGTCGAGTTGTTTTTGGCTCAAACGAACGATATTGCGGCGGCCTTTTTCAGGATGCGTCAGGTTGCGTACAGGACTCGTTTTATGGTTTTCGATATCGTGATTGCGACTAGAGATTCTGCATTACCGAACCCAATCATCTTGCTTGTATGAGGCAGCGCGCGTGCCCGGTGAAACCGTCAGGTAGAACCTTGGGAAAGGCGCCGCGGTAGTTGATGCCATTGGGCGACGAGCAACTCAACGGTAACAATCCGAGAGGTTCATGATGAGCAAGCTAACGACGGCTTTTGGCGCACCGGTTCCCGACAATCAAAACATTCAGACAGCTGGGCCTCGTGGTCCCGCACTCCTGCAAGATGTTTGGTTTCTCGAAAAGCTGGCTCATTTCGACCGCGAGGTGATCCCTGAGCGTCGCATGCACGCGAAGGGGTCGGGTGCGTTCGGTACCTTTACCGTTACACACGACGTCACACGATACACCCGGGCAAAAATATTCTCGCGCATTGGTAAGACGACGGAGATGTTTGCTCGGTTCTCGACGGTTGCAGGAGAGCGAGGGGCAGCAGACGCCGAGAGAGATATTCGCGGCTTCGCTCTGAAGTTTTATACGGAAGAGGGGAATTGGGATCTGGTCGGAAACAACACACCGGTCTTCTTTTTGAGAGATCCTCTGAAGTTCCCTGACCTCAACCATGCAATCAAGCGCGACCCGCGGACCGGCCTGCGAAATGCCGAAAGCAACTGGGACTTCTGGACGCAACTACCGGAGGCTTTGCACCAGGTCACAATCGTGATGAGCGACCGCGGTATTCCGCGCTCGTACCGCCACATGCATGGCTTTGGTAGCCATACGTTCAGCCTCATCAATGCGAGCAACGAACGGTTCTGGGTGAAGTTCCATATGCGCAGCGAGCAGGGAATCGAAAACCTGACCGACGAGGAAGCTACGCGGATCATGGGTTCCGACCGCGAAAGTCACCACCGCGACCTCTACGAGAGCATCGAGGCGAGACAGTTTCCGAGGTGGAACCTGTACTTCCAGGTAATGCCGGAGAGTGAGGCTTCCGCGTACAAGGTGAATCCGTTCGACCTGACGAAGGTCTGGTCGAAGAAGGACTACCCACTTATCGAGGTAGGGTACTTCGAACTGAACCGTAACGCGGAGAACTGGTTCGCAGACGTAGAGCAGGCTGCCTTCAATCCTGCAAATGTCGTTCCTGGAATCAGCTTTTCTCCGGACAAGATGCTGCAGGGCCGTCTTTTCTCTTATGGCGACGCGCAGCGATACCGACTGACGGTCAACCATTTCCAGATTCCCGTGAACGCTCCGCGTGCGTCGACGCACACCAACAGCTATCACCGTGACGGTGTTCTGCGTGTCGACGGCAATCAGGGGGGCACGACTTCGTACAATCCGAACACGAAGGGAGCATGGCTTGACCAACCGGATTTCAGCGAGCCGCCGCTGTCGATCGAGTGGGCAGCCGACCACTGGAACCATCGAGTCGACGATGACTATTACTCACAGCCCGGCGACCTGTTTCGTTTGATGACGGCGGCGCAGCAGCAGATGCTGTTTGATAACACGGCTCGGGCGATGTACGGCGTATCCAGGCCTGTCCGCGACCTGCACGTCGAGCACTGTACGAAGGCCGACCCGGCATATGGTGCTGGTGTTTCGGCGGCACTCGCAGCGCTCGATGCGTACGTCTCCAGCGCAGTGCGGTCGGAGCCTGAAGTCACCAAGTAAGGCGGTGACTGTGTCGGCAGGACAACCGGAGATACTCGAATGACTTTCAGCGTAAACGACGTTGCTATCCCGGATAGCAAATTGGCTCGGGAAATAACTGAAATTGTGAGGGAAACTGCGCCTCCGCTGCTGTTTCACCACTCGAGCCGAGTGTTCTACTTCGGTGCTCTCGCCGGCAAGCACCGAGGGCTCAACTTCGACCCCGAACTGCTCTATTGTGGTTGCATGTTCCACGACATGGGGTTGACGAAGAAACATAGCAGCAGCCACGAACGTTTCGAAGTGGATGGTGCAAACGCGGCGAGAGACTTCCTGAAGCGTAACGGTATTGCTCAGTCCGATATCGACACGGTCTGGACGGCGATTGCCCTGCATACCACGCCGGGTATCCCACAGCATATGAGCCCGGTCATCGCGCTCGTCACTGCCGGTGTTGAAATGGACGTGCTCGGCTTGACCTATCGGGAGTACAGCGACGAGGAGCGTGAGTCCGTCGTGCGGCAACATCCCCGCACCGACAATTTCAAGGAAGACATCATTCAAGCTTTCTACGATGGAATCAAACACAAACCGGACACTACGTTCGGGAACGTGAAAGCAGATGTCATTGCAGACAAAGACCCAAGCTTTTGTCCAGGTAACTTCTGCAGCGTAATACGCAACTCGGCGTGGTCTGCCTGACTTCGCCGAGACCGTCGATGCCGTGACCGTGGAAAGGTTGAGCGGGCAGCGTCTGCATCGCGGTAGGGATTCTCCCACGTTACGAATATGCGAATCCGATTGGGGTGTGCTGTGAGTGTAGCCCCCTCCGGATGATGCTTGGCTCGCGGATTTGCTTGAAGCTTCCGGCTCGCCGGAGCGTTTGAAGATAGCCGCCTGGCCGCAAGGTCGGACGCAAATCAAAGCTGTCAAATCGAGAGAGGGTTACCATGCCGTTCGTCACAACCAAAGATAAAGTAGAAATTTTCTACAAGGATTGGGGGCCGAAGGACGCGCAGCCCATCGTTTTCCATCACGGCTGGCCTCTGTCGGCGGACGATTGGGACGCCCAGTTGCTGTTCTTCGTTCAGCGGGGATATCGTGTAGTGGCACACGACCGCAGAGGTCATGGACGCTCGTCGCAGGTCTCGGAAGGTCACGATATGGACCATTACGCCGCCGACGCGTTCGCCGTCGTGGAAGAACTCGATCTGCAGAACGCCATTCATATCGGCCACTCGACTGGCGGCGGCGAAGTCGCGCGGTACGTCGCCAAGCACGGCGAGCCAGCTGGACGGGTTGCAAAGGCCGTACTGGTCAGTGCTGTTCCGCCTTTGATGCTGAAGACCGAGTCAAATGCAGAGGGACTCCCGATTGATGTGTTCGACGGCCTGCGCGCTGCATTGGCGGCGAACCGAGCACAGTTCTTTGTCGACCTGCCCGCCGGTCCGTTTTATGGGTTCAATCGACAAGGCGCGACGGTGCATCAAGGCGTTATCCAGAATTGGTGGCGTCAAGGAATGATGGGTAGCGCGAAGGCACACTACGAGGGCATCAAGGCGTTTTCCGAGACGGATCAAACAACGGACTTGAAAAACATTTCGGTGCCGACGCTCGTACTTCACGGCGAAGATGACCAAATTGTTCCAATCGGCGACTCCGCGCTGAAGACCATCAAGCTGTTAAAAAACGGAACGCTGAAGACATATCCGGGCTTCTCCCACGGCATGTTGACGGTGAATGCGGACGTCCTCAACGCCGAGTTGCTGGCGTTCGTTCAGGGCTAGTTCGCCTCCGCGGAAAGAAGGCCGAGGTATTGGCCTTTTCTCCACCGAGCCTCGTATTGTTACTGCCGGCCTTTGCATTTCGCCTGGTGTGTCGACGTTGCTTCAGCGGAAATGTGCGGAGACCCTCCTGCGAACCCCGCGACGTCGGTAACCGGCGCCTCGGGCGTTCGAGGAGAATGTTCGGCCGGCCGGCTCTATGTCTCTGACAATTTCGCTGGCAACGCCTGGTCAGTATTGATTTGAGTGTGCTGTCTTCGAGAGCGGAGGCGAGGGTGGGTGAGCTCGATATAAATTCTTCGTGGATGCATATCGTCACTCTCTTGTCAGGGAAGGGTAGTCCCCACGAGCAGATTTCTGCGGCCGGTGACAGGGGCAATGCACGCCGAGGTCTTGATATACGTTGGCCGGAGGACGTGCAAATTCGCATTCTTGAGCGACTGTCCGACCACACTGTCTCATTGGCCTGGGGCCATCCCTGCCGTGGACACTTCGGGTGTCAGACGTGGCAGCGTACCACTGCGAGGACGTGCGGAATATGCTCGTTGACCGGGGAGAGGGTATTGCAGGGCGAGCAGATTTATAAGCTTGTTCGGTCGGCAAGTGGCGTCCGTCGAATCAACGAAATGCTGTTGGCGCGTCACGTTGATGCCATTTTGGAGTGTAGTGACAGGATGTAGTCTCATCGCCTTTTTCATGAAAGGAGAGGCTACGGGACGCTTTCATTTCTCGAGAACAACAAAGGGAAGAAAATCCCCCTCACTCCACCGTCACCGACTTCGCCAGATTCCTTGGCTTATCGATATCCGTCCCTCTTGCCAGCGCAGCGTGATACGCGAGCAGTTGCATCGGCACCGTATGCAGAATCGGCGAAAGCGGCCCGTAGTACTCGTTGAGTCGAATGACCTCGATCCCCTCACTCGGCACCAACCCACAGTCCACATCCGCGAACACAAAAAGCCTGCCATTCCGCGCACTGACCTCATGCATGTTCGACCGGAGTTTTTCGAGCAGCATGTCATTGGGCGCAACCGCAATCACCGGCATTTCGTTACTCACCAGCGCCAGCGGCCCATGCTTCAGCTCTCCCGCCGGATAAGCCTCTGCGTGAATATACGAAATCTCCTTCATCTTCAGCGCGCCTTCCAGCGCGATCGGATAATGCATCCCGCGCCCGAGAAACAGCATGTTGTCGCGTCGTGCGAGCAGTTCCGACCACGCCATGATCTGCGGTTCGAGCGCGAGCACTTTCGACATCGCGTCCGGCAGATGCCGTAGCGCACGCAGATGCTCCTTCTCTTCGTCGTCGCTCAGCCGCCCGCGCACCTGCGCCAGCGACAACGTCAGCAGAAACAACGCCACGAGCTGCGTCGTAAAAGCTTTCGTCGAAGCCACCCCGATCTCGATCCCCGCGCGCGTGACGAACTGCAGCGCACATTCCCGCATCAACGCGCTCGTCGCGACATTGCAGATCGCGAGCGTATGCATCATCCCGCTTTGCTTCGCGACATGCACCGCACCCAGCACATCCGCCGTCTCACCGCTCTGCGACACCGCGACAACCAACGTCCGCGGATTCGGCACACTATCGCGATACCGAAACTCGCTGGCAATTTCCACGCTGGCCGGCAGCTTCGCGATGCTCTCGATCCAGTACTTCGCGGTGAGCGCCGCGTGATAGCTGCCGCCACAGGCGAGCAACAACACCGAATCGACGTCGTTGAAAACCCGCCACGCACCGTCACCAAACAACTCCGGCATGATCGAAGACACATCGAGCAACGTATCGGCCACCGCCTGCGGCTGCTCGAAGATCTCCTTCTGCATGTAGTAGCGATACGATCCGAGATCGGCCGCCCCGCTATGCGCGGCGACCCGTTGCACGGCGCGCTCGACACGCTGGCCGGCCGCATCGACGATCCAGTAACGATGCAGCTGGATATCGGCAACATCACCGTTCTCGAGGTGAGCGATGCGATCGGTAATGCCCGACAGCGCAATCGCATCCGACGCCAGAAAATTCTCGCCTTCACCGACGCCAACCACGAGCGGCATGCCATCGCGTGCACCGACGATCCGGTGCGGCTCGTCGCGGCACATCACCGCGATCGCATAGCTGCCGCGCAGTCGCGCGACCGCGCGCCGGACCGCGTCGAACAGGTCGCCGTCGTAAAGATGATCGATCAGGTGCGCGATCGCCTCGCTGTCGGTCTGGCTCGCGAACACGTAACCATGCGCCTGCAATTCCGCGCGCAGTTGATCGCAGTTCTCGATGATCCCGTTGTGCGACAGCGCGATGCGCGCATTGGCGTCGCTCGGCGAGAAGTGCGGATGCGCGTTGAGCGTGACGGGCGCGCCGTGCGTGGCCCAGCGCGTGTGCGCGATGCCGGTGTAGCCCGACAGCGCCTGTTCGGCGATCTCGCGCTGCAGGTTGGCCACGCGGTCGACGCTGCGGGCGCGCGCCAGCGCCCGGTCGCGGTAGACCACGACGCCGCACGAATCGTAGCCGCGGTATTCGAGCCGCTTCAGGCCGTCGACCAGGTTCGGCAGGATGTCCCGCTGGGCAACCGCCCCGACAATTCCACACATATCGCGCTCCGTAAATGTCCTGTCTGGATCAGTGAGAGCGATGGTAGGGGGAGTCAAATGGAATTAAATTTCAAAATACGAGAACAAATGAAACGTATGGAAGATCGTCTATCATGTTGAAATTAAATTTCACACCCTGACCGGAAGGAGCCGCCGATGGCCGGCATCACCCTCGACGATCTCGACCTGCGCATCCTGGCGATCCTGCAGGACGATGCGTCGGTATCGAACCTGCAGCTGGCCGAGCGCGCGCTGTCGTCGCCGCCCACCTGCATGCGCCGCGTGCGCCGGCTGACGGAGGCTGGCGTGATCCGCAGGCAGGTCGCGGTGCTCGATCCGGTGGCGATCGGCACGGCCGTCACCGCGCTGATCGAGATCAGCCTCGACCGGCAGACAGCGGAAGACTATGACGCATTCGAAGCGTACGTGTGTGCGGAGCCGGCCGTCACGCAGTGCTATCGGGTGTCGCCGGGGCCGGATTTCGTCGTGGTGGCCGATCTGGCGGACGTCGCCGAATACGACGAATTCGCGCGGCGGCTGTTCACCGGCGCATCGAATGTCCGCAACGTGCGGACGTTCTTCTCGACGCATCGCGCGAAATTCGAAGCGAACGCGCGGGTCACGCATGCGATGCGCAAGCGCGCGTGAGGTGATCGCACCATCATTCGCCATGCGTTCGCGCATGCCTGCGCGACGTGATCGCGTCATCACCTCATCACGCAGCAGCGTCAGCCGCGCCCACGAGTTGCAACGGCTTGCCATACCCGAAGCAATGCGCGGGCTCCGGAAACACCCGCTGCCGCACGTCATGTGCGTACTGACGAATCGCATCGCGCATCACCGTATTCGCATCGGCATAACGCTTCACGAAGCGCGGCGTGTACGCATCGAAGGCACCGATCATGTCCTCGGTCACGAGCACCTGCCCGTCGCACGCGGGCGATGCGCCGATGCCGATCGTCGGGATCGGCAGCGTTTCGGTGATATGGCGCGCGAGCGCTTCGGCAGTGCCTTCGACGACGACGCTGAACGCGCCGGCCTGTTCAGCCGAACACGCGGCGTCGAACACCTGCGCGGCCGAACGCGGGTCCATTCCCTGCGCGCGGAAGCCGCCTGTCGCGTTGGCTTGCTGCGGCATGAGCCCGATGTGCGCCATCACCGGGATACCGCGCGCGGTGAGGAAGCGGATCGTGTCGCCCATCTCGCTGCCGCCTTCGAGCTTCACGCCCTGCGCGCCGGTTTCGGCGAGCAGGCGCGCGGCGGAGCGATACGCTTGCGCGGGCGATTCCTGATACGTCGAAAACGGCAGGTCGACGACGACGCACGCCTGCGCGGCGCCGCGCACGACGGCCGCGCCGTGTGCAATCATCATGTCGAGCGTGACGCGCAGCGTATCGGGCATCCCGTACAGCACCATGCCGACGGAGTCGCCGACGATGATCACGTCGGCCACTTCGTCGACGAGCGTCGCCATCGGAGCGGAGTAAGCGGTCAGCGACACGAGGCTGCCGATGCCCTTGGTCGAACGGATCGCGGTGACGGTCTTGCGGGTGGTGCGGGTATGAGCGCTCATGAACGGAAGCCGTGTGAAAGAAGAGCTGCCACGGTAGCATCGCGCTCGTTCGTGCAATGACCTTCGGAGGACGTCTTATGTTGCTGGCGGGACAATCGGGTGACCCTTACGCGGTGCCGCCGATGGCGCGCCTGCCGAGGCCGCTGTACGTGCGTGCGTTCGGGATTCCCGGCAACGTGAGCATCGACGCGCACAGTCATCCGTGGGCGCAGCTGATGTATGCGACGAGCGGGGTGCTCGAGGTGTCCACGCCGTCGGGCCGGCACCTGTTGCCGCCGCACTATGCGATGTGGATTCCGCCGCACGTGCCGCATGCGGTGTCGACGCGTGATTGCGTCGCGTTCCACAGCCTGTATCTCGATGCGGCGATCGCGCGCGACGACGTGCACGACGATTGCGCGATCCTTTGCATGACGCCGCTGCTGCGCGAGCTGGTGCTCGCAACGGCGGAATTGCCGGTGAACTACGACGAGACGGGGCCGGACGGTGCGCTCGTCTGCCTGATCGCCGACCGGATCGCACGGATGCGGCAGGCGCCGCTGACGGTGCCGCTGCCGCGCGATCCGCGTCTGCTGAAAATCGCGCGTGCGTTGCATGCGTATCCGGGCGATACGCGCAATCTCGACGAATGGGGCCATCAGGTCGGCGCGACGCGACGCACGCTGTCGCGGCTGTTCCGGCAGGACACGGGGCTGTCGTTCACCGAATGGCGGCAGGCGGTGCGGCTGCTGGCATCGCTGCCGCTGCTCGATGCGGGCGAGCCGATCGGCGCGGTGGCCACGCAACTGGGCTACGACTCGACGTCGTCGTTCATCGCGCTGTTCCAGGCGAAATTCCAGGTGACGCCCGGCGCGTATGCGAAGCGTGAAGCGCGCCGGCCCGTGCTGAACGCGTAGCGCGGCCGCACGCCGACATTCAGAACGCGAGCGCCTGCTGCACCGGATGGTGGGCGCCGCGCTCGAACCCCGCGCCTTCGAGCGACAACAGCGCGCGCTTGCGATCGATGCCGCCCGCATAGCCGGTCAGGCTGCCCGACGCGCCAACGACGCGATGGCACGGCACCATGATCGACACCGGGTTGCGGCCGACCGCACCGCCCACGGCGCGCGCGCCGCTCATCGGCAAGCCGACGCGCTCGGTGATGTCGCCGTACGTCACGAGTTCGCCGAACGGAATCGCGAGCAGTTCCTTCCATACCCGTCGTTGAAACGCGGTGCCGCGCAAGTGGATCGGCACTGAGAACGTCTCGCGCGTGCCGGTGAAGTACTCGGCGACTTCTTCCGCGACCTTGCACGCGAGTGGCGACATCGCAAGCGCATCCGCATCGGTCACGATCGCAACCGGCGGGAAGTATTTCTGGCCGACGAAGTAGAGGCCTGTGAGTGCATCGTCCTCGATGCGCACGGCGATGTCGCCCAGCGGGCTCGGAATCAGGTGAGCGGGAGTCATCGCAACACATCTCCATGAAGGCGCCACACGTGCAGTGCGGCATACGCGCGCCACGGCGCCCAGCGCGCCGCATGCGGCGCGGATGATGGCACACGGGCGCGTTCGGTGCGCGCGGGCAGCCACGCATCGTCGGCCGGGAACGCATTCGGCCAGGCCATCGCGCGCATCGCGACGTACTGCACCGCATGCTCGTCGAAGCCGGGCAGCGCGCGCAATGCGTCAAGCGTCGTGTCGAGCGGCGCCATCGGTTCGAGTGAGAGCGTGCCGTCGTCGACTGCGCGGGCGAGCGACACGATCGCCCGTGCGGTAGCGCGCGCGATGCCGATCGTTTCAAGCGCGGAAGGCGGCAGGGCGGCCAGCGTCGCGGCGGAGGGCAGCGCGTGCGTGAGGCCCGGCGGTGCGCCTTCGATCGCTGTGCCGAAGCGCTCGGCGATGCGTACGAGCACGGGCGTGCCCGCATGCGTGGCCGCAAGCCGTTCGCCTGCAATCGCGCGGATTGCAATCTCGACACCGTCGAACGCGCCGGGGACACGCAGGCCCGGCGAGCCGCTCGCGAGTTCGCCGAGATGCGCGTCGATCACGTCGGGCCGGCTGTCGAGATCGAACAATCGGCGCACGCGCGCGAGCACGGCCGGTACGACCGGCGTCAACGACGGCGACACGGTGACGGCCAGCGCGAAGCGCTGCGGCACGTGCGCGACGGACAGCCAGCCGGCCACGCGCCCGTTGTCGGCCTGGGTGCGCCCGTCCCGGTTCGGCAATTCAACGACGCGCGCATAGCCCTGCGCATCGAGCCGCTCGACACCGTCGATCTGCCGCTGCGAAAGAAAGCGCATCAGGTCGTCCCAAGCGAACGGCGGGCGATACGGCAGCGGAAACGTCATGTCGCCGTCGGCCGACGCGCGGGCTCCTTTGCGCAGTCGTAACGGATTGAGCCCGTAACGCTGCAGGAACAGGTCGTTGAAGCGCCGCACGCTGCCGAATCCGGCCGTGGACGCGACGACGGCCACCGGCAGCGCGGTATCGGTCAGCAGACGCTTGGCCATCAGCAGCCGGTGCGTCTGCGCGAACTCGACCGGCGACACGCCGAACTGCGCGCCGAAGATCCGGCGCAGATGGCGTTCGGTCACGCCGACGCGCTGCGCGAGCGCATCGACGGAATGGGTGTTCAGGAAACCGTCCTCGATCAGCGTGGCGGCTGCGTCGGCGAGCGTGCCCGACAGGTCGAGCAGCCCGTGGCCGGGGGCAAGCTCCGGGCGGCAGCGCATGCAGGGTCGAAAGCCGGCTTTCTCGGCGGCCGCGGCGCTCGGGTAGTAGCTGCAGTTCTGCGCTTTCGGCGGCTTCACCGGGCAGACGGGGCGGCAATACACGCCCGTCGTCGCGACGCCGACGAAGAACCAGCCGTCGAAGCGGCGGTTCCGCGAAAGCAGGGCGTCGTAGCAGGTGTCGGGATCGAGGCGCATGAGACGACTGTAAACCATCCCGCCCGCCGATTCTGGCTGGAATCGGACATGTGTCTCGGCGGCGTCCCCGTACGCGCCGCTCAGGAAAATCCGGGAAAAACGGTTAATGCCATGTAGTGAAACAGTCGTCTCTTTTGCCGTGACCATTTTGAGATGACTCATCGAAATCCCCGACTGACAGGGCGCCGGCGCACGCCCTATCCTTTGAAAAACGTTTTCCAGATTGATCGGCGGAATCGGCCGTGCGCGACAGGCGCGCCGCCGTCCGCCCCGGCGCCGGTCGCCGGTCAACGAACATCGTGCGGCGCGACGGGCGCGGCCGTGCATCGGAGACATTCATGCAATCTGCCGTCGTCGGTGCCGTGCGCGCAGCCGCCAGCCGCTACCGCTGGACCGTCTGTGCGCTGCTGTTTTTCGCGACTGTCATCAACTACATGGATCGGCAGATCCTCGGCCTGCTCGCGCCGATGCTCCAGCACGACATCGGCTGGAGCCAGGTGCAGTACGGCCGCATCGTGATGGCGTTTTCCGCGTTCTATGCGCTGGGCCTGCTCGGCTTCGGGCGCATCGTCGACCGGCTCGGCACGCGCATCTCGTATGCGCTGGCGATGCTGGTGTGGAGCATCGCCGCGATGCTGCACGCGGCAGTGGGTTCGGTGATGGGGTTCGCGTTCGTGCGCGCGCTGCTCGGGATCGGCGAGGGCGGCAACTTCCCGGCCGCGATCAAGACGACGGCCGAATGGTTCCCGCGCCGCGAACGCGCGCTCGCCACCGGCATCTTCAACTCGGGCGCGAACATCGGTGCGGTGTTCGCGCCGGCGATCATCCCGGCGATCGCGGTGGCCTACGGCTGGCGCGCGGCGTTCGTGATCGTCGGCGCGATCGGCATCGTGTGGCTCGCGGTGTGGCTCGTGCTCTATCGCCAGGCCGATACGCGCGCACTCGCCGCGGAGTACGACGAGCCGCGCGACGAAGCCGAAGCGCTCGACGCGGCGAACGCGAACGCCGGCGCGCCGCGCTGGGGCGAACTGATCCGCAAGCGCGAGACGTGGGCGTTCCTGATCGGCAAGTTCCTGACCGACCCGGTGTGGTGGTTCTACCTGTTCTGGCTGCCGAAGTGGCTCAACGAATCGCGCGGGATGGACATGCAGCACATCGGCCTGCCGCTCGTCTGCATCTATGCGCTGACGACGGTCGGCAGCATCGGCGGCGGCTGGCTGTCGTCGATGCTGCTGCGCGCGGGCTGGAGCGTGAACCGTGCGCGCAAGACGGCGATGCTGATCTGCGCATGCTGCGTGCTGCCGATCGCGTTCGTGTCGCAGGTGCAGAGCCTGTGGGCCGCGGTGCTGATCGTCGGCCTCGCCGCCGCCGCGCACCAGGGCTGGTCGGCGAACCTGTTCACGACCGCATCCGACCTGTTCCCGCGCCGCGCAGTCGCATCGGTGGTCGGCATCGGCGGGATGGCCGGTTCGATCGGCGGCGTGCTGTTCTCGGAAGTGATCGGCCAGGTGCTGCAGCGCACGGGCCACTACTGGGTGCTGTTCGCGATCGGCGCGTCGGCCTACCTGATCGCGTTGGGCGTGATGCACATGCTCACGCCGAAGATGAAGCCTGCGCAGCTCGACGCGTAATCGCGCAACCGTGTAATCGCACGCCTGCAAACGAACGCGCCGCCCTTGGGCGGCGCGTTTTTGTTTGACTGCGCGAAACAGGGAACTCAGCCGACCGCGGCCGTCGACGCGCGCATGATCAGCCGCGGCTCGAACGTCGAATAGCTCGCATCGGTGCGGCCCGCGAGCGCGTCGATCAGCTTCTGCATCGCGAGTTCGCCCATGTTCTCGCTCTGGATGTCGACGGTGGTCAGCGCGGGCGCCGCGTATTCGCCGTACGGCACGTTGTCGATGCCCGCGACCGACACATCCTGCGGCAGCAGGAAACCGAGCGATGCGGCTTCCTTCATGAAGCCGAGCGCGATCAGGTCGTTGTAGCAGATCACGGCCTGCGGGCGCTGCGGCCCGAGCATCACGCGCGAACACGCTCGCTCGCCGGCCTCGGCGGTCGGCGCATGCGCATCATGCACGTCGAGCGTGAGCCCGGCTTCCGCGAGACAGTCGCGCGCGCCCTGGATCCGCTCGTCGTTCACGCGTGCGGTGCCGAAGCCGAGATACGCGATGCGCGTGTGGCCGAGATTGAGCAGGTGGCGCGCGAGCATGTAGGTCGACAGCCGGTTGTCGATGCCGACGCTCGGAATCGGCAGGCCGGGGCTGCGCCGCAGCAGCACGAGCGGCTTGTTGAGATCGAGCATCCAGCCGGCTTCTTCGTCCGGCATCCGCGTGCTGACGATCAGCCCGTCGACGCGCTGCGCGAGCGCCTCGATCAGCGAGCGTTCGCGCGCCTGGTTCTCTTCGGTATCGACGAGCAGCAGCGTGTAGTCGTGCTGCAGCGCGACGCGGTTCGCGCCTTTCACCACGTTCGTGAAGTGCGGGTTGCTGATGTCGAGGATCACGAGGCCGATCGTGCGCGTGCGGCCGGTG
Source organism: Arapaima gigas (assembly GCA_900497675.1). NCBI lineage: Eukaryota > Metazoa > Chordata > Actinopteri > Osteoglossiformes > Osteoglossidae > Arapaima > Arapaima gigas. Next base: position 19,557 of record UFQX01000250.1, read on the forward strand.
ATCATCGAGCGCGCGAGCGGGTTCGAACGGTAGCCGAGCCGGTCGATCGCCTCCTTGAGCCGTGCCTCGACGGTCGGCGAGAAGCGCTGCGTGCCGTTCACGTACTTCGATACCGTCGCGACCGACACGCCGGCTTCCGCCGCCACGTCGCGGATCGTCGGGGAAACTTTTTTCATCGGAAGGGTAACGTTTTCGTTCGATAACGCCGGATTGTGGCAGAAAAAGGGCACGCGCGGCCATGCGCCGATATCGGGAAAGTGCGGATGGCTGCGAACAGGTTCGACCATTGACGTTCGGCGGTGCGCCAACGTATAGTTGGAAAACGTTTTCCGATTCAGTCAGATTTCAGGTCAGATTAAGGAGATTCGATGAACGCCTCATCCACCGGCGCGCGCAAACCGTTCGGGCGCCTGCTGCTGACGGGCGCGGCCGGCAACCTCGGCCGCCAGTTGCGCGGCGCGCTCGCCGACTGGGCCGACGTCGTGCGCGTCAGCGACATCGCGACGCTCGGCGACGCGGCCGCGCATGAAGAAACCCGCGTCGTCGACCTGGCCGACCGGGCCGCGGTGATGCAGCTCGTCGACGGCGTGGACGCGATCGTCCACCTCGGCGGCATTTCGGTCGATGCGCCGTTCGACGATCTCGTCGGCGCGAACATCACCGGCACGTACAACCTGTACGAAGCCGCGCGCAAGCACGGCGTGAAGCGCGTCGTGTTCGCGAGTTCGAACCATGCGATCGGCTTCCATCCGGTCACGGAAGTGCTCGACGCCGATGCGCCGCTGCGCCCCGACAGCCTGTACGGCGTGACGAAGTGCTTCGGCGAATCGCTGTCGCGCTACTACTTCGACCGCTTCGGGATCGAGACCGTGTGCCTGAGGATCGGCTCATCGTTCGAAGTGCCAAAGAATCCGCGCATGCTCGTGACGTTCCTCAGCTATCGCGACTTCATCGAGCTGGTGCGCTGCTCGCTGCTGACGAACCGCGTCGGGCACGCGATCGTCTACGGCGCATCGGACAACCCGGTGAAGTGGTGGGACAACACGAAGGCCGGCTTCCTCGGCTTCCGCCCGCGCGACAGCTCCGAGCAGTTCGCCGGGCTGTTCCCGGTCACGGCGCCGACCGCCGACCACGACGATCCCGCGCAGCGGTTCCAGGGCGGCGGGTTCGTCGTCGGCGAGCCGATGGAGCGCAAGGCGTCGTAAGCGTCGCCAGCGTCGCGGCTCAGCGCAGGATATCGGTCGCCTTGTGCCGCGCGTCGACGCCGTCGATCAGGATCAGCGGGCCGTTCGCGTGCCGCGCGCGCAGCGGCTGGATCTGCCGGTACGCATCCGATTCGTACCACGCGCGCGCCGTGTCGAGATCCGGAAACGCGATCGCGATCAGGTCGCCGCGCCACACGCCTTCACGCACCTCCGGCCGCGCGCCGTGAATCACGAAATGACCGTCGTACGGCGCGAGCGTGCCGTCGATGCGTTCGAGGTATTCGACGATGTCGTCGCACATCTCGACATCGTGCAGGTGGGCGATGGCGTAGGCGGTCATGGCAGGCTCCTTGGCGTGATGCGGTTCGTGAGTCGATGGAGCCATGATCGTGGCGCGGGCGATGCGCGTCGATTACCTGCGACGTAAGCAAATCTGGGCGGCTGCGGAAGGGCGCCAACGCCTGCGCGTGCCGGCAGACGTACCGATCGTGCAGCACGGCAGCACCCTGTGTATCGCTTGCCCGCACGAACCATTAGCCAGTGCAGCCGTGCACTCGCGTCGCCATCAATGCGTCTTGCTGCAAGCCGGGTCGGTGCCTCGCCGCTCGGCCGAATCACACCAGTAATCCGGCCGCCACGCTTCGAACGTGACCGCTTTAGCCGCATTGGCGCGCGTGACGCGCACCGGGTCGGCTTTCAACACATCGCCGTTCGGGTCGTCGTTGAAGCGCCAGTTCCGGAACACCTCGCGATGGAATACCCACGTGCGGTGCGCATTGTCGTAGCGAAACGTGACACGGTCGCGCCAGTGGTCGTGGCCTGCGAATACGCCCTGTTCGACCGTGAAGGTGCGCGGTTCGATCGTGAGCGCGTTCTCCGCGACGCCGTCGAGATACGGGTCGCCCATCCCGCCTTCGTCGGCCTTCATGATCACGGTGTCGTTGCGCGCCGCGAGCCGGTAGTGACCGTCCTTGCCCTGCAGGAAGATCATCAGCGGACGCAGCGACGCCTTGCGCATCGAATCGTCGGGCTGATGCGCGACGACGACATAGCCGATATGGGGGCTGTCGGTCAGTCGCCCTGACGCGGCATCCATCGCTTCGTAGCCGGCGGGCAACTGCGCGACGATGTCGCCCGGAAGGTTGGGGGCGTCGGGGCACGCGTACGAAGCAGGCGTATCGGCGCACGTCCTGGCGCAAGCGCTGCCGATGCCGAACGTCAGCAACGCAGCGACGAGGAATCCTGTGATTCGGGGGATCGTCATGCGGATCGGGTCATGAGGTCGCGCTGCGGAAGCCGGCGTGCACACGTCGTCTCGCCGCAGCGCTGAATGTTGTTCGCGGGTTCGCAGGTTCGCAGGTTTGTCAGATGCCGCAGTGTAATCAGTCATGCGCGCTTGCGTGTCGCCCGCGGGACCGGCACGGGCGCCGGTGCTGACGCCGGCGCTTCGTCGGCCTGCGCGCACAGCCGGTCGAGCATCCGTTGCGCGGTTTCCGCGCAATCCTCGCCCGCCGGCTTGTTCTCGATCTCGTCGATCAGCACCTGCAGCTGTTGCCGGTTCTGCGCGAGACGCTGTTCGAGCAGCACGATTTCGTCGACCTTGTTCCGCAGCGCCACCAGCAGCTCGTCATGCGGCCACGCGCCGAGATCGGGCGGCAGCACCGCGCGGATCTCGTCGAGCGCGAAGCCCGCACGCTGCGCGCGGTCGATGATCGCGAGCCGTGTCAACGCTTCCGACCCGTATTCCCGATAGCCGTTCGCCTGCCGGCGGGCCGGTTCGAGCAGCCCGCTCGCTTCGTAGAAGCGGATGCGGGACGCCGCGAGGCCGCTCGCCTTCGCCAGTTCGCCGATTTTCATGCTGTGCTCCAGAAGGGGCTTGACCTTAAAGTTGACTTTAAAGTTATCGTTGGGCATCGTCAATCGAGGGTGCCCTCCATGAACCTGTTTACACCGCTGACACTGCCCAACGGGGCGGTGATTCCGAACCGTCTGGCCAAGGCCGCGATGGAAGAGAACATGGCCGATGCGAACCACGCGCCGTCCGACGCGTTGCTGCGCCTGTACCAGGCGTGGGCCGACGGCCAGGTCGGCCTCATCCTGACCGGCAACGTGATGGTGGACGGCCGCGCGATGACGGGGCCGAACGGCGTCGTGCTCGAGAGCGATGCGCATCTCGAGCGCTTTCGCCGCTGGGCGCAGGTGGCGCGCTCGGGCGGCGCGCACGTATGGATGCAGATCAATCACCCTGGGCGCCAGATGCAGGCTGCGCTCGGCCAGACGACGCTCGCGCCGTCGGCCGTGCCGCTCGCGCTCGGTGCGCTGTCGAAGCAGTTCCCGGTGCCGAAGGAAATGACGCAGGCCGATATCGCCGACGTGCAGCGGCGCTTCGTGCGCGCCGCGCAACTCGCGGAGCAGAGCGGCTTCACCGGCGTGGAGATTCACGCGGCGCACGGCTATCTGCTGAGCCAGTTCCTGTCGCCGTTGACGAACCGCCGCCAGGATCAGTGGGGCGGCAGCATCGAGAATCGTGCACGCCTGCTGCTCGACATCGTGCGGGACGTGCGCGCGACGGTATCGCCGCAATTCGCGGTCGCGGTCAAGCTGAACTCGGCCGATTTCCAGCGCGGCGGCTTCAGCGCGGACGATGCGAAGCGCGTGGTCGAACTGCTGAATCCGCTCGGCGTCGATCTCGTCGAACTGTCGGGCGGCAGCTATGAAGTGCCGGCGATGCAGGGCGAGGCGCGCGACGGGCGTACGCTCGCTCGCGAAGCGTATTTCCTGGAATTCGCGCGCGACATCACGGCGGTCGCGCGGATGCCGCTGATGGTCACGGGCGGCATCCGGCGTCGCGTGGTTGCCGAGCAGGTGGTCGACAGCGGCGTGGCGATGGTCGGCATCGCGACCGCGCTGTCGATCGAGCCGAACCTGCCGCGCGACTGGCGGGCCGGCAAGGACAGCGCGCCGGTGCTGGAACCGATCCGCTGGAAGAACAAGGCGCTGGGTGCGCTGGCCAACATGGCCGTCGTCAAGTTCCAGCTCACGCGGCTGAGCGTTGGCCGGCGCACGCACCCGCAGGTGTCGCCGCTGCGTGCGCTCGTCACGCAGCAACTGGCCGCGCAGTGCCAGACGCGGCGCTACCGGAAATGGATGGCCGGGCGCGCGGCGGGTACGCGTGCGTGACGTGCCTGGGCGGGGCTGAAGCGACTGTCCCGCACTGATCGGCCCGCCGCCCGGCGGGTCGCTTCGAGGCTCGATTCTTTCGGATTGCTTTCCGAAATATCGAGCCCGTTTACCGCATTATTCAGGCGCCTGAGCGCGATTCCAGCGTGGCATAATTCATCATCGTCATCGCATTCCATCCTCGTCGCGCGTCATGCACGTCGCCCGTTTCCGCAAGCCAGGCAGCCTGATCGGATTGATCGCAATCCTGATGATGGCGCTCGCGCCCGTGGTAACGCAGATGATGGCGTCGCGTCACGGGCTCGTCGATGCGTCGGCCGTCCATTGCACGGCGAGTGTCGACGAAGCGGTGGTCGCGCACGACGGCGGCGAGCCCGCGCATGGCGTCAACGCGCACTGGCACGCGTGTCCCTATTGCAGCTTCGTTGCTCATGCCGCCGCGCTGCCGGGCCATGCCGTTGCATTCGCCGTTCCGCGTCCGGATTCGCAAAGGCCGGTCGTGTCGGCATCGATGCCGGCGCGTGTCGGTCGCGTCCATACCGTCCCGCAATCGCGGGCACCTCCCGCGTTCTCCTGAGTTCGTCTGATCTTTCCGCCTGACCCGCCGCCGTTTCGCGACCGAATCGGGCGGCCGCTCGTCGCGCGCATGCGCGGCGGCATCGAACGACAACCGGAGAACACACACCATGCCCCGCTTCAACCAACGGCACGCGCCCCGCGCATGTGCCGCATTGCTGGCCGCCTGCGCCGGCCTGTCCCATGCTTCTTTCGCGAACGCACACGCCGTGGTCGGCGATCGCGTCTTTCCCGCGACGTTGGCCGTGGACGACCCCGGTGTCGGCGACGAATTCGACACGCAGTTCGGCCACATCAAATCCTCGGACGACAGCGGCAACACCTTCAACGTCAATACCGTGTCGTACGAGTGGGACAAGCTGATCACGAAGAACCTCGCGTTCAGCGTCGCCAGCCAGTACGTGTCGCAGAACGTACCGGACGGCGGCTCCGCGAAGGGCTGGGACAACGTGACGCTCGGCGTGAAGTACCTCGCCTACACGAACGCCGCGCACGAATTCATGGCGTCGGTCGGCCTGAAAACCGAGATCGGCGGCACCGGCGCGAAATCGATCGCGAGCGCGTACTCGACGTTCAAGCCGACCGTCTATGTCGGCAAGGGCTTCGGCGATCTGCCCGCGTCGCTCGGCTATCTGCGCCCGCTCGCGCTTACGGCCACACTCGGGCCGAACCTGACCACCGCGTCGTCCGACCAGGGGCCGAACTCGCTCGGCTGGGGCATGACGCTGCAATACAGCATCCCGTACCTGCAGCAGCAGGTGAAGAACCTCGGCCTGCCGCAACCGATCAGCAACATGGTCTTCGTCGTCGAGGCGCCGATGAGCACCTGCACCGCGGGCGCGTGTTCGGGCCAGACGACCGGGACGATCAACCCCGGCGTGCTGTGGCTCACCCGCTACGGGCAGTTCGGTGTCGAGGCGCAGATTCCGGTCAACCGGGCGAGCGGCAGTCACGTCGGCGTGATCGTCGATGCGCACCTGTATTTCGACGACCTGTTCCCCGGCTCGCTCGGCAAGCCGCTTTTCTGATCGACGGAGCAACCCCATGAACCGCTTGACCACGATGCGCGCGGCCGCTGCCGCGCTGCTGCTCGCCGGCGTGCAGTTCGCGCATGCCCATGCGTTCCCGACGCATCAGGCGCCGTCCGCGGGCGAGACCGTGACTGCGTCGCCGCCGCGTGTCGCGATCGATTTCGACGACGGGCTCGAACCCGCGTTCAGCTCGATCGCCGTCACCGATGCGCAGGGCCGCGCCGTCACGAACGGCAAGGGCGAAGTCGACGCGTCGAACCGCAAGCACATGTCGGTCGCGCTGAATCCGCTGGCGCCGGGCGTCTACACGGTGGCGTGGGTGGCCGTCGCGCTCGACGGCCACCGCACGCAGGGGCACTACGCGTTCACGGTGAAGTGACGCTCGCCGCGCCCGCGCCCGACACCGTGCATTCGCGCCGGCGTCGGGCGCGGCGCACCGCATCGCGCCGCGTCAGAACCGGTAGTTCGCCACCACTTCGAGCCGCCGGTCGTTGCCGAGCAGGTACTGCGTTTCGTTGTAGTACGCGGACTGCACGAAGCGCCGGTTGAACACGTTGTACGCGCGCGCGGTGATCGTCGTGTCCTTGCGCGGCTTCCACGCGAGGCCGAGGTCGACCGTCGTGTACGACGGCATCACGAGCTGGTTCGCGGTGTCGGCGAAGCGTTTGCCGACGTACTTGACGCCCGCGATGCCCGTCCAGTCCGGCGCGAAGCGCCAGCTCACCCACAGGTTCGCGAGCCGCTGCGGCACCGACACCGGCACGTTGCCCGCGCGCGAGACGGTCGTGCCGCCGGACGTCTGCTGGAAGTCGTCGTATTTCGCGCGAAGAATCGACACGTTCGCGTCGACACGCCAGTCCTTCGCGATCTCCGCGCCGACCGTCGCCTCGAGTCCGCGCGACGACTGCTGGCCGACCTGGATCGACTGGTTCGGGTTCAGCGGATCGGCCGTCAGCAGATTGCTCTTGACGATCCGGTACGCGGCCAGCGTCCATTCCGCCTTGCCGCCGAGGAACGACTGCTTCACGCCGATCTCGATCTGCCGGCCGGTCGCGAGCGTGAAGTTCGCCTTCGACGCATTCAGCGACAGCAGCGAGGTGATCGGATCGGCCGCGACCGAGTACTGGCCGTACACGGCGAGGCCGGGCTGCATGTCGTACACGGTGCCGATGCGCCAGCCCGTGTTCGCGAACACCTTCGTGAACGCGCCGCCGTTCACGAGATCGTCGCGGTTCACGCTCGCATGGTCGTAGCGCAGCCCGCCGATCACCGACCAGCGCGACGTGATTTCCAGCCGGTTCTCGGCGAACAGCGCGTACTGGTTCGCCTGGCTGCGGTATTTCGGATAGGTGCCGGCCGTGTTGATGAAGCTGCCCGGATCGAAGTTGAACGGATCGACCGTCGACGTGCCCGAATACGGCGAGTTGTTGTCGTGCTGGAACGTCGTGTGATTGAACTCGAAGCCCGTCGAGAACGTGTTGCGCATCCCGAGCAGCGCCGTGGTCACGGTGGCCGCCGTCACGTTGCCGTACTGCTCCTGGTCGTGGAAGATTTCCGTGAAGCTGCTGCGCCGCACCTGCGCGGTCGACGGCAGGTACGTGTAGTACTCGGCGTCCTTCCAGTGACGGTTGCTCTTCATCCGGTACAGCGTGCTCGTCACGTTCAGGCTGTCGCTCGGCTGCCAGTTCGCCGACACCGTCGCCCAGCTGTCGCGAAACGCGATGTCGCTGTCGCCGACGTTGTAGTTCTTCTTGTCGAGCGCGCGATCGCGCGCGCCGTTCACGAGCGGCGCACCGAAATACTGCATCGGATGCTGGAAGCCCTGCGCGTACGACGCGCTCACGTACAGGTCGGACGTCACGTCGTAGCGCAATGCACCGGAGATCGACAGGTTGCGCGAATTGCCGCGGTCGACCCAGTTCGACGAACGATTGCCGCTGATGTCGAAGCGGTACGACAGCTTGTCGTTGATCGCGCCGCCGCTGCCGAACGCGACCCGCGCGGTGCCCTCGGTGCCGCCGCCAGCCTGCAGCTCGTTCTGGATCGCACCGCGCGTCGGCTTCTTCGGCACGATGTTGACGACGCCGCCGATCGCGCCTTCGCCGTAGATCACCGACGCCGGGCCGCGCAGCACGTCGATATGGTCGACCGACCACGTGTCGAACGGAAACGTGACGCCGATCGCGCCGTACGGGCGCACGCCGTCATAGAGCTGCGTGACCGACGACGCGCCGACGAAGCCGCGCGCGCCGAGCTCCGAGCCGCCGTTGCCCGGATGCGGCGATGCGCTGATGCCGGCGGCGCGGCTCACCGCGTCGACGATTGCGCTGTCGCCGCGCGTGTCGAGCGTCTTGCGATCGATCTGCTCGACGCTCGCGGGCGTCTCCAGCGACGTCAGGCCGAGACGGCTGCCGGTGTCGAGCGGCTGCGTGAGCGGCGTCGCCTTCCGGGCATTGACGCGAATCGGCGCAAGCGTGGCGCCGGCGCTCGCGGCATCGCTTTCCTGTGCGTGGCCCGCGGGCGCGAACGCCGCGAGAACGGCGGCAGGCAGCATCAATCCGAACTTCATGTTTCGATATCCTTTGAATCTGTTCAATGCGGTGTTGCTTGAAAGGCGGCGCATCAGAACGCGTACCGCATGCCGGCGAACACGCTGCGCCCTTCGCCCGGATAGAAGATCGCGGTGTTCGCGGTGCGCGCATTCGCGACCGTGCTGATGTCGCTCACATAGCGCTTGTTGGTCAGGTTGCGCGCATCGACGAACAGCGAGAGGCCATTGCGGAAGTCGTAGCCGGCCTGCAGCCCGAGCAGCGTGTAGCTCGGCACGCGCAACGTGTTCGCATCGTCGGCCCACGCGCCCGACGGCACCCAGTCGAGCGTCGCCGCGATGTGGAAGCCGCTCGGCCGCGCGTAACCCAGCGTCGCGCGCAGCACGTTGAGCGGCACGCCGGCGATCCGGTTGTTGCCGTACTGCGGGTCGTTCTTGAAGCGGAAGTCGTTCAGGTTCCAGATGCCCGACAGCGTGACCTTGTCGCCCGCGCCGCGCCCGGTGACGTTGCGCAGCAACTCGACCGACGCGCCGGCCTCGATCCCTTGCAGCACCGTCTTGTTCGCATTGAACGTCGATGCCGGGACATCCGGGTTCGTCGTGTACTGCAGCAGCTGGTCGCGCACGAGCGAGCGATAGGCGGTCACGTCCCAGCTCACGCGCTCGCGCGAGCCGCGCGTGCCGAACTCGATCGTCCACGCGTGCTGCGCCGCGAGCGGCGTGAAGCGCGTCGTGTTCGAGAAGGTCTGCGTGAGGTCGGAGAAGTCGGGCACGTCCTGGCTGCGCGTGATGTCGACGTAGGCCTGGGTGTGCGCATCCGGCTGCCACATCAGCCCGAGCTTCGGATTGACGCCGCTGTAGCTCGCGTTCGTCGACTTGTAGTTCGGGTTGCGCGGCAGCCCGCCGTTGTCGATGTACTCGCGCACCGAGTGCAGCACCTTCACGCCCGTCATCAGCGCGACGGTCGGCACGAAGAACAGCCGGTTCTCGACGTACGCCTCGTAGTTGAACGCCGTCTGCGTCGAGTCGAGCGTCTGTGCGCCCTTGTTGCCGTTGACGTTCACGTACTGGTTCGCCTGCGTGCGGCCGCCGAAGAAGCGCGCGCCGACGATCAGGTCGTTGCGCATTCCGCCGAGCGTCAGGTGGCCCGTGTAGCGCGGTGCGAAGCCGTAGGTCCAGCCGTCCTGGTCGAGCGCCTGGAAGATCGGGTGATAGAGGCTCTTGTGGATCGCCCACGTGTCGAACTGCAGTTCGCCCGAATCGAGTTTCACCGTCGTGCGGTTCGCGATCCGCTCGGTGCGCGTGTTGCGCGCCTGGTCGCCCGATATCGCGTTCGGCGCGGCCTTGGTCGGATTGTTCAGCGCGTCGGACAGCGACAGCGTGCCGGGCAGCAACTGGTCGATGACGTACACGCCGACGTAGAAGCGCGTCTCGACCGTCGGGCTGAACCGGTAGCCGACGTTCGCGTTGAACTGCTCGTATTGCCCCTTCGAATGATCGCGATAGCCGTCCGCGTGATTGACGCTGAAGTTCGCGAGGAAGTCGAGCGGGCCGAGCACGCGCGAGATCTGCGCGCTGGCGCGCACCGTGCCGTAGCTGCCGCCTTCCACGCGCAGGATGTTCGGCGCATCGGCGGTATGGGCGGTCGGCGTGATGAAGTCGATCGCGCCGCCGAGTGTCGACGCGCCGTACGCGAGGCCGTTGCCGCCCTTGTAGACCTGCACCGCCTGCAGCGCGAGCGGATCGATCTGGTAGTAGTCGCCGCTGCCGTCCGCGAGGTTGGTCGGGATGCCGTCCTGCAGGATTTCGAGGCCGCGCGTGTGGTACGAGCGGGCGATCCCCGAGCCGCGAATCGACAGCCGCAGCTCCTGGCCGTAGCGGTTCTCGACGAACACGCCGGGCACATCCTTCAGCACGTCGCGCAGCGTGAACGCATAGGTATTCCGGTAGCTGTCGGCATCGACGAAGCCCACCGAGCCGACCGTCTGCTCGAGCGTGCGCTTCAGGCTGTCGGTCGATTTCGATGTCAGCGAGTCCGTCTCGCGGGTTGCGTTGACGTGGATCGCGGGCAGTGTCGACGCGGTCGGCGAGTCGGTCGGCGCGGCGATGGCCTGTGCGCACGCGGCCGACGTGAAGAGCACGGAGAACGCGCCGGACAGCGCGACGGCAATACGGGTCGGGGTAAACATGTCGTTGTACGTAAGGTGATGGTGACGATGATGAGTCGGACGCGATGCGCGCCATGCACGGCGCCGGCCGCCGCGCGTGGTCACGCGCGCGGGTTCGGCATCGGGCACCGGCAGGGCGGGCAGGCGAAGCGGACGGCGCCGCGCGGTGTGCGGCGGCGCGGTCGCGAAGAGCGTCAGGCGCGGGCGGAAGGCGGCCCGCGCGCGGCGAGCGCGTAGCGCTTCGGCGGATGGCAGGCAGAGGGGATCAGCGGCTCGGGCGGCGCATGCCGCACGGCCGGGGAAGCGGAGAGCAACACCGCGAATTGCAGCGGCGGATGGCCGGCAAGCAGGCCGCAATAACCGCAGCGGTCGAAATGACCGGCGGATCGAGCATCGGACGGCGCATCCGGTTCCGCGTGCGCCACGAGCGTGTTGCCGGTTGCCGAGCAGATCGGCGAGGCCGGCAGGCCGTCATGGGGAGCGGCCGCGCGCAGCTGCGAGATCAGCGGCGCGACGAGCGCGAGCACGAGCGCGAACAACCCGAGCCACGCGGTGGCCCGGGCTTGTCGCGTCGTCGCGCCGCGTATGCCGGCGCGCGGTGAATCAGGCCGCTGCGCGTGCCGCACGGCCGAACAGCAGACGATCGATCAACCAGACCGCGACGATTGTCGCGCCCATCAGCGGGAAGACGACGCCGAGCAGCACGAGCCCCGCGATCCAGCCGCGCATCGGCGGCGTGCCGCGTTCGCGCGACGGCGCACCCAACTTGCGAGCCGGACGGCGCTTCCACCACATCACGGTGCCCGTGACGGCCATCGCGGCCAGCCCGAGCGACAGCACCGCGCAGACGATCTGGTTCGCGAGCCCGAAGTAGCGGCCCATGTGCAGCGACGTGCCGTACGACACGGCGCGCGATACCGCGCCGTAGTCGTCATAGCGGATGTCCTTCAGCACGGCCCCGCTGTACTGGTCGAGGTAGATCGTCCGCTCGGCCTTCGGGTCGTCCGGGAAGTACGACGCGGTGTACACGCCATCCGCGCCGGACGGCAATGCGAGCGTGTAGCCGCTCGTCACGCCGAGGCCTCCAACGATCGCGATCGCGCGGGCCAGCGGCAGCGGTGCCGGCGTCGGTGCCGACGGCGAGTGCGGGACGGGCACGTTGCCGACCGCCCACGGCGTTTGCGGCAACGGCAGGTCGTCCATCACCATCCCCGGCATCGAGTCGCCGGATTCGTGGTGATGGCCGGACGGTGCGCCAGCCTTGGCAGGCGCGGGCGCCGCGGCGCCGTCGGGGCGCGTCGAGCGTACCGACGCGCCGCCCCATGCGCCTTCCGGCGCGCCGAGGTTCACGGTGGCGGCCAGCGCCTTGAAGTTCTTGCCCCACGAGCCCGACCACGGCAGCCCCGTCAGGATGAACGCGACCGTGCCGGCCGCGAGCCAGATGCCGGCCGTCGCGTGGAGGTTTTTCCACAGCGGCCGGCCGCGCAGCGACAGGTCGGGGCGCAGTGCCTGCCCGACGCGTGTCGCGCCGCGCGGCCACCACAGCGCGATGCCGGTGCCGATCATCACGAAGGTCCAGCACGCGGCGAGCTCCATCAGCAACTCGCCCGTCTTGCCGAGCAGCAGCTTGCGATGCAGCATCCGGTCGATCTGCATGAAGCGGTTCTCGACGCTCAGCGTGCCGAGCACGCTGCCGTCGTACGGGTTCACGTACACGCTCTCGCGGCTGCCGTCGCGCAGCCGGAACACGTATTCGGCGCTGCGGTCAGGCGCGGTCGAGACCTGGACGGACACCGGCGTCGCGCCGGCCGGCATCGCGGTACGCGCATTCGCGAGCAGTGTGTCGGCATCGAGCCGCGGCGTGGCGCGCGGCTCGACGACGAGCCGGTGCGGATACAGCAGCGGCTCGATCTGCGGCTGGAAGCAATAGAGCGTGCCGGTGATCGCGAGGACCACCAGGAACGGCATGACGAACAGGCCGGCATAGAAGTGCCAGCGCCAGAGCGTCCGGTAGCCGGCGTGGGCGGATTGGGCGGGCGAGATCGCCCGTTCGACGGTGGTCGACATGGTGTCAGCTCCTCGGGTTCGTTGAGCGGCCGCGCCGGCGCGGGCCGGCAGGCGTCAACGCGCGTTGCGCCCGCCTGCGCGCAGCGACGGAACGGGCGGCGCGGCGCCATGCGCGTGCGAGGCGCATGACGGCGTCGCCCGCGCGAGGCGGGCAGGCGGGTGAACGCTTGAATCAGGTCTTGTGAGACGAACGGCATGCGGGCCCGCGCACGTCGACGTGCACGAGCCGCGGGGCGGAACCGTCAGCAGAACTGCGGAGGTGCGCGGGAGGGTGGGCGATCGTCGAAGATCGATCGCACGACCGGAATACGGTCGACGTGAATCCGGAAGCGCCGCGGCGCGGCGGCGGGAAACAGCAGTACCAGCAGCACGAACGACGCCAACGCGGTGAACAGCGCGGCGCCGAATGCGCACAGGCTGTCGCCGCTGCCGGACGACGCCGTGTTGTCGGCATGCCCGTCATGCTTGAGCGCATCGGCGAGCGCGAGCGCATCGTTGGCCGGTGTGATCGGCGCGCCGGCATCGAAACGGGCAGCCAGTGCCGCCACGTCGACGATCAGCGGGCCGCGGCCCGAACACAGCACCACCGAGCCCGCATCCGGACCGTCCGGATCGAGCATCACGGCGCCCGACATCAGCGCGCGGGACAGCAGCGTCACGAGGAGGAACCCCCACAGAAGCTGTCGCGCGACGCCTTGCCGGAGCAGGAAGTGGCGAAGTGCGTTCATGGCGCGCGATTGTACCTCCGTTTGCGGCGCGGGGCCGTCCGCCACGCTGATGCACGGCATCAGCCCGGCGTGCTGCCGGAAGCGGACGAAAGCATGCGGGCGGCTATTCGGAACCGGACGATCCGCTGCCGGGCGGCGCGTTCGCCGGGCCATATGACCAGCTGCCGTCCGCGCGGGCGGTCAGCACGTTGCCCGAGCGCCGGTCGTGCAGATGCCACTGTTCGTCGGCCGGGTCGTCGCCGTACGGCCAGGTCGTCAGCTTGCCGCCGAGGTCGAAAGCGAACGCCCACGAACCGGGCTGGGCACACGGCGTGACCGATTGCAGGATCTGCCCGTCGAGCCGTTGCGCGGCGGCTGCGATGTCGCCGGATCGGGATTCGCTGTGCGCGAGTTCGAGACCGTCGAGCGTGATCGACCAATGGCAGTAGCAGATCCACAGGTGCCCGTTGCCGGCCACCGTCACGTGCCGCGACGCGAGCCTGTCCCGCGCGGTCGCGGACAGGCCGGGCGAGCCGGCGAGCGGCTCCCTGATATGCAGCACGGGTTGCCCGAATTCGAACGTGAGAAAGCTGCCCTGGCCTTTCGTCACGGACCAGGCAGGGGTTTCGCAGATGGCCGGCCAGATCTGGTCGAAGTCGACAGCGGTCACGGCATGCGTCTCACATCGGCGAAGCCGGTCTCGGCCTCTGCGTCGTCGGCGTGGCCGTCATCGTTGGCCAGCAAATCGGACAGGCCGGCCGGCGACAAGCACCGCATCGTCCGCTCGACGTCGTGATCGTAGCGGCGATCGTTCGGGTCGAGCGGCTTCCGCGCGTTGCGGCCGCAGCGTTTCACGAACACGCCGAGCGTGCCGGCCAGTCGGGATGTGCGGTTCCTGGGGATCATGCGGCGAGGTCATCGGGCATGCGCGTGCCGCGAATCGGGAAAGGCCGCCGTGGCCGTGCATGAGGCCCGCGGCAGCCGATGCATTGCGCCGGCTCAGGCCGGATACGCATCGTCCACTTTCAGGTTCGCGAGCCGGAACAGCGTGCGCAGCGTCTGCGGATGAATGTCGCGGTGCGCGGCGAGCGACGTCAGCATGAAGTCGAGCACCTTCGCGTAGCGGAGCAGCACGAGGCAGCGCGCGAGATCGGGCGTGCGGCCGCGCATGTCCTCGGCGAGGTGAACCATTTCGGTGGACAACGAGCGTGCCATCTCGAGTTCCATCTGCTGTTTTTCGGTCCAGTCGGGCAACGGCTGTTCGAGCAGCTTTGCGAGAAAGAGCTGGAACGACGTGTCGGACGAATTGGGCAGCATATCCATGAAGGGCCTCGTTACTTGCTCGGATCGTTCGGGCGTGTCCGCTGGATGCGCCCGACGGTGGGTTCGTGTCCGCGCGGTGATCGGCGCGGCGGTTACCCGAACGGGATGCAGGTTTCGTACCAGCGGCGCGAGACGATTGTTGAGTATTGTTGAGATGCGCTGTGGCGCAGGTGGCGAGTCCCGCCGGTACTGGGTTGCGGAGGTGATCGAGGAGGACATCTACACGCGCGGCGCGATGCATGTGAGGGGCGCGAAACGGCTCGCCGAGGCGAAATGCTTCACGGATGTAACGTAACGCCCGTTTAAATCTCGTGACGCGTTTGCGCGGCGAACCGTGCGAATCCCGCGACCCGCGGCGGCCCGCGCATTCCGCCTGCGCTTGCCGGGCGTTCGGCAGGCCGGACGCGGTGCGACAGGAGGTTCGCCCAGGGGCGGCGGGCGCCACCGGCGAATGTGCTGGATGTTTCAAATCCGAGACGGATTGGCGCGCGGCGATCCGGCGGCGCGCCTCGTCCAACTGGCCCAGCGAATTGTCGGCCAATTGTCCATGGGCAGACGGCGCGCGTTTGCCAACAATCTCCCGATCATCCCTGCGAGGTTCGACATGAGCGTCCACGCCTTCTTCTCGGCCAACCTGATGCTGGCCTACACGGCTTATTTCATCGGGACGGCCAGCCCCGGGCCGAGCAATCTCGCGATCATGTCGGTCGCCGCGAACCAGGGCCGCAAGGCGGCGCTCGCGTTCGCGCTCGGCGTCATCTCCGGGTCGATGTGCTGGGCGACGGTGGCGGCGCTCGGCGTGTCGGCCGCGCTGCTCGCGTGGTCGAAACTGCTGGTCGCGATCAAGCTGTTCGGCGGGCTGTACCTGCTGTGGCTCGCGTTCAAGTCGGGGCGCACGGCGTGGTCGGGCAAGGCGGCGGCATCGCTGAACGCGGCGGGCGAGCAGCGGCTGTCGCGCTTCTATGTGCGCGGCGCGATGCTGCACCTGACCAATCCGAAAGCGATCCTCGTGTGGGTGTCGATCGTCGCGCTGTCGTCGAACGGTGCGGGCGCGTCGCACGGCGCCGTCGTGCCGGGCTGTCTCGTGATCGGGTGCCTGGTGTTCGGTGGCTACGCGCTCGTGTTCTCGATGGACGGCGCGCGCCGGCTCTACGTGCGCGGCCGGCGTGCGATGGAAGCGTGTCTCGCCGTCGTGTTCGGCGTGGCGGGGATTCGGTTGCTGGTGTCGAACGTGTAGCGTGTGCGATCGTCTTGCGGGTGAGCGATTGCCGCGGAGGGGAACATGAGCCGTTCCATCAAGCTCTGGAGAATCGGGATGGTGCCGGCGCCGAAGGGTGCGCGTCGCCGGTCCATGCGTTGCCGGTTGATCGGCCTCGGGGCGCAGGCTCGACGCTGCCCTGGAACATCTGAACGAGAGCCTTTGAAGTGAGCCCATTCCGCACCAACGTTCTGCGCCTGCTGGGCGCGGGGTTGTTCGTTTCCCTTGCAACTGCCGGTGTTGCGCGCGAGCCGGCGTTGCCCGAAATATCCGCGGCCAAGGGGCCCGTGCTACGCGATTTTGCCGACATCCGTCTCGCAGTCCGGTCGATCGAATGCGACGACCGCAATCAATGTTCGGTGCTGGCGCGCGGTGTCTATCAGGGCAAGACGGTGGGCGTCAAAGTGGTGTTCGGTGCGCGCGAAGGCTCGCGCAGCGGAATCGCCTATCAGTCGATCGGCGCCGAAAGCGATGCGTTACTGGGCGCACTGTCGACGCTGTACGGGCAGCCGCTGCCGTCGGCGAAATTCGCGGCACGCGCGTACGGCGACGTCGTCGTGCTGCGCGGTAACCTCAGCGAGGTCGGCACATACCCGATGCAGGCGAAAGTCTTCTTCTTTGCCGACGGCCCCGAATCGCGCTATGCCGAGCTATATACGAACATCGACGTCACCCGCGGGGTGCTCGAGATTCGTGAAAAGGACATGAGCTACCGAGCGAACGTGCTGGCCGCGCTCGCAAGGTGAGCGGTTCAAGCGTATCCGAGGCGGACATCCCGCGCGTGATCCGGGCGGGATGTCCGCCGCTTCAGAAAATGAAGCCCGTATTGATGAACTTCGAGTAGTGATCCGACACGATCGAATCGAGCAGCTGCTTGCTGCCTTCGGTCTGCTTCGCCGCGACCATCGAGCGGATCGAGAACGCGCGCAGCGCGTCGCTCACCGACAGCGTGCCTTCCGCCGAATCCTTGCGCCCCGCGAACGGGAACACGTCCGGCCCGCGCTGACATTGGCAGTTGATGTTCACGCGGCACACCTGGTTGACGAGCGGGTCGACCAGCGCGCCGATCTGCGCCGGGTCGGAACCGAAGATGCTGACCTGCTGGCCGTGATCCGACGTCGTCACGTAGTCGAGCGCGGTTTCCACGTCGTCGAACGTCGCGACCGGAATGATCGGCCCGAACTGTTCCTCGCGGTACAGCTTCATCCCTTCCGACACCGGGTACACGACGGCCGGATAGAACAGCGTCTTGCTGAACTCGCCGCCCGAATGGTTGACGACCTGCGCACCCTTGGCCTTCGCATCGTCGATCGCGTCCGTCATGTACGCCGTGCGATGCATGCCCGGCAGCGGCGTGATGCTGACGCCTTTCTCCCACGGCATGCCGATCTTCAGCTGCTCGAGCGCGGCGGTGAAGCGCTTCAGGAATTCGTCGACGATCGAGCGGTGCACGAGCAGCATCTTCAGCGCGGTGCAGCGCTGGCCATTGAACGACAGCGCGCCGAGCAGGCACTCCTTCACGGTGAGGTCGAGATCGGCGTCGGGCAGCACGATCGCCGCGTTCTTCGCGTCGAGGCCGAGGATCGCGCGCAGCCGGTGCGATTTCGGGTGCTGCTTCTTCAGGTGGTCGGCCACCTTGCTCGACCCGATCAGCGCGAGCACGTTGATCTTGCCCGACGCGAGCATGTGCGGCACGACCACCGCGCCCGGCGCGTAGATCGTGTTGATCACGCCCTTCGGGAACGCGTCGCGGAACGCTTCGAGCAGCGGCTCGAACAGCAGCGTGCCGTACTGGGGCGGCTTGAACACCACGGTATTGCCCATCAGCAGCGCGGGGATCAGCGTCGCGAAGGTTTCGTTCAGCGGATAGTTGTACGGGCCCATGCACAGCACGACGCCGAGCGGCGTGCGGCGGATCTGGCCGATCGTGCCTTCGGCGATCACGAAGCGCGAATTCGCGTTGTCGAGCTCCTTCAGCGCGTCGATCGTCTGCGTCATGTACGTGACGGTGCGGTCGAACTCCTTCTGCGAATCGGCGAGGCTCTTGCCGATTTCCCACATGATCAGGTTCACCACCAGCTCACGCTGCGCGACCATCCGCTTGATGAAATCCTGCATGCACGCGATGCGCTGCTCGACCTTCATCGTCGGCCACTCGCCGCGGCCGGCGTCGTACGCGCGCACCGCGGCGTCGAGCGCCGCGTCGCTTTCCGTTTCGCCCATCACCGGGTAGCTGCCGATCTCGACCTGCTCGACGCTGCCGTCCGCCTGTCGCACGCACACGGGCGACAGCACGGTCTTGGTCGCGCCGTCCCACGGCCGTAACGCGCCGTCGACGAGCGACACGCGCTGGTGAATCGGCGAAGCGAGCCGGTACTCGGCGGGGATGTCCTGAAAGGCGGGAAACAGCTGCTGCAGGGAGGCGGAATCGGGCATGACGGTCTCGTTTGACGGGGTGTCCGGGAAGGACGGGCGATGCGAATCCTGAGCGGGGAGATCCTCGATCCTGAATCGGCATCATGACGCGCGGACGACGTCGCGTCACGCATGACCCTGGCCGATTCAACGACTGGAACCAGTTCCATTAAAAAGGAACGCCGGCGCGAATGCAAGAATTGCCGAATCGCGCCGCATCGATCGTAAGCATTCGGAAAGACTGTTGCCGAATGCCTGGTATAACACGCCGATTGCACTCGCAAACGTTTCCCTTGGGCCGGATTGCGCGGATAATGGCCCGGCGCGGCGAAGAAAAAAATGAAGTGAGCCTGAGAGCATAGGTAGTGAAGAAAGGAAGAAAGTCCGCCGCGCTGCCGATGCGAGGTCGGCTGCCCGGAGCGCCGGGTCGGGGTTGCCCGGTCCGGCGCGCACCGGACTTCGAATGCGCACCGTCCGCTGCGACGGATGCTTCGTGATCCTCTCCAGTCCTTTCGTCGTCGTCTCCCGAATCCCGACTGTCGCCCGGCCCTTCATCACCTGATGCGGCCGATGGAATGCTTTCGTTTTTATTACGCATGAGTCGCGTAAAACGATGAGACAGAAAGGTATTCGTCAGGAATGCAGAGCGCCAGGCGCCTGCACGTTGCGAGCAGGCGACATGTTAAAAATTAACTAAAAACA
Organism: Arapaima gigas; assembly: GCA_900497675.1. NCBI lineage: Eukaryota > Metazoa > Chordata > Actinopteri > Osteoglossiformes > Osteoglossidae > Arapaima > Arapaima gigas. The sequence goes on from UFQX01000250.1 coordinate 38,737, forward strand.
CGAATCATTCTCGTTTAATATTTCGCTCCGTTACGAGCCGTGACTGAGCGTCACGGCTTCTTTCGTGCCGGTCCTGCCGGCCGGCTGCCACCCGCGCCGGCCGTTCACCGGCTCGCCCGCGCGACGAGGCGATCCCCCGCGCGCCGCTTCATTTCACGGAAAGGATTTCGCCAGCCCGATTCACGGTGTGGTTTCGCGCGTTGGCCGGATGCGTTTCCGTTCGCCGTTTTCCTTCAGCCTCTACTTCAACGATGAAACTCAACAAGAGCGCCTGCCATGCGCTGCTGATCGCCACGTCGCTGGCCGGCGCGCGCACCTCCTTCGCACAGGCGAGCGACGCCGCGGCGACCTTGCCCGCGATCTCGGTCAAGGCGACCGCCGAACATGCGTCGTACGACGGTGGCCGCTCGCGTGCGGCCACCAAGACCGACATGTCGCTGATGGACGTACCGCAGACGGTGAACGTCGTGCCGCACGCAGTGATCGAGGACCAGAACGCGACGTCGATGCAGGACGCGCTGCGCAACGTGCCGGGCGTCGGCTTCTCGGTCGGCGACGGCCAGCGCGACCAGATCACGATCCGCGGCTTCAACAGCATCACGGACCAGTACGTCGACGGCATCCGCGACGATGCGCTCTACTATCGCGACCTGTCGAATGTCGATCACGTCGAAGTGCTGAAGGGGCCGGCGGCGGTGCTGTACGGGCGCGGTTCGGCAGGCGGCATCGTGAATCGCGTGTTGAAGCGGCCGGAGGCGAACCCGGTGCGCGACGTGGGCGTGACGCTCGGCACACGCGGCGAGCGGCGCGGCGAATTCGACCTTGGCTGGAATGCGAACGACGCAGCGCGTTTCCGCATCACCGGCGCGGCCGAAAACTCGAACAGCTTCCGCGACCAGTTCCAGCTCAACCGCCAGGCGATCGCGCCGTCCGCGCAGTTCAAGCTCGACAGCGACACCGTGCTGAACGTCGAATTCGACTACCTGCACGACCGCCGCACGTCCGACCAGGGGCTGCCCGCGTATCTCGGCCGGCCGGTCGACGTGCCGATCAACACGTTCTACGGCTCGGCCGACGCGGCGAACAGCTCGTACAACGACGTCTCCGCGAAGAGCGCGACGGTGTCGCTCGATCATCGCTTCAACGATTCGCTGTCGTTCCATGGCGCGATCCGTGCGTACGACTTCTCGCTCGAACGCAAGAACTACGTGACGTACGAGCCGATCAAGACGGCCGCGCACCCGGTCGTCACGCTCGACCAGTCGACGCGCCAGCGCACCGACCACGGCATCGACGGCCTGTTCGAGCTCACGCAGAAGACGTCGCTGTTCGGCATGCGCCACGAGCTGCTGTACGGGCTCGAACTGTCGCAGCAGCAGAAGTTCGACACGATCTACAGCGTGTCGAAGGTCGCGACCTACGATCTGTTCAATCCGCAGCAGGTGGTGCTGCCCGGCGTGCCGACCGGCGCGCGGGCCAAGACGAACGCGTCGACCGTCGTCGGGCTCGCGGGCGTCTATGCGCAGGACCTGATTTCGCTGACCGAACACTGGAAGGTGCTCGCGGGGCTGCGCTTCGACTACCTGAACCAGATCCGCCACGACTACACGTCGTCGAACGTCAACCTCGATCGCACCGATCACGCGTGGAGCCCGCGCGTCGGCCTGATCTACGAACCGCTCGACTGGCTGACGCTGTACGGCTCGTTCAGCCAGTCGTTCTCGCCGCTGGCCGATACGCTGATCAGTTCGGGCGCGTTCTCGAACGGCGCCGCGCTCGCGCCGCAGAAGACCACCGCGTATGAAGTCGGCTCGCGCTTCGACCTTGGCGGCAAGGCGACGGCCAGCGTCGCGCTGTTCGACATGCGCCAGACCAACCAGCAGATCGGCGACCCGGCGAACCCCGGCTATGCGCTGCCGATCGGCACGCAGCACGTGCACGGGATGGAGCTGGGCTTTACCGGCGAGATTGCGCCGAAGTGGTCGGTGTATGCGGGCTACGCGTACCTGAACGGGACGGTCGACGGCTCGGCGCAATCGACGGCGGCCGGCGTCGCGGTATCGAGCAACACGCCGGGGCTGATGCCGCGCCATAGCGCGAACCTGTGGGTGAAGCGGGAGCTACCTGCCGGCTTCTACGCGGCGGCCGGCATGCAGTTCCAGTCGGCGCGTTACACGTCGGCGAGCGATCTCGTCACGCTGCCGTCGTTCACTGTGTTCAACCTGGGCGCCGGCTATCGCAGCAAGAAGGTCGACGTGACGCTCACGCTCGACAACCTGTTCAATCGCCGCTACTTCATCGCCGCGCACGGCAATGCGGACCTGTACAACATGCCCGGCGATCCGCGCACGCTGACCGCCACGGTGAAGTGGCACATGTAATGCGCGCGATGCATGTGCCGGGTGACAATGCGGGTCTTCGTCACGATGACCCGCACCTCACTGCCCATGATCCGCCAATCGATTGATGTGTCGAACCTGACCGGCCGCGCCCGCGTGCTGTGCGCGGTGTTGTGGCTGGCGGGCGGCGCGGTCGCGGCGCACGCGCAGACGATCCCGGCCGACGCCGAACCGGAATGCCATTCGGTGCACGTCGGCCGGTCGATCACGCTGTCGGGTCGTTACACAGTCGACTACGGCGACGAAGAGAGCGGGGAGGACGTGTGGTTCGAAGAGGACGACGCGTCGGCGCGGCGCTTGCCCGACCGTTCACAGCGCGCGGGTGTGATCCGGTTCACGAACCAGCGCGACGCACGGCGCAGTCTGCGGCTGCCGGCGGCGCAACCCGATGGCGTGTGCCGCTTCGACGGGCGCGCGACGCTCGTGATTCGCGATCTTGAAACCGTGTGCCCGGGGCTGGAGGAGCCCGATCACGCGCGACAGGTGAAGGTGGTGAAGGCCAGCCCGCCGACGCGACACGCGTGCGAGGCCGCCGCGCGATGAGGCTGGCGCGACCGCGCCGTTACTCGACGTCCTCGTCGTCCACCAGATCGTCGCCATCCGCATCGGGATCCGGCGATGCATACGCGCTCGCCTGCTCGAGCAGCCAGCCGCGAAACAGCTCCAGCGGCTTGCTGTGGCTGAGCTCCGTCGGATACACGAGGTAGTACGCGGAATCGCCGACGGTTGCCGCATCGCACGGCACCACCAGCCCGAGCTGCTGCAGCTGTTCCTCGACGAAGAACTTCGGCACGAGCGCGATGCCGAGCCCGGCCGCGGCCGCGCTGATCAGCATCGTGTGCAGCTCGTAGCGCACGCCCTGCATCGTGCGGATATCCTCGACGCCGTGCGTCTCGAACCACTGCGCCCACGCGCCGGGGCGCGTCGTCGAGTGCAGCAGCGGGTAGGCGAGCAGGTCCTCGACGCTGTGCACGGGCCCGTCGAGCAGCGCGGGCGAGCAGATCGGCACGACTTCCTCGCCGAACAGGTAGTCGGACGACGTGCCGGGCCAGGTCGGCTTGCCGTAGTGGATCGCGGCCTCGAAGTGGGTGTCCTCGAACGAGAACAGGTCGGTGCGGCTGCCCATGTTCACGCGCACGTCGGGCGTGCGGTCGTAGAAGCTCTTGATGCGCGGGATCAGCCAGTGCGACGCGAAGGTCGGCAGCACGGCCAGCTCCAGGTAGCCGCCGCCGCTGCCGTGCGCGATGATCGACAGCGTGTCGCGGTCGAGCGTTTCCAGCGCGCGCCGCACCTGTGTGCCATACAGCTTGCCGGCGCGCGTCAGCACGACGCGCTGCTTCACGCGGGCGAACAGCCGCACGCCGAGGCTCGCTTCGAGCGTCGCGATCTGGCGCGACACCGCGCTTTCGGTCAGGAACAACTCCTTGGCCGCGTGCGTGAAGCTCTCGTGGCGCGCGGCGGCTTCGAAAGCCACGAGCGCGCCCATGTTGGGGATCTTGAATTTACGCATGATGTTCGATTCGTCTGACGATCAGGCCGCCACGGCACAAGGCGGGCGGTGGGGCAGGGGAGCCGCTGATAATTCCAAAAACTCATCACATATCAATTTAATCTCGCTTTACGCCCGGCTGCAACCCTTTGAATAATGCTCCCCACGCAAGGTCAGGCGCCCGTGGGGCGGCCGGCCGACGAGTTGCCGGCACGTTTGCCGGCGGTCCCCCGAGACGAGAATCCAGATGCGCAATCCGAATATCGAGAGCTTGCTGACGAAGCTGCTGGGACAGGCGAAGACCGACGCCCTGTTCTCGACCCTGAACATGCCGGCCATCCTCGAAGAGTGGGAAGACGGCGTCGTGACGCGCGCGGAAATCGCGCAGGCGATGAACATGGCGCTGTTCGAAGGGCTGCTCGAACGTTCGGCGAACGGCCGCGCGTATACGGCCGAGACGATCGAAAGCGGCGGCTCGGTGTATTTCGACCACGGCGCGCTGCGCACGGTGCGCTGGCCGCACACGGGCGCGCTGCCGCCGGGCGAGGCGGCGTTCACGCGCATCCTGCGTCCGCTCGGCTTCCGCCTGAACGGCCGCTACCCGCTCGACAAGCTCGGCATGACGGGCCGCGCGTATGCGCACGAAGACGCGCCGGACGAAATCGCGCAGTTCTTCGTCAGCGAACTGCATCCGGAACGTTTCTCGAAGGAATTCCAGCAGGCCGTGACGAACGTCGTGAGCTCGTCGCGCGATCCGCTGTCCCCGGCGGCCGTCGCGCTGCTGTGGGAAGTCGAGCGCGAAGGCTGGCTGTCGCTGGAGGCCGCGCATGCGCTGCTGCCGGAGATCGTCGGGGCGTTCGCGCGCCAGCACGACCTGCCGAACGAGCTCGACTACGAAACGCTGCTGCTCGAATCGGCGGAAATGGCGTGGATCTCGACCGAGGGCAACGCGTTCAACCACGCGACCGACCGTGTTGCCGACGTGTTCAAGCTGTCCGACGCCGAGAAGGCGAAGGGCCGGCCGATGAAGCCGGAAGTCGAGCGCTCGCGCTCGGGCCGCGTGTTCCAGACCGCGTATCGCGCGGACACCGTCGAGCGCGAATTCCGCACGCGTGACGGCGGCACGGTGAAGCGCAACGTGCCGGGTTCGTTCTACGAGTTCATCACGCGCAAGCGCACGTTCGACCAGGCGGCGCGCCGCTGGGTGACCGACCTGCGTTTCGATGCCGGTAACGCACAGGGCATCTTCAAGATGACCGCGAACGCGGCGAAGTAACGAAGCGAAAGCGGGGCGCTGCGCCGGCCGGGACGGTTGGCCGGCGCGTGCGCGAAACGCTGCCTGAAGCGCCCTGAGGATTCAGGGCGTTTGCCATTTCGGGGAAGGGCCGCCATTGACGGTGCGGCCGGGCGCGCGGGTTTGCGCGGCCCCGAAAATCTCATCGAGTCGCGTCATGTCCACCGGTACGGGACGACACACGTCTCGCCAGTCGAACCATCGCTCATCAACCGATTCGTCGTAGCACTTGTCAGGGATGCTCGAACTCGGCAAGGAGTGCCAAGCGTAGCGAGCCCGGTGTCGAACGCCGGGCTCGCCCCTCATGGCGTTGAACCTGTCATGCCGGCGTGTTTGCCGGGGCACGTCCCCGGCGCGCCGGATGACCCGTCACGCTGCGCGACGGAACAGGCGAATCACGAGCAACAGGATCACCGCACCGATGAGGGCGATGACGATCGAGCCGAGAATCCCGCTGAAGCCGATACCGAGCAATCCGGCGAGCCAGCCGCCAATTACCGCGCCCAGAATCCCGACGACGATGTCGACGAGCAGGCCGAAACCGCCGCCCTTGACGAGTACGCCCGCAAGCCAGCCGGCGATGGCGCCGATGACCAGCCATATGATCAAGCCATGCATATCCATGAACGATATTTCCTCTGGATTGGCGAAATGGTTGTAAATCCGGCGGTCACGCCTTTACCCGCGGTATCAGGCATGCAGCGCAAAGCCGGCCGTTCCGAAGAACGGTCGGCCGGCCGCGTCGTGACTCGTTCATTGCGAGGCGGCGGTTGCCGCGCTTGCGGCCTTCGCTTTCTTTGCCGCGTGGTGGTGGCCGATCGCGCAACCGGCGGCGGCACCCATTGCCCCGTGGTGCCCCGCGACATGGCCGGCGACGCCGCCCACGGCTGCACCCTTCAGGCACCCCGCCGCAAATCCGGGGATCGATGCGGTCATCAACGCGAGGCAGGCGACCGATATCGAAAGAAATTTCATTGTTTATCTCCCTGAAAACCGAGTTGTACTAATTGGATTTGATCGAACAGGCACGCTCAGAAGACGTGCGTGATCAGAAAGAACAGCACCAGCAGCCCGACCGGCACGCCGAGCAGCCAGGCGATCAGGTATTTGCCCATGTCGTTGTCCTGGTGGCCGCGACGCCATCGGCGCCGCGGCGGGTTATGTCGATGCGCTATCGCATCACAGCTCGCGGTCGAAGTCCTTCAGCTGCTTCTCGGCTTCATCGCGTGCGATGCCGTAACGCTCCTGGATCTTGCCGGCCAGGTACTCGCGATTGCCGTCGGCCACTTTCAGGTCGTCGTCGGTCAACTTGCCCCACTTGGCCTTCAGCTTGCCGGAGAGTTGTTTCCACTGGCCCTTGATCTTGTCCTCGTTCATCGTGTGCTCCTTGTCATGCAGGGAAGAAAAGCGCGGCGGCGTGCCGCGCCGGGAGGTCAGGCCTTTGCCTTCAGGCCGGATGCGTCGACGTGCTTCACGCCCTTGATCGCGCGCGTGACGGCGACAGCCTTCTTCACGGCGACCTTCGTCGGCAGCACGCCGGTGAGCGTGACGACGCCGTCGACCGTCTTCACGCTGATGTCGGTGCTCTTGACGCCGTCGGTGGTCGCGAGTTCACCCTTCACCTTGGTCGTGATCCACGTGTCGGTAACGGGCTGGTTCGATTCGGCCGTCATGCCGCTGTCGGTGGACGAGGCTTGCGCCTGCGCGTTCGTGAGCGGTGCGGCGCAGAGCAGGAAGGCCGCGCTGGCGGCGAGCAGCGTCGAAAGGTGCGAGGTCTTGTTCATCGATGTTCTCCTTCGATTGGCGTGATGAATGAATTGATCACGGAGCACGGCGCGTGCCCGGATCAATGGGCGATCGCGGATCAATGGGCGATCGGCGTGTCGTAGCCGGGCTCGCGCGGCGGCATGTCCGGGCGCGGCACGTCGGGCGGCAACGGAACCGGCGGATCGGTGCCGGGCGGCGGTTCGGGCGGATTGTCCGGGGCCGGTTCGGGCCGCGTCGGATCGGGTGTCTGATGCAGCTTCATCGTGCTTCTCCTCTGCGGTTCGGAAGGCAGCGCATGAGCGCCGATGCAGTACCAGCGTACCGGGGCGATCGTGCGCGTACATCGCGCAAATTCACCTGATCGGCTAGTGCGTTTGCACGGGGCGTCGAGAAGGGGGAGGCGGTGCGCCTGTCGGGCGGGACGTGCGGAAAGCCGCTGCAGTGGATGCTTCGGGGATCGGCGGGACACCGCACGGTGGAGCGGGCCGTGCGCATGTACTATGACGAATAGTGCATCCGCGACTGTCGTGCACCAGTGCGGGCACGCGATCATCGCCACACGCGCCGGCCGGCGCGTGCCGATGTAGCGGCAACCGGGCCGGCAGTCATGCTGACGACAGGGACAACCATTCGATGAACGAACAGGTAAACGAACAGGCGCTCAAGTCGCATACCGACCGGCGCCAGCTGCACCAGATCATCGCGGGGCTCACCGAGGGCGTGATCCTGATCGAGCCCGACCAGCGGATCGTCTGGGCGAACGAGGCCGCGCTCGCGATGCACGGCGTGACCGAGCTGCAGGCGCTCGGCGCGACCGTCACCGATTACCGCGAGCGCTTCCGGCTGCGCTACCGGAACAACCACCCGGTGCGCGACGGCCACTATCCGATGGATCGCGTGATCGCGGGCGAGGAGTTCAGCGACGTGACGGTCGAAGTCGAATCGGCCGCCGACGAAACCATGAGCTGGGTCCACCGCATCCGCAGCCTCGTGCTGACGAACGCGGCCGGCGAACCCGATTGCCTCGCGCTCGTGCTGCACGACGCGACCGAGTGGGCGAGCGCCGAGGAGCGCTTCGAGCGCACCTTCAACGCGAACCCGGCGCCGGCCGTGATCTGCCGGCTCGACGACCTGCGCTACGTGAAGGTCAACCAGGGCTTTCTCGACATGACCGGCCACGCGCGTGAAGACGTGCTCGGCCGCTCGGTGTACGAGCTCGACGTGCTCGACCAGGCCGAGCGGCGCGAACTCGCGATCGAGCGGCTCGGCGAAGGCGCGACGATCCCGCAGATGGAGGCCGTGCTGAAGCTCGCGGACGGCGGCACGAAGGCGGTGGTCGTCGCCGGGCAGCCGATCGACATGAACGACGAGGCGTGCATGCTGTTCACGTTCATGGATCTCGAGCCGCGCAAGCAGGCCGAGCGCGCGCTGCGGCAGAGCGAGGAACGCTTCGCGACGGCGTTCCGGATGGCGCCGGTCCCCACCGCGATCGTCACGGCCGACCGCTTCGAATTGCTCGACGTGAACGGCGCGTTCGCCGCGATGACGGGCCACGCGCAGGACGACCTGCTCGGCAAATCCGCGGACGAGATCGGGCTATGGGCCGAGCGCGGCGCATGGCAGCACATCGAGAGCCAGCTCGCGCGCGACGGCAGCGTGCGCAACGCCGACGTGCAGATCCGCACGCGTGAAGGCGACGTGCGCGATTGCGTCGTGTCGGCCGATCCCGTCGCGATTCACGGGCGCGACTGCCTGCTCGTCGCACTGCTCGACATCAGCGACCGCAAGCGCACGGAGATGGAGCTCGTCTACGCGATCGAAACGGCGATGCAGGATGCATCGTGGTTCAGCCGCACGCTGATCGAGAAGCTCGCGAACGTGCGGCGTGCGAATGCGCCGGATGCGGGCGCCCAGCTGTCGGACCTGACCGCACGCGAGCGCGACGTGTTCGACCTGCTGTGCCACGGTCTTGCCGACAAGGAGATCGCCGGCCGCCTCGGGCTCGCGCCGAACACGGTGCGCAATCACGTCGCGACGATCTACGCGAAGCTCGACGTGCATAGCCGCGGCGAGGCGATCGTGTGGGCGCGCGAACGCGGGATCGTCGGCGCGGCCGAGGCGAACGGCGCGCGCGGCGACAAGGGCGGCGCGAAGGACAAGGGCTGACGCAGTCGGTACGAATGCACCATGCGCGCTGGTGCATCCGCATCTGCCGCGCGCGGCGCCCGCTTGCGATCCTGTCCACTCGGCGGTGCGACGCAGCCCGTCGCATCGCCGGCTCTCCCCAACCATCGCAGGAGACGACCATGGACAGGAATCGCATCGAAGGCAAGCTCAAACAGGTCAGGGGTTCGGTCAAGGAAGCGCTCGGCAAGGTCACGGGCGACCGCAAGACGGAAGCGGAAGGCGTCGCTGAACAAGAGGCCGGCAAGATGCAGGAGCAGGCCGGCGAGGCGGCCGATGCGGTGCGCAAGCAGACGGGCGCCGATCGGCACTGACCGATGACGCGGCGCCGCGGGCGTCGCGATGGCCGGCCGGGCCGTCATTGCAACGATGATGCGCCGCCGGCATGACCACTGCCGCCCTTGATGGCCGGGCGCCGCCACGGTATTGCACGGCGCCGGTTTACCCGCGGCCCACCGTTGCGTGGGCCGCGCGCCGCCCGCGAACGCGGAACTTGATGACAAATCCTCACAACATAGTTCCGATATTTCGTTTGCTGCACGGGTATTGGCTACCCACAATCCATTCACCTCTTTCGCGATGAAAGGCTCTTCGGAGACGGAGCCGCGGCGATCGACCGGCCGGCAAGGGCATCGCATGATGCCCCGCAGGCGGGCGACATGACCGGCACGCGCGGGAGGTTGCCGACGCGCGGCAGTCGCGCGTTGCATCCCGGCCCCCAGAACAAGGATTGTCATGACGTTCCGCATTCGTTCGCTTTCCGGCGTCGCATTGACCGCCGCGATCCTCGCGCTCCAGACGGGCGCGGTTCACGCGCAGGAGACGGTCGTCAAGGTCGGCGTGGCCGGCCCGCTGACGGGCGGCGGCGCCGCCTACGGCAAGGACATCGAGAACGGCGTGCGCATGGCCGTCGACGAAGCGAATGCCGCGCATACGACGGTGGGCGGCAAGCCCGTGAAGTTCGTCGTCGCGTCGCAGGACGACCAGAGCGATCCGCGCACCGGCGTGCAGGCCGCGCAGCAGCTCGCCGACGCGCAGGTGGCCGTCGTGATCGGCCACTTCAACTCGGGCACGACGCTGCCCGCGTCGAAGATCTACGCGAAGGCCGGCATTCCGATGATCACGCCGTCGGCGACCAATCCCGACATCACGCGTGCCGGGCTCGGCACCGTGTACCGCGTGATCGCGACCGACACGCAGAACGCCGGCAACGCGGGTGCCTATGCGGCGAGCGTGACCAAGGCGAAGCGCATCGCGATCATCGACGACCGCACCGCGTTCGGCCAGGGCGAAGCCGACGAATTCGAGAAGTCCGTGAAGGCGAACGGCGGCACGATCGTCGCGCGCGAATTCACGAACGACAAGGCGGTGGATTTCAGCGCGCAGCTCACGAAGATCAAGAGCACCAATGCCGACCTCGTGTTCTTCGGCGGCCTCGACGCGCAGGCCGCGATGCTCGTGAAGCGCATGCGCCAGCTCGGCATCCGCGCGCAGTTCCTCGCGGGCGGCGGCGTGATGAACGCGAACTTCATCAGGCTGGCCGGCAATGCGGCTGAAGGCGCGTCCGTGTGGGAATACGGGCAGCCGCTGTCGCGTCTTGCGAAGGGCAAGCAGTTCGAAACGAAATTCAAGCAGAAGTACGGCATCGACATGCTCGCGTATGCGCCGTTCGCGTACGACGCGACATGGATCGCGATCAACGCGATGCAGAAGGCGAACTCGACGAAGCCGGCCGATTTCAACGGCGCGCTGAAGGGCACGCGCTACGACGGCATCACGGGCACGATCGCGTTCACGAACACGGGCGACCTGAAGAACCCGAGCTCGACGCTGTATGAGGTGAAGAACGCAGCGTGGCAGCCCGTCACGACGCAATCGGCGGATTGAACGCCACCCGCGCGCGGACTTCCGCGGCGGCGCCGGACGTGCTGAAATGCCATCAACGATCGGTTGCGATCGCGGCGCACGCCGGTGTGGCAGCCGCACGAGTCTGCCCGCGCGACGCCGCGCGTGACGCGGCACGAACAACCCATGGGCGGGGGCCGCTGGCCGCGCCCGATATGTGCAACTGGAGTCAGTCGTGAGTTCTCAAGTCGTCATCGTCGGCGGTGGTGTGATCGGCAGCTCGATCGCCTATTTCCTGCGCGCCACCGATCCCACGGTTTCCGTGACCGTGATCGAGCGCGACCCCACCTATGCGCGATCGTCGTCGGCGTTGTCGGCCGCATCGATTCGCCAGCAGTTCTCGACGCCGCTGTCGATCGAGATGTCGCTGTTCGGCATCGACTTCCTGCGCACGATCGGCGAGCGCCTCGAAGTGGACGGCCACCAGCCGTCGATCGACCTGCACGAAGGCGGCTACCTGTTCCTCGCGACGCCGGCCGGCGACGCGACGCTGCGCGAGAACCACGCGCTGCAGACGAGCCTCGGCGCGGATATCCGGCTGATGGACCGCGATGCGCTGCGCGCGAAGTTTCCGTGGCTGAACGTCGACGATCTCGTGTCGGGTGCGTACGGCGTGAGCGGCGAAGGCTGGTTCGACGGCTACGGGCTCGTGCAGGCGCTGCGCAAGAAGGCGCAGGCGCTCGGTGCGCGCTATGTGCCGTCCGATGTGAAGGACGTGGTGCGCGACGGCCGCAAGGTGACGCACGTGGTCACGGCCGACGGCGAACGCTACGCGTGCGACACGCTCGTGAACGCGGCCGGAGCGTGGACGCGCACGCTGTCGTCGATGATGGGCATCGACATCCCCGTGTATGCGCGGCGCCGCAGCATCTTCAACGTGTCGTCGCCGGCGAAGCTCACGGATTGCCCGCTGCTGATCGATCCGACCGGCGTGTATTTCCGGCCGGAAGGGCGCACGTATATCTGCGGGACGTCGCCGAGCCCCGATCGCGACCCGGACGACCTGCCGCTCGACGAAGTCGACCACGACCTGTTCGACGAGGTGATCTGGCCGACGCTCGCGAATCGCGTGCCGGAGTTCGAGGCGCTGCGCGTGGAGAACTGCTGGTCCGGGTACTACGAGTACAACGTGTTCGACCACAACGCGATCATCGGGTATCACCCGGAACTCGACAACGTCGTGTTCGCGAACGGCTACAGCGGCCACGGGCTGCAGCAGGGGCCGGCGACGGGGCGCGGCGTCAGTGAACTCATTCTGGGCGGGCGTTACGACACGCTCGACCTGTCGACGCTCGGCTGGGCGCGCGTGCTGGAGAACCGGCCGATCGTCGAAAAGAACGTCGTGTAGCGCGGCGTGATCCGCCCGGTGTGGTGGGCGGAATTCTCCTTGTGTCTCACCTCATTGGCCCGACCGTGTCGGGCCTTTTTTGTTGCGCGTGCAATTACGGGTGTCAGCCGACGCCGTAGATCGCGTCGCGCAGATCGAGCGTGTACGGGCCGTTCATTCCTTCGTAGAGCGTGTTCGACAGCGACACGACGGTGAGCCCGCGTGCGCGGTCGACGAACCACGAATGACCGTAGACGCCGCCCCAGCGCCACGTGCCGGGAGACTCCGGCGACAGCGCCGCGCGCGGGTCGCGCAACACGGAAAACCCGATTCCGTAACCCGCGCCCGGCAGGTCGGGCAACTCGAGGTTGTCGGTGTGGATGCGGCCCATCTCGTCGACCAGCTCGGCCGGCAGAATGGTGCCGCCCCCTGCCCGCAGCGTGTCCAGCACGTTCAGCACGTCGCCGGCGGTGCCGACCATCCCGGCGCCGCCCGAAGCGAACGCATCCGCGTTGAGCGCGCGCGACGGCGAGTACGTCACGCCGACGGAGCCTTCGTAGATGGGTACGACTTCGTTCTCGGCGAGCCGGTGCGGCTGCGGCGTGTCGTTTACGTAAGGCGTCGCGAGCCGCGCGGCGTCGCGTGCGACGAATCCCGTATCGCGCGTGCCGAGCGGGCGAAGCACCAGCGCATCGACGGCATCGGCGAGCGGCAGCCCGCTGGCGGCCTCGATCACCGCGCCGACCACGTCGATGGAGAGCGAGTAGTTCCAGCCGGTGCCGGGCGCGTACTGCAACGGCACGCTCGCGATCCTGCGCATGTTCTCGGCGAGCGTGATCGATGCGCCATCGAGGCCGTCCGAGACGCCCGCGCGTGCATACGCGCACGTCGCGTCGGGTTCCGCGTAGCGATAGCCGAGGCCGGCGGTATGCGTGAGCAGGTGGCGCACCTTGATCACCGGCACGCTGCCGTCACGCAGCGCCGGACGGAACTCGGGCAGCCAGCGCGTGACGTCGTCGTCGAGCGACAGCTTGCGCTGCGCGACGAGCGCCATGGCGGCCGCCGAGACGATCGGCTTCGTCACCGACGCGAGCCTGAACAGCGTGTCCTCCTGCATCGGCGTGCGAGCTTCCCGGTCGGCGAACCCGGCCGCGCGGCGATAGACGAGCTCGCCGTCGCGTGCGACCAGGACGACCACGCCGACGAGGCGTTGCAATTCGAGTTGGCGGGACAGTACCGCATCGACGCGCTCGGCAAGCGCGGGATCGGCCGACGGCTGCTGTGATGATGCTCGGTTGGGGATCATCGAAGACTCTGTCGTGAAGGGGGAGCAGACATGGTAGGCGGCGCGCGGCGGAAGTGCCATTTATCCATGCATGGAACAGGGCTTCGTGGGCTTCGCGCGCTGCAACGGCCGGCGTGGACGGCCACCGGGCGGGCGATTCAGGCGGGGGGCGCGGTGGTTCCGTTGCAGTGCGGCGCGCCGGCCGGCGGCGGCGGCACGCCTTCCCTGCGCCGGGCAGCCGACAAAATATGCCCCAAGCGGCGCGCGGCCTTCGTTAGAATCTGCTTTCGTCGAGAAAATAACGCAATTGCATGGGTGCAGCGCGGTATCGCATCACGGACACTGCTCGCCCAGATTTCATCGTTCATCTTTCACCGGAGGCGAGCATGCCAGGATTACTTCCCGATGTTGACCGCGAGGGGCTCCTCGAATACTCGGTGGTGTACACCGATCGCTCGGTCAACCATATGTCGCAGCGCTTTCAGGGCGTCATGCGCGACATCTCCGGCACGCTGAAGAAGGTCTACAACGCGAAGTCCGTCGTGATCGTCCCCGGCAGCGGGACGTTCGGCATGGAAGCCGTCGCGCGGCAGTTCGCCACGAACAAGAAGTGTCTCGTCATCCGCAACGGCTGGTTCAGCTTCCGCTGGTCGCAGATCTTCGACATGGGCAGCATCCCGTCCGAAACGACGGTGCTGAAGGCGCGGCCGGTCGAGGCGGGACGGCAGGCCGCGTATGCGCCGGCGCCGATCGACGAAGTGGTCGCCGCGATCAACGAACACAAGCCGGATCTGGTCTTTGCGCCGCACGTCGAAACCGCGTCCGGGATGATGTTGCCCGACGGGTATCTGCGCGCGGTGTCCGACGCCGTGCATGCGGTCGGCGGCATGTTCGTGCTGGATTGCATCGCGTCCGGCACGGTGTGGGTCGACATGCAGGCGAGCGGCGTCGATATCCTGATCAGCGCGCCGCAGAAGGGCTGGAGCGCGTCGCCGTGTTGCGCGATGGTCATGCTCGGCGAGCGGGCCCGCGAACGTATCGACGGCACGACCAGCACCAGCTTCGCGTGCGATCTGCGCAAGTGGCTGCAGATCATGGAAGCCTATGAAGGCGGCGGGTTCGCTTACCACGCGACGATGCCGACGGACAGCCTTGCGACGCTGCGCGACGTGATGAAGGAAACCGAGGCGTACGGCTTCGACAAGGTGAAAGAGGAGCAGCTCGAGCTGGGCAAGCGGATTCGTGCGTTGCTGGCCGAGAAGGGTTTCCGGAGTGCGGCGGCGCAAGGGTTCGAGGCACCGGGTGTCGTGGTCAGTTATACGGACGACGACGGGATTCGAACCGGGAAGAAGTTTGTCGACGTCGGGTTGCAGATCGCGGCGGGCGTGCCGTTGATGTGTGACGAAGGGGACGATTTCAAGACGTTCCGTCTCGGGTTGTTCGGCCTCGACAAGCTGCATGATGTCGATGGCGCGGTTGCGCGGTTTGCGGATGCGTTGGAGCGGATTCTTTAAGGCGCTTCGCGGATTGGGCGAGGCAGTGGACGGTGGGGGTGTGCGCCCGTGGTCGGCTGTCTCGCTGGATCGATGGTCATTACGTTGTCTGATGCGCGCGTTCGGGTTCAGGGTTCGATGGACTCATGCGCAGCGAGGCCGGTCCATTGGTCCGTACGGCTAACCTGAAGGGTTCGCATGGCAAACGTCGTTCGACAGGAAGTCCCGTCGGTATGCGACTACATCGGCATTCGTGTTGCTGCGGGACTGAGCAGAAAGTCGGAACAGGCCGCGACGATCGGGTTGAAGAATGGACTCTTTAGCGTCGTGGCTTACTGCGATGGTGTCCCGATCGGAATTGGCCGGGTCATCGGTGACGGCGGCTGCTTCTTCGAGATCGTCGATATCGCGGTGTTGCCCGCTCACCAGAAGAAGGGCGTGGGCGACCTGATCATGCGGGCACTCATGGGCTACGTTCACGAGCACGCGCCGCCGACCGCCTACGTCAGCCTGATGGCGGATCACCGGACACCGAAGTTCTACGAGCGCTACGGTTTTCAACCGTCGGTGTTGCCTGAGAAGGCGGGGATGTTTCTGCGGATCACGTAACGTTGAGGCGTCGTATTCCCTGTCTCGGTGCGGCGGCCCGGTGTGCGCCGGTGCGCCTGCGCTAATTCACGCATACCGGCACCACCGGGTCGTTGCTGCCGGTATAGACGAATCCGTCTGATATCCATTGATTTGATTCGAGTCGATACCAAAGCCGCGTGGCGCCCCAGTTGCCATTCACGGAATCGCCGTACTGGTGACAAGCGAGCTGCACGGTGCGCCCATTCTCGAGCGAACCGACGACCGGCGCCGACAATGAAGGCGCGCTGCGCAGATTCGCCGGGCCCGGTGCCTGTACACGCGCGCTGACGGGCGTGGACGGATCGCCGGAATCCGCGCTCCCGTAGTTGACCAGCCATGCCTGCGGGGAGACGCGCCGCTGATTGCGAACCGCGTATCCGGAATACGGCGAAGTGCCCTCGAAGAATTGCCAGCCGCCGATCGTCATGCCATTGACGGACACGTCGTTGCCATCCTTGCTCAGTGAAAAGTGAACATGCGGCCCCATCGTTTGTCCGCCGCACGGCAGGCCGTTTCCGACGCTGCCGAGATATTCCCCCTGACGGACACGCGTACCGCTGTTCAGCGACGTCAGCCGGACCATGTGGTAATAAGTCGTCGCATAGCCATTGTCGTGAACCACTTTCACGATGGCGCTGCCGTCGCGCTCGCAGCTCTTGTACAGATAGCCGTCACGCGCCGCCAGCACGCGGCCGTTGCCACCCGAGAAATCGAGCGAGTTAAACGGCCTGCTTTGTCCGGACCAGCCGTGTGCGCCGCCCGTCCAATACCACCCGGCATTCGGTTCCCACGGCAACGCAAGGCCCGGTTGCGGCAATGCAGCCGATCGTGGTGCAAGCGATGCGCGTCTCGACGCCAGGTTTTTCCGCTCGTCGGCCGCGAGCAGCGTGGGGGGCGCCGCATCGAGCAATTCTCCGAACTTGCTGCTGCCCTCCACACCCGAGATCCATTGGCCATTCACGTTGCGCGCAATGAACAGCTTCGTGACGGGATCGCCGGATTCATCCTCGCGCAGGATTTGTGTCGCAGTGCAAAATACCCATCCGGAAGCGTCGTCTGTTTTTATTGCCTCGACCAGGCTGTCGTCCGAGCGGGCCGGCAGCTTCAACGTCCCACCCGATCGGGATTCAAGCGCCTGCCCGATCGAGCGTTGCAACGACGTCTCGATTGGCGCCGCATGCGCGATTTCGGCAAGGTTGGCCGCAATCAGCAGGATTCCAATGAAGTATTGAATCGAATTCGATGCATGGCGATCTAATAAGTTGCGCATGGTTAAATGCACCAAGGAGAAAGTTTTAAAGAATTTAATGCCATTGCTGGCAAGCCTACATCATTCTCTAGTCATTGCAATTAAAATGAAATATATCGGGATGCGTTTTTGAATTTAATGCGTCAGACGAAATTGTCGATGCGATAGTTTCAAAGTGATTTGGCCACTCGCGCGACGCCGCATCGCGGTGGGCCAACCGGAGCGATTCCAAGGTGCAATGCATCGCGAAATTGGGCGCGATCATCGGTCATTGCACGTTCACCGGTGATCCGGATGAAACGCCGTCCGATTGCGACGAGTATCCGTTTGCGTCGACCGAGCAGCCTGCAGCAAACCGTTGAGACACAGGCGACGAAAACCATATCGTTGCCGCGGTTCGCAGGCATCCTTCGAACCACGGCATGACAACACCCATCACCATGAACGATCACGAGAACTTCCCCTTCTGGCTCGACCAGCCCTACAAGCTCTGCCGACGGGTCGTGCCGGGCGCGATGCAATCCGAGACGATTCCGGTCGAGGATGCGCTGACGCGCGTGACGGCGGCGGACGTTTTCGCGCCCGAGAATGTTCCGCCCGTTCCGCTTGCTGCGGTCGAAGGCTATGCGATGCGCGCATCCGATACCGCGCATGCCGCGCAGGGTGCACCGGTCGAGCTCGAATTCCAGTTCAGCCGGCGCGCGCTTGCCTCGCCGGCCGGCAGTCCGGCGGCTCGCGCAATCGGCGCGCAGTGTGCGGTCGATGTCCCACCGTATTTCCCGCTGCCGGAAAATGCCGATGCCGTCGTCCCGAAAAGCGACCTCGAGGTTTCGTACCGTGGCGCTCGATCGTTTCTGCTGCTGCATGCGCCGCTATCCGCCGGCCAGCATGTGATCGCACCGGGCAGCGAATTTCGGCAAGGCGGCCTGCTCCTGCCCAGGGGCAGCCGGATAACCGCCGAACGGCAGATCGCGCTGACGGCCGCAGGCGTACGCGACATCGAGGTGACGAAACGGCCGCGCATCGGCGTGGTGATCGCCGGGTATGAGCAGTGCGCACCCCGCACCGTTCGCGAGCGCTGGCAGCGGCCCGACACGAGCGGACCGTACATCCGGGCGGTACTGCAGCGCTGGGGATACGAGGTGGGTTCGGTCGAGTACATCGAGCCGCCGGACATGGCGCGGCCGCCGCTTGAGGTGCAGCAGAACGAATACGCGTTCAAGAAGAAACTGGCCGAGCTCGCGCAGCGTTACGACCTGATCGTCGGTGCCGGGCTGCCTGCCGTGCCGCCCTTTCGGAATCTGGGGCTGAATATGCCGTTGGTGTACGCCTACGACGAAACGACTGTCGACATCAAGCAAACGCCAGCCGATCGCTTCAACTTCGGACGCAGCGACAATCGCTCGCCGCCGAAGAAAACCATGCTGACGCTCACGCGCCCGGACGGTACGCAAGGCGGGACGACGCTCCTGACCAGCTACGATCAGGCCACGCTGATCAACCTGCCGGGCCACACGAGCGCAGTGGCGATGCTGATGCACGCGATCATGCCGCGTGTGCTCGATTCACTCGAGCACGCGTCAACACCGGGGCCTCATTGGGAGTCCGGGATCGTCGACCACGGCGTCGAGCGCGATGCCCGACTGAACGCGATGCGATGGGGCAATCTGCATCGCGGCGTCGACGGAAACCTGGTCGTTCGCCTGTTGCCGTCCGATGCCGACGGGCTGATCAGCGGCGTCGTTCGTGCCGATGTGCTCGTCGCGATCCCCTCCGGGGAGTTTCCCCTGGCAGCAGGGGCGTCCGTGCTGTTCCTGCGTCTCGACCGCGACCTCGCCAGTGAACCGCCGCGCCCCGTGGCGGCAGCCGTCGAGGCGGCCACACCGTCACCGGTGGTCGACGCCCGCGTGACGACCCGCAATATCGACGACGCGCGCAGCATCGATCTTCGCGATACATGGCGGCAGCTCGAAGCGGCCTTCGCCGCCGACGCGTCACGTCTGCCGGGTGGCCTCAACGGGCCGGCGTCCGACGACGAGATCGCAGCCTTGCAGACTGCGCTGAGAACGCAACTGCCTGACGCATTCGTCGACAGCCTGCGCATTCACGATGGCCAGGCCGATTCGGGGAATGAATTTTCCGGAAGTGATGCGCTGCTGAGCGCGCACGAGATCCTCGCGCAATGGCGTATCTGGAAAGGTCTCGTCGACGGAGGCGATTTCGACGGTATGGAATCGGAGCCGGATCCGGGCATCAGGGACGACTGGTACAACCTGAAGTGGATTCCGTTCACGCATGACGGCAGCGGCAACCATCTGTGTATCGACCTCGATCCCGCGGAAGGCGGTTTCCCGGGGCAAGTGATTCGGGTCTGGCATGATGACGCGCGACGCGAGCGCATCGCCGGGAGCTTTTCGGCGTGGCTTGCCCGCGTCGCCGACGAGGGGCAATCAAGCTGAGCACCGGCCGGCCGTGATGACGGCCGGGTGTCGGCCGCTACATTGATGAGCATGCTCCAAGGGCAATGCCGGTGGACCCTTGGGCGAGCGCTTGTCTGCGCAGGGGATACAGGCGTTTCGTGCGCTACCGGGTCAGGCAGTACAAGACGTCAGGACACCCTTCCTCGTTCCTGCTTCCGTCGCTGTATGCAATTGCAACGAACCCCTGCCGCTCGTAAAACGCAGCAGCATCGCGATTCATCTGGAACGTGTAGAGCTGGAGCTTGCCAACCGTCTGCGACTTCACCGATTCGAGGAGCGCGGAACCAATCCCTTGCCGCTTGAATTCGGGGTGCACATACAACTGGTCAAGCCATGCCACGCCATCAGCAACAACGTGCACGGCCATGCCGACGATGCGGTTATCGTTCACGGCAACGGTGACGTTGCCCGACGGCACAAGCATGTTGGCAATCCATTCGCGGACGGCGGCTTCCGAATGCGCCAGCGGCGCATACGATGCCAGCGTGTTGCGCGACCGTAGATAGACTTCGGCTACCTCCGCGGCATCATCTGAAATCGCTCGACGCAAGATCAAGGGCATGTATCTCCCGCTCCGAAGTCTTCAAAAGGTGCACCACGATAGCAGCACGGAATCGAACTTCCAATATTGCGCAGCATGCTGTTGAAACGAGAGAAACCGGGAGTTCAGCGCGACATATCGAGTCCATGCAACAACGAATCGGCAGCGCGATCGCATCACCGATTCGCAGCTTCATTCCCGGATTCCCGGGGGCCGACATTCCCGTATCATCTGTCCGATTCGCCGGATCGCACGACCTGGCGATTCCGCACATTGGAAAGGACGAGCGATGAAGGTCGAAGGGCGCGGCCACGGAAAAGCGAACGAGCGAAACGCAACGGCAGCCCCGAAGCGTGCCGGTAATGCACCCGTCACGAAGAGCACCGACCCGCGCGACTACCAGCATGCACCCGGCGTCGCCGCCGTCATGCCGAAAGCCTTCCCCGACGGCTTCGTCGTCGCAGAGCACCGGCACCCGCGCGCACAACTCGTCTACACGACGACCGGCATCGCCGAAGTCGTCGCGTGCCAGTCGCTCTGGATGATCCCGCCGCATCGCGCACTCTGGATTCCGCCCGACCTGCCGCACGCGATGCGCGCCCACGGGCAGCTCGAAATGCGTAGCGCCTACGTCGACCCGCAAGCGTACCGATCGACAACCCCGGATCAGCCGAGCCTGGTCAACGTGTCGCCGCTGCTGCGTGAACTGATCGTGCGCGCGTCGTCTTTCCCGGTCGAGATCCCTCCCGACGGCCGCGACGATCTCGTCATCCAGCTCATGCTCGCCGAAATCGAGTGGTCGCCCGAGCAACCGTTGCGGCTGCCGTCCGGCCAGGACCGGCGCCTTGCCCGCGTCTGCGACGCGATTCTGGCGAATCCGGCCGACCAGCGAACGCTGACGGAATGGGCCGATGAAGTCGGTGCGTCGAGCCGGACCCTGGCCCGGCTGTTTACCGCCGAAACCGGCCTGTCGTTCAGCCAGTGGCGCCAGCAGGCCCGGATTTCGGCCGCGCGCCCGCTGCTGGCATCGGGCCGCTCCGTGATCGCCGTCGCGGCCGAACTCGGCTACGAAACCACGAGCGCTTTCTCGACCGTGTTTCGGCGGTTTGCCGGCATGACGCCGAGCGCTTACGCGAAACTGTCCGATTCCGCGTAGCAAACGTCTTTCCAGCAAACGCAGGGCGTGGCGCACACGCTTATCGTGTCGGTCATCGAATCACTCACCGAACGAGGTAAGCCGACATGACGCGACACGACATCGAATTCCAGTCCGAAGGTGCCACGCTGCGAGGCTGGTACTACGAGCCGGCGCAGCGCATCGCCGATACCGCGACGTATCCGGCCATCGTGATGGCGCACGGCTTCTCCGGCGTAAAGGAACAGTATCTGGACCGCTATGCCGAGGTGTTTGCCGCCGGCGGCTTTGGCGTGCTGCTCTACGATCACCGGAATTTCGGCGCGAGCGACGGCTACCCGCGGCAGGAGATCGACCCCGTGCAACAGAAGCGCGGCTATCGCGATGCGATCAGCTATCTGCTCACTCGCCCGGATGTCGACGCCGAGCGCATCGGCATCTGGGGCACCAGCTACAGCGGCGGCCACGTGCTCGAAGTGGCGGCGATCGACCGGCGCGTCAAATGCGTGGTGTCGCAGGTGCCGACGATCAGCGGCTATCAATCGGCGTTGCGCCGTACGCGTTCCGATCTGGTGCCGGCAGCGCTGGCTCGCTTCGATGAGGATCGCAGGCAGCGATTCGCGGGCGGCGCGCCGGCGATGTTGCCGGCTGTCAGCGCCGATCCCGCGACCGCCTGTGCGATGGCCGGTGCGGATGCATACCGGTTCTTCACCGAGTCGGCAGCGCAGTTCGCCCCGAACTGGAAAAACGAAGTGACGCTGCGCAGCGCCGAGCTGTCGCGCGAGAACGAGCCGGGCCAGTATGTCGATCGCATCTCGCCCACCCCGTTGCTGATGATCGTGGCCGACCAGGATCTGCTGACGCCCACCGACCTTTGCCTCAACGCGTGGGGAAGTGCGCTGGAGCCGAAGCGGCTGCTCATGATCAAGGGTGGGCACTTCACGCCGTATATCGAGCACTTCGAAGCAACCAGCCAGGCGGCAGTGGAATGGTTCACGCTGCATTTGCGCGGCACGCGTTGATCGGGTCCGTTGCGGCGTTCGTCGTCTCCGCGGCTTGCATGAAGGCCGACGCTGCCGGTTCTGACGGCGACTGCGTTTGCAAGGACCTTGTATCCCGCTCGTTGGCCCGACTGTGTCGGGCCTTTTTTGTTCGATCGCGAGCGGGTGTGCCGGCGGCGGCCACCTGTGGCAACATCGCGGTGATTTCCACATTCCATCCGGGTGCCGGCAGACCCATCTATCCGAGGGGGAGTCATGTTTGACCATGTCAAATTCGGCGTGACCGACTTTGCAGCCAGCAAGGCGTTTTTCCTGAGTGCACTCGAGCCGCTTGGCGTCGTGGTGCAGGGCGAGGGCGAGCCGTCGTACGGTATCGAGATCTCTCCGCCGGGCAAGCCGTCGTTGTGCCTGTTCCAGACCTCGGAGAAACCGGCGCACCTTCACATCGCGTTCGTGGCCGACAACCGGCAGCAAGTCGACGCGTTCTATCGCGCGGCGCTGGCGGCCGGCGGGAAGGGCCATGGCGCGCCGGGGCTGCGGCCGCACTATCACGCGAATTACTACGCGGCGTTCGTCATCGGGCCGGATGGGCACAATATCGAGGTGGTTTGCCATCAGGCGGAGGGGTGAATCCCCTGCGAGCAGAATGGGGAGGCCAGGCCGCTTGCGACGTCGCGCGTCGATGAACCGTAGGTGACCGATGCATCCGAATCGATGAGCAAACTCACGCCCCGCACAAGCAACGGAGCTTTCCGGAATGAGCGACATCGCCATTGACATCCCTTTTCCCGTCATCGCGATGATCTACGGCGCCATCTACTGGCCCCTGACGCTGTGTGTCGGCGCCGTTGGCTTGTATGTTGGCGTGACCCGTCTGCGCGGCGTCTGGCGCGTCGTGTGCGTCGTCATTGCGCTCTTGTTCATCGTTGACGCTGGCGCGGGGATCTATGAGTCACTCAGGCAAGGTCTGAATACCTGACTCGCCGGTGTACGACACCCGGCGGACACGCGTTGCAGCGTGATATCGACAAGCGGCGAATACGATACCAACACCATCCGGGGCGGGAGGCGCAGGCTTCCTGAAAGAGACGATGCCAATCAGCAAATTGAGGGCAATGCCGGCGTTTCGCGTCGATGCGCCGCAGCAGATCCGTCACGCGATCGCGCTCTTCACGATTGTCTGGCTCATCGAGGTCGGATTCGCCGTCTGGCTCGTGATGATGGGTTTCGATCAGGCAGGCCAGGTATCCGCGGCCAAGGCCGTGCTCATGCGTCAAGGCATCTTGCTGGTTGCGATAGTCCAGGGCTCCTGGCTTTTTTTGAACGCCAGCCTGATCGTGGGCCTCTGCCAGCGACAGAAGCTGGCGCGCATGCTGGAACTCGTGCTCACGATCATCACGACGCTGGCCTTTATCGTGGTGGGACCTCCTTTCAGGGTGAGTCTGATCGAAGTGGGCTTTTTCGCCAATGCGATCGCCACCGTGCTCATTTATACGGGCCCGTGTACGCGCTGGTTCCAGGCAGTGGCTTCTTCATAAGCGTGTCGCGCCTTTGCAAGGTGGCGGCTTTCGAGCCAGGACATGAAGACTCAACGGAGAAACGAGCGATGACCCCGAGAAGCATCCGCAGGGCAACGGCGGACGACGTACCGGCGCTGACGCAGATCCGGAATGACGCGCACGCGAAGAAGCTCACATACGACGACCATGTGTGGGGCAAGGAAGGCGACGGATTTTCCGAGGCGTGGGTACGCAACAACGTGTCCCAAAAAGACGTGTATGTCGTCGAAGTGGACGGCGCGTTGGCCGGAACGTTCTCGCTCGCCTTCGACGAGGACACGCACTGGGGGCCGCAGGAACCGATCGCCGGCTATGTGCACGGGCTGTGCGTGAGGGAAGGTTTCAACGGGCAAGGGCTCGGCAGCTTCATGCTCGACTGGTGCGGGCGCAAGGTGAGCAGCCTGAACCGGCGTTTCGTTCGACTCGATTGCGCCGTGGAGAACGTGACGCTCTGCGCTTACTACGAGTCGCTGGGCTTCATTCGCGTCGGGTTGAAACCGGACGGGATCGTCTGGTCACTGTACGAAAGGGCGGCTGAGTAGCTCCCCGTTGTACCTGACGCCACGACAAGCACGCTCATTCGACAGAACCGGCCGGATCATCGACAATTCGCGCCTGTCAAAACATGAGAGAATGGGGCAGGTGCATGCGCGGGTTCCGTAAAACGCTTGGGGTGATCCTGGGCCTTTCCGTCGTTGGCGTTACCGGTGTTCAAGCCGCCTCCGGCGAACTGGCCTTCCCGCGTTTCACCCAGACGGAGGGCCGGACGGATAGCGACGGGCTCCCGCTGTCCGGCGCGAAACTCTGCGTGCTTCCCGAGCGTGCGCCGTGTTTCCAGATGCCGCCTGCGCCGCTTCCCAATTCGCCGAAGGAGTTTTACCAGTTCGGACTGATGCCACGGTCCGAACGATTGCCGATTGCGTCGGGCGGTTCCTGGGTGTTCTTCTCGGGGATGTTCTCGGGCGGCGGCAGCGGGATGCTGGAGCGCGTGGCGATCCTGCGTTACGGCGCGAACGGCAGGATCGAGAACCTGATGCCGGAAGTCACCCAGACGGAGTCGGCCGACCGCGCGATGTGGAAGGTGCCGGACGTGTCGCCCTACCCGGTGTTCGTTCGGGCGGACTTCGTGTGGGCCGACAACGAGGATCATTTCGGCAAGCACTTCTTCGAAGTCGACGCGTGGGTGTTCGATCCCGCGACCAGCCTGTACAGGAAGCGGTTTTCGTACCGGACGACCAAACGCTACGACCGCGGCGAGGGCTCGGACCATGTGCTGAGCGCCGAGCGTGCGGAAATTCTGCGGCGCCTCGCGGCCAGCAAGTAGCCGCCTACCGCTGCGCGTCCCCGTAAGTCTCCCTGCAAACCTCGCGCAACGCGTCGACGAGCAGATCCCGTGCGGGCGAGCGCGAATCGGCGGCGCGGGTAAACAGCGCGATGGGTGGAAGCGTCCATACCAGCGAGTACGGCACGATCGCCACGCCGGCGATCCGCACCAGTTCTTCCGCGATATCGGCGGGCACGATCGAGACGGCCTCGTCGCTCGACGCGATCATTTCGCCGATCAGCTTGGACGAGTAACTTTCGACGATCGGGACGGGCGGTGCGATGCCGGCCGACAGGAACAGGTCGGTCACCTGTTCGCGCATCGGCGTATGCGGCGCGCCGAGAATCCAGTCGAGCGCGTGCAGCTTGTGCCAGTCGAGCGCGGTGCGGGCCAGTTTCGCGGCAAGGCGCCGGCTCGCGATCACGCGCGGCTGCTGCTGGTACAGCACTTCGAAGGAAACCTGGCCCAGGTCGATCGCCGACGAGGCCCGCCCGATCACGATGTCGACGCCGTGGTCCCTGAGCTGCATCAGCAGTTGATCGCTGGTGCCTTCGTGAATCGTCACGGTCAGGCGCCTTTCCATGCGCGCCTGCAGCCGCTTGAGCGCCGCCGACAGCATCTGCCCGGAAATGAACGGGATCACGCCGATGTGCAGGTGGGCCGCATGCCCGGCGGCGACGGCCTCCATCTCGCGGGCGAGGTGGTCGAGATCCTTGATCATCGCCTTCGCCCGTTCGAGCACGACCGCGCCGAGCGCGGTGGGCCGCATGCCGCGCGACGAGCGCTCGAACAGCGGCGTGCCGAACATGCTCTCCAGCTCGGACAGCGCATTCGTCACGGCGGGCTGGCTGCTGGCCATGTGCTCCGCGACGCGCGTCAGCGACCGGTGCTGCTGGATCTGCAGCAGCAACACCAGATGCCGCATCTTCAAGCGGGCGCCCAGCCGCCTGACCACGTCGTTTGCGTCAAAAGTCATTGACTGGTCACGTATGCATCATGAAAAAGTGATGGGCCGATATTAAAACAGAATCATCACCTTATGGCGGATCCCTAGAATCACCTTCATGGATCGCGCCGGGACTGGCCTGGCGCCCGTGCCCGGATCGAAAACATGAAACAGACAGAGACACAGCAGCAGGCCGCGTTCGACTATCACGAATTTCCGACCCCGGGAAAGATCTCGGTCGTCGCCAGCAAGCCGCTCGTGACCCAGCGCGATCTCGCGCTGGCGTACACGCCCGGCGTGGCGGGCGTATGCGAGGCCATCGCCGCCGATCCGCTGCAGGCGCACCGTTTCACGAGCCGCGGCAACCTGGTGGGCGTGATCACGAACGGCACGGCCGTGCTGGGCCTGGGCAACATCGGCCCGCTCGCGTCCAAGCCGGTCATGGAAGGCAAGGCCGTGCTGTTCAAGAAGTTCGCGGGGATCGACGTGTTCGACATCGAGATCAACGAAACCGATCCGGACAAGCTGGTCGACATCATCGCCGGTCTCGAGCCGACCTTCGGCGGCATCAACCTCGAGGACATCAAGGCCCCCGAGTGCTTCACGGTCGAGCAGAAGCTGCGCGATCGCATGAAGATCCCGGTTTTCCACGACGATCAGCACGGCACCGCCATCACCGTCTCGGCCGCGTTCATCAACGGGCTGAAGGTGGTCGGGAAGTCCATCAAGGAGGTGAAGGTCGTGACGTCGGGCGCCGGTGCGGCCGCGCTCGCCTGCCTGGACCTGCTGGTCGACCTCGGGCTGCCGGTCGAAAACGTCTGGGTGACCGACATCGAAGGCGTCGTCTATCGCGGCCGGACCACGCTGATGGACCCGGCCAAGTCGCGCTTCGCGCAGGAAACCGATGCGCGCAAGCTGGCCGACGTGATC
Organism: Arapaima gigas; assembly: GCA_900497675.1. NCBI lineage: Eukaryota > Metazoa > Chordata > Actinopteri > Osteoglossiformes > Osteoglossidae > Arapaima > Arapaima gigas. The sequence goes on from UFQX01000250.1 coordinate 65,675, forward strand.
GGCGGCGCAGACGTGTTCCTGGGCCTGTCGGTGGGCGGCATCCTCACCGCGGAGATGCTCAAGCAGATGGCGGCGCGCCCGCTGATTCTCGCGCTGGCCAACCCGACGCCGGAAATCTTCCCGGAACTGGCGCATGCGACGCGTGACGACGTCGTCATCGCGACGGGTCGCTCGGACTACCCGAACCAGGTCAACAACGTCCTCTGCTTCCCGTACATCTTCCGCGGCGCGCTGGACGTGGGCGCGACGACGATCACCCGTGAAATGGAGATCGCCGCCGTTCACGCGATCGCCGGGCTGGCCGAGGAAGAGCAGAACGAAGTCGTCGCGGCGGCCTACGGCGCGTACGACGTGTCGTTCGGCGCGCAATACCTGATTCCGAAGCCGTTCGACCCGCGCCTGATCGTGCGGATCGCGCCGGCGGTGGCCAAGGCGGCGATGGAGGGCGGCGTGGCGAAGCGCCCGCTGACCGATCTCGATGCGTACGTCGAGCAACTGCAGCAATTCGTCTACCATTCCGGCGCGTTCATGAAGCCGCTGTTCGCGACGGCGCGTCGCCTGGTGCGCGACGGCGGCAAGGCGCGGATCGTCTTTACCGAAGGCGAGGACGAGCGCGTGCTGCGCGCGGTGCAGGTGATCGTCGACGAGAAGCTGGCGCGGCCGATCCTGGTCGGGCGCCCGGAAGTGCTGCTGGCGCGCATCGAGCGATTCGGCCTGCGGATCCGGCTCGGTCAGGATGTCGAAGTGACCAATCCGGAATATGACGAGCGCTTCCCGCAGTACTGGACGAAGTACTGGGAGCTGCGCTGCCGGGACGGCATCTCGAAGGAGATGGCGCGGGTCGAGATGCGCCGCCGCCTGACGCTGATCGGCGCCATGATGGTGCGGCTCGGCGATGCGGACGGGATGATCTGCGGGACGGTGGGCGAGTATCACAATCACCTGCGGTTCGTGGACGAAGTGATCGGCAAGAAGCCGGGGGCTTCGACCTACGCGGCGATGAATGTCCTGTTGCTCGATCAGCGGACGGTCGCGCTGGTGGATACGCACGTGAACGACAACCCCGATGCGGAGCAGATTGCTGAATTCACGATCGCGGCGGCGCGGCAGATGGAATGGCTCAATTTGACGCCGAAAGTCGCGCTGCTGTCGCGGTCGAATTTCGGGTCGGGGAGCGCGGCTTCGGGCGTGAAGATGCGCCGGGCGCTGGAGATCGTCCGGGAACAGGCGCCGGATATCGAGGCGGATGGCGAGATGCATGGCGACTGCGCGCTCGATGAAGGGCTGCGGGCGAAGCTGCTGCCGATGTCGCCGTTGAAGGGGGCGGCGAATTTGCTGGTTTGTCCGAATGTGGATGCGGGGAATATTGCTTACAACCTGCTCAAGACCGAGGCGGGGAGCAATGTGGCGGTGGGGCCGTTCTTGTTGGGCGTCAACGCACCGGTGAACATTCTTACTTCCAGCGCCACCGTGCGGCGGATCGTGAATATGGCCGCGCTGACGGTGATTGAGGCGAATCGGGGTGTGGCGGGCTGATTGATTGGTTGTTGTGGGGCGGCTGAGGCCGCCCCTTGTTTGTCGGCATTCGGCCATTTTGAAACACTCGACGCCGCCGATTGAACTGTCGACAATCATCTTTCCCGGACACGCATCGATCAATCAGCATGAGCGCAATCAAACTGTTGAGGCCTACGACAGCTTTGCTGCCGAGCTACGTTTCAGCGCTCGAGGCCGGATGGTCGCCCGACAATGTCCGCAAGGAGATCGCTGCGCGCGAACAATTGGATGCGATTGACGCCAATGCCGAGCAATTCGTGGACGGACTGGACGATCCAGCTGCATCGGGCGGCCCGATTCCGTTACCCGATGGCTCGACTGTCGCGCGACTCCCGAGCATTGTCCGCTGGATATGGGACGGTGATTTCAGCGGTGCAATCGGATTGCGTTGGCAGGTCGGAACCGCCGAATTGCCATCCTACGTACCCGGACATATCGGCTTCTCGGTTGTGCCGTGGAAGCGGGGCAACGGCTACGCCACGCAGGCGCTCGATTTGATGCTGGGCGAAGCAAAGGGACAAGGTCTGCCCTATGTCGAACTGACCGTCGATCCGGAGAATATCGCGTCGCAGAAGGTAATCGCTGCGTGCAATGGTGTATTGATCGAGCGCTTCAGAAAGCCGGCAGCCTACGGATCCGCCGAGACGCTTCGCTATCGCATTCAGTTGAACGACTGAGCAAGCTGTCGGAGGCTGTTCGGCCAGTTTGAGACATTCGCCCGGACCACGTGAATCGCTCGATCTCTGGGGGGGGCATTGACGGCCACTTCGTAGAACGGCACTATGGTCGGCATGAACTTCAACGCGCTCCAGTCCATGATGTGCACCATGACTGCCTATGGCGAGTCGTGGGAGACGTGACGTTCATACATCGCACACACATTTCCTCTACGGCCCCGCCATCATGACGGGGCCGTGTCTTTTCAATCGCTCCGGATTGCATTGGTTCAAACAGGAGTGGTTGCATGCATGACAGAACAAGTGTTTCCGTCCGTCGAGCCTTTGCAGGCGTGCCGACTCGATTGCTCGAGCCGAGGGGCGTGACATGCTGACGATACGAAAGGCGGGTCGCGATGACGTCGTCGACGCATGGGATATACGTAAAACCTCAGTACATGCTGCATGCGCTGGGTATTATCCGGATGCCGCTCTTTCGGGATGGGTCGATGGTGTGCCCACCGATAAATGGGCGGGCATTGTCGAACGCGATTTCTACGTTGCCGTCGATGAAGGACGGGTTGTCGGCACAGGTATGCTTACCGTCGAGAACGGGCAGATCGACGCACTCTTCGTCCGTCCGTCCCACATGGGGCGTGGCATTGGCCGCAAGATGCTGCGCTTTCTGGAAGCATTGGCCACCGAACATGGCGTGGTCGAAATGCACCTCGATGCAACGCTGAATGCAGCGCCGTTCTATCGCAGTTGTGGTTGGACGGGCGACGCGGTTTCGGTATATCGGACGACGCGTGGATTGGAATTGGCGTGCGTACCGATGAGTAAGTGCATCGCCCTCGCGTAGGTTGCATTTCGTGCCGCGTGCGCGTGCGCTTGCGGGCAGGAGCAGATGATCGCTACTGATCGCTCTCGATGACCATGGACCTGCCTACCACGAAATGTCTCCGAGGCCTTATGGGCACGACATCCGATCATCTGTGTGATGAGCCCGTCGAACGTACGATCTTCGTCGCCGCGCCCATCGAGATCCTGGCGGCCAGCCTTGCCGAGCCGTCGCGGATGGCCGAGTGGATGGGCGACGACGCCATGCCGGTGTCTGTCGAGCATGAGGGACGCGCGGGCGGCTTGATCGTTGTACGCGGGCGGCAGCACGTGCCGTTCGAGAATCGTGGCCGCATTGTGCGCTGGGATCCGCCGCGGCGTTTCAGCTGGACGCACCTGAGCACACTGTCAAACCTGCCGGACGAGCCGGCCAGCTACACGACGCTGGATTTCGCGCTGGAGCCCGCTTGCAGCGGCACGACGCTCTCGTTCACGATGCACGGCTTCCCGACGCTCGTCATCCGCAAGCATCTGGTGCTCTACTGGGCGGTGACGCTGGACGTCATCCGGCGCCATGCGGAGGGCTACGCTTGATCCGAGACGAACCTGCGTCATTGAATGCGAAGAAACATACCGGCTTTCTCGGGAAGTAGCGACGGCTGGAAGCCATCGCGCTCGTAGAGCGTCGGCGTCCCGTGATCCGCCATCAGACTGACATGGGCAGTCGGCGGCGCATTCTCGTGAATGTAGTTGATCAGTGCTCGCATGACCAACTTAGTCGACGAACGGCAGCCGCTCGGCACCGCGCCAGATCTGGCTGTCGACGATTTCGTCGACCATCGCGAGAACCATCCGCTTGCCTTCAAGCACCGCTTGCGAATGCGAGCGCGCCGCATTTTCGCAGAGCGCCCAGGTGAGATAGGCGCCCCGGATCGGACTCCACGAGATTGATTCTTCCCAGAACGCGTTGCCGCTGACCGCGCAACATGGCGTCACGGTATCCGCGATTCCCCGCCGTGCGAGGTCCATCGACAGATGCATTGCATCGAGTTCGAACAGGATGTCGAGTTCGACATTGCGACGGACCATCGCGTGCTCGATGGTCGAGCGGATGACATTCTGTTTTCCCGCCAGCGCGAGTTTGCGATCCCTGAGACGCGACAGCGGCACCGCTTTGTCGGGCCTCAAGCCGGCATCCTTGGCACTCACGAGAATGAGCGGCTCCCGAACGAGTGGGGTATGGACATAGCCCTGCGGCGGCGACGCTTCGAACGGGACGATGGCGAGGTCCAGCATGCCGGCATGCATGACGTCACGAAGCTCGTGGCTCACGCCCTCGTGAACACGAAGCCTCACGCGTGGATAGTCGGCGACCAGGCGCGCCACGAAGTTCGATGTGAACAGATTGCGCCAGGAAGGCGCAATGCCTATCGCCAACTGGCCTGCCGCGCGGTCGCCCACCTGCTCGACCAACGAAGTCAACTGACGAAGAATGGGCCGCGCGCGCTCCATCAGCAGCGTGCCGGCCTCGGTGAGCTGAACGCCGCCCTGCGTTCGCGTAAAAAGCTTCGCGCGAAGTTGATGCTCGAGCAGCGCGATGTGGCGCGATAGCGCTGGCTGGGAGAGCCGCAAGTCAGTTGCGGCCTTGTTGATACTGCCGAGTTCGGCAACACGCAAGAAGTACTCGATAAGGCGAGAGTCCACTGGCGCCTCCGTGCATTCCGGTTGGGTCTATTGCACAAGCAGGGCAAGCATAACGCCATTATTCGGTATCTGGATAACAGCCATAAAACATCCGCATTATCGGGATAACGATGCGCTCGGTAGCATTGAAGTCATCGCATACGAGGTCGTCGACCGTAACGGTCCCAGGGCAGCGCCGTACAGGGAGCATTTCATGAGCCGGTGCCCGGGCGGCAAGGCGGCCACGACCGGCGGATTCGTGAGACAGGAGGGCGCAAAGTGACTGCGACAACCACGGCCCCTACCCGGTGGAGCGCGCATCGCGGGTGGGTCGCGCTCGCCGTCGGCTACCAATGGTTCTACAACGGGGCCAATTTCCTGGCTTTCAAGGTGGCCGGGAACGCGTGGCATCCGCTGATGGTGGCGACATTGCGCTTCTCGCTCGCGGCGCTGGTCGTTCTGCCTTTCGCGCTGGCGCGCTGGCGCCGGTCGCCTGCGTCGGTCCGCGAGTCGGGTGGGGCGGCGTTGATTGGCGTCACCATGCTGGTGGCCAGTCAGGCACTCGCGATCTGGGGGACGCATTTTTTGCCGGCAGGGGTGGCCGCGGTATTCGGTTCGTCTTCGCCGCTCTTTCTGGCGGTGTTCGCATGGGCCGTGTTTCACCAGCCGCTGGCCGGCCGTCAGATCGCCGGGGTCGCCGTCGGCTTTGCCGGTCTCGCGCTGATGGGCTGTACGTCGGCTGCCGGCGGCGGCTTCCGGCCGATGGGCGCGGTGCTTGCGCTTACCGCGACTGCGGCCTGGGCAGTCGGATCGTTGCTTGCGCCGCGGCTGGCGTTGCCTCGCGATCCCGTGATCAGCCTCGCGATACAACTGATATCGGCCGGCGCGCTGCTCGGCGCGATCGTCGCCGTGTCGGGAATCGCTGCCACGACGCACCTTGCGCGCGTACCGCCAGCGGCGTGGGCCGCGCTCGCGTTCCTCGTCGTGGCGAGCACGCTGATCGGCTACGCCGTGTTCCTGACGCTCAACGCTCAGGTCTCGACGACGCTCGCCAACACCTTCAACTATGCCGCGCCGGTGATCGCGCTATGTCTCTCCGCACTTGTGCTGCACGAGCCGTTGACGTTCGTGAAGCTGATTTCCGGCGGCATCGCGTTGGTGGGGGTGGCGCTGATGATCGATCGCAAGTAGCCCGGCGAACGGCTGGCTTTTCACCTTCAGCAGACCGCTGAAATCGACTGGAGTCCTGAATCATGACGGAAACATCTCGACACCCGCTGGTATCACGCACGTTCAACATGACTGGTCGGTCGACGCACTATCTCGAGAGTGGGCCGGCCGAGGGACCGCTGATGTTCTTTCTGCACGGCTGGCCGAGCATCAGTTTGATGTGGCGCGCCCAAATGGAAGCCTTCGCCGCTGACGGCTGGCGCTGCGTTGCGCCGGACTTGCGCGGCTACGGTGGTTCCTTTGCGCCCGAAGCCACCGACGCCTACACCATCGAGGCCGTCGTGACGGACATGAACGAGCTGCACGACCACCTCGGCGGCGCGCCTGCGATCTGGGTCGGGCACGACTGGGGAAGTGTCGTGGCCGCAGAATTGTCCGCGCATGAACCCGAGCGTAGCCGTGGTGTGGTGCTGACTTCGCTGGCCTATCAACCCGATGGGCACGCGCTGAGCACGGTCGTTCCACTGGTCGACCGGGCGATTTATCCCGCCGACGCGTATCCCGATGGTCAGTGGGATTACTACCGTTACTACATGACGCATTTCGAAGCGGCGGTCGCGGACCTGGATGCGGACCGGACGGCATCGCTGGCGTCAATTTTTCGATCGGGGAACCCCGGTGGTATCGGCAAGGTGTCGCCGAATGCCCTCGTCACCCGCAATGGAGGGCGTTTCGGTGCCGCGCATCGTGCGCCGCCGACTCGCCCTGATCCGGCCCTGTGGCCGCCGGCGGACTTTGAAGCGCTGGTAGCGTCGTTCAATACGCATGGCTTCCGTCCCGCCTGTGCGTGGTATCTGAACGACGAGGCCAACATCGCGTACGCGCGCCACGCGCCGGATGGCGGCCGTCTCTCGCAGCCGGTGCTGTTCGTCAACGGCGAATTCGATCAGATTTGCAGCATCACCGGAAATCGCCAGGGCGATCCCATGCGTGCGGCATGCGCAGACCTGACCGTGGCAACGATGCCGGCCGGACACTGGTTGCCGCTGGAATGCAAAGCGCAGCACATCGAGGTTCTCCATGCGTGGCTCCGGAGCAGAAATCTTTGATGCGGAGAGACATCGGTCGGACTGGGTGCATCGATTCAAGTCTCAGCGGCGGGGCAAGGAGAAGGCCGGCGAGCTGCTGCGTGCCCGCGGCTGGAGCGCGGCGCATCCTGAGGTTCGTATGGCAAACGAATTCAGCTCGACCATCCGATGAAGATTTCTCATGCCATCGAGATAGCGAAAGAATCCGATTGCCGTCAGTGTAAAAATGGCAAAAAGATATCGGAGCGCGATGTTGGAGCGACATGAGACAAAGCATTTCGTATCAATTTCGTCGTTGAGAATTGTCCCAATCTTCACGATTTTCTCGGGCTCGGACTGATTTAACAGTTGTTTTCATTAATATTGCGGACTTGCGCGGGTATCGATTATTTTTGCGCCGATTCATTCAGAAGTGCTATCTACCCATGCCAGTTGTAAAAAAAGTTCCGTACTACCAGATGGAGCCGCGGCTTCTATATTCCGGAAAGCATTGGAAATGCTACTCGGGCGTCGTCGGGTGCGTTCCCATCGACACGCAGCAAAAGATCTCGTTCGCCAGGCTCGCGCCAAATGAGCAGCCACCGCCACCTCCGCCCAAGGTAGCCGATCCAGTCGCAGCGCAGAGGCCGCGAGCTCCTGCTCCAGCACGGGCCAAGCCGCCCAACAAGCCACAATCGAGCGACAAGCCTCAAGACGCCGAGCAAGCCGACAAGCTGCCCGAGTTCGATCTGCAGGACATCCCCGACGCGATGGACAAGGAGGGCTGGCCAATTTCGGCCAAGTTGGCGCGAAAGTGGCTCGCGAGCCCCAAGCATGTCTACAACAACAAGCTCAACTCACCGCAGCCGATCGACGACACGACAGTCACTCTGGAATGGGCGTTGAGATTTCGCGGAGCACGGCAGCGTTTCAATCACCTCGTCCGGCAAGCGATCTACACGGAGAAAGCTGCTGAGGCAGTCAAGAATGCGCTGGTACCCGTGATCGAGAGGTTTTTTGCTGCCGGAAAGATGAACGCGGCGGGTGTCGTGATCGACACTGCCCCGTTTCTGACGAATCTGCTTCAGTTTCATATCGACTGGAGATTTCAGTTCCAGCCGGTATCATCCTTTGCGACGCTCGACGGCACGGCTTTGACCGATCTAACCGGCGCTCTGGGAAACTTCAATTTCTATGCTGCTGTCGGGAGAGCGACCGTTACCGGTGAGCGCTACTACAAGTACGAAGGCAAGAACACAATATTCTGCCTCGAACCGGTTGCACAGATGACTCACATCTATGTCTACATCAAGGACAGCTACTCGTTCAACGATGACTCGTCTTCCAAGAGCCAGTATCTCGGCCACTGGAACAAGAACGGAATGGTGCTGTCGTACGCCGCGGTCATCAACGATTTTTTCGAGAGCAGCAACTTGAACGTTGGGAACTCGCCCCTTGAGAAGGGGCGTTATCTCCCTGAGGGAGAAGAGGTCGATAAGCCGATCGACAAACGAACCAGTCGCCTTCGGAAATTTCGAGTGAAGGATGTCTACTGGCCGGTGCATAACAAGACGTACCGGGACTGGAGGTCGGTGCATAATCGTGGCGGCGACTTCATGGTCTACAGCAAGCCAGAACTCATCAAGCTGGACAAGCCGATCATCCTGAAAATTGACACCGTATGCAGAACCATTCCGGCCGAGCAATGAAAGCCGCCATGACTATCCTAAAAGTAGTCTTGTCCGTGATCGCCATTTACCTGGTTGTCGATATCGGGTGGACGTTCGTACCGGTTGACGTGCATAACGAGATCACGATTTTCGCGCTCATGCATACAAAGCTGGCGATCTTCGCCATCCCGGCGATCGTCTTCGGGTTCTACCTGGCTCGGCATGTCAGAAATTTCAACCGTTTCAGCCGCGCGAAGCGCGCAGGTCTGGTCATCGTCACACTCGTTTTTTTGGCATTCGTCTACTTGGTCGGCTTTCGTGGAATCATGATTGACGGTACCGATTGTCAGCGCTTCAACTACAACGTCAAGATGAATGGTGGTGTCAAACAGGTCGACGGCACAACCTACATCATCAACATCTGCGGACGTGGTGCCCCCGGCAACGGTTTTTTTGTGGATCAGAATGAGCAGATAAAAATCGTCGTCAGAGATGCATATGGCTCGACGCTTGCCACTCGACTATTTTTCGTTTTTGGGGATGGCCGGCCGGGGGAAGAATCGATCATCATCCGTAGGAACGAGTTGATTTATTTCGATGCATCGGATGAGGACGGCAGTGAAAGGTCGATCTCGCTGCCGCCCACCACGCTCGATTGGATCGCGGCGAGAATTCCGATTTGGCTTCGCTGAGAACGGTCCCGCTGCCCGGGTGGTCGTCGCGTTGATGCGGCGCCACCAACGATGCAGGATTCTCGCTGAGCCGCCCAAGCCAAGAAAGCCTTAGCGATCGCCGTGACCCCATCCGGCGAAACAATCCCCCGAATCAAACGCCCGTTCGACAAACCAGCCGAAACCCGCGCCCCCAAACACCCGCCCCACCGCGATGTAATGACCAAACCGCAAGACCTAGTGCATAGATATCGTTTGCCGCGGCCTTAATGACTATCGACAATCGTGGCTCGATTTCACCGCCGCGGCGCCAGAAGCGCCTTGGCGGCCGGCACTCGGCGGCTATCCCGGCTGTCCGCGCCCACCCGCTCACGACGACATGTACGCGTTCACTCCCTCATTCCAGAATCCCGCCGGCTCGCCGATCCGCGAACTGTTCAAGTACCTGTCCGAACCGGGCATGATTTCGTTCGCGGGCGGTTATCCGGCCAGCGACCTGTTCGACGTCGACGGCCTGAACGCCGCAGCCGAGCGCGCGTACGCGCAGCCCGTGCGCTGCCTGCAATACGGCCCGACCGACGGCCTCGCCGAACTCAAGCAGCAACTGATCGCGTTGATGGGGCGCCGCGGCGTCGAGTGCACGCCGGCCGAACTGCTCGTCACGACCGGCTCGCAGCAGGGTCTCGACCTGCTGCTGCGCGTGATGGTGTCGCCCGGCGACGTCGTGCTGACCGAACAACCGGCCTATCCTGCGACGCTGCAGGCGATGCGCTTGCAGCAGGCGCGCATCGTGACGATTCCGGTCGACGGCGCGGGCCTCGACGTCGGTCGTCTCGGCGAACAGCTTGCATCCGGCGCGATCGCGCAACCGAAGCTGCTCTACACGGTCCCGACCTTCGCGAACCCGACGGGCGCGACGCTCACGCGCGAACGCCGGCTGAAGCTGCTGCGTCTGGCAGTGCAATACCGTTTCCTGATCATCGAGGACGATCCGTACGGCGACCTGCGTTTCGCGGGCGAAGCCGTGCCGTCGATGCTCGCGCTCGCCGATGAAGTGGACGGCGCGCGCGACTGGATCGTGCATTTCGCGAGCCTGTCGAAGATCGTCGCGCCCGGGTTGCGCGTGGGCTGGACGATCGCGCCGGCCGAGATCGTACGGCGTTGCGTGATCGCGAAGCAGACGGTCGATCTGTGCAGCACGCCGTGGACCCAGGCGACCGCTGCCGAGTATCTGGCCGACGGTGCGCTCGAACGCCATCTGCCGCGCATCACGGCCGCGTACCGGCGCAAATGCGATGCGATGTGCGACGCGTTGCGCGCCGGCCTGGGCGATGCGATCGAATTCCATCGTCCCGAAGGCGGGATGTTCGTGTGGGCGCGGATCGGCGCGGTGTCGTCGGACGTGCTGCTGCAACAGGCGATCGCGAACAAGATCGTGTTCGTGCCGGGCAAGGCGTTCTTCGCGGACAACGTCGACGCGGCTTCGCTGCGCCTGTCGTTCGCCGCGCCGGACGTCGACGCGATCCGGGAAGGCGTGGCGCGCCTCGTGCGCGCGTATGGTGCGGCGCTGGCCGCGTGAGGAGACACCCACATGACTATCACCGTCAACGACACGGTAACGATGCGCGCAGCGCCGGGCGCGGGCGATAGCCGGCCGGTTGCGCACCGGTCGTCGCAGATCAGCGCGGGGCCGCAGTATGTGGCCGACGTGCTCGGCCGTTTCGGCGCGGAGCCGGCGGCCGACTTCGGCGACGCGGCACCGGTCGTACTCGGCTACAACTGAGCCGCGCGGCGACGGCCGGCGCGTCGCATGCGTGCCGTCGCCGCGGCAAACGGTTAAGCTGGCGCGATCGCAACCTGCACGATCGCCGCTTCGTCATGCCTGACTTCATTTCCGAATCACTCGCGCAAACCTACGGGCGCCTGTGGTCCTGCCTCGAATCCGGCGTGAGCGCACAACGCTCGCCGTTCACGATGCTGCAGGCCGCGACGCTCGGCATCGACGGCGCGCCGAAGGTGCGCACGATCGTGTTGCGCCAGGTGAGCCGCGCCGATCGCGTGCTGTCGTTTCATACCGATGCGCGTTCGGAGAAGGTCGCGGAGCTGCGCCGCGATCCGCGCATCGCGCTCGTCGCCAGCGATCTCGATGCGCTCGTGCAGATTCGCGTGGAAGGTGCGGCATCGATCTGCGACGACGAAGCGCAACGGCGCGCCATCTGGCAATCGAGCCGGCCGCATACGCTGCTGCTGTATCGCGCACCGTTGCCGCCGGGTACGCCGGTCGCGTCGCCGGAAGCCGCGCACGTCGGCAGCGCCGCATCGACCGATGACGGCTATGACAACTTCTGCCTGCTTCACGTGAGCGTGACGCGTCTCGACTGGCTCGAACTCGCGCGCGCCGGCCATCGCCGCGCGGTGTTCGACCTGCATGAAGGCGGCTACGAAGGCCGCTGGGTCGCACCCTGACGCTGCCGAAGCCCGCTCAAGGGCGCCCGTCCGACACGGCCTGCGTGGCCATCCATTCGCGCATCACGACGATCGCGTCGTCGTCGCGCCGCTCGGCCGGATACACGAGATAGAACCCCACCGACAGCGGAAACGCGAAATCGAACGGTTTGCACAGCCGGCCCGCGGCGATGTCGCGCTCGACCAGCGGATCGGTCGCGAGCGCGATGCCCTGGCCGGCGACGGCCGCATCGATCGCGAGCGACGTCTGGTTGAAGCGCAACCCCTTGTGCGGATCGATGTCGACAGGTTCGGGCATCGCGGCGAGGAACTCGGGCCACAGGTCGTGTGCGTCGTGCAGCAGCACGTGGCCCGCGAGCGCGCGCGGCGACGCGGGCGCGGCCAGCAGCGCAGGGCTGCATACGGCGCACACGTCGAGCGGAAACAGCGCATGCGTGGCGAGATGCTTGCCGAACGGCGGCTTGCCGTAGCGGATCGCGAGATCGACGCCGTCGTGGCGGAACGTCGCGATCTGCGGGTCGGCGATCACGCGCACGTCGTAGTCGGGATGCGCATCGGTGAACTGCGCGAGCCGCGGGATCAGCCATTTCGACGCGAACGACGGCGTCGTGCTGATCGTCAGCGCGGCGCGCCGCTTCACGAGCTTGTCGGTCGCGTCGGCGATCGCATGCAGCGCGCGCTGCACGTCGGAGAAATACGCGGCGCCGTCGTGCGTCAGCGCGAGGCCGCGCGGCAGGCGTTCGAACAGTTTCAGGCCGAGCACGTCCTCGAGGTGGCGCACCTGCTGCGCGACGGCGCCCTGCGTGACGCCGATCTCGTCGGCGGCGGCGCGGAAATTGAGGTGCCGCGCGGACACTTCGAACGCGCGAAGCGCATTCAGCGGCGGCAGGCGGGAGGGGCGAGGCGGCATCGTCAGGCTGTAGAAAAACTATCGGCTGAAGGCAGAAATACTGGTTCGACAGTCGGGATGGATGCGCCTACATTACCACCATGGCGCGCCGAACGGCGGCAGCGCGGCGGCAGGATTCGAACGAGGAGCACATCGTGACTGTAGAAAAAGTAGCGTTGATCACGGCGGCGGGCAAGGGCATGGGCGCGGCGATCGCGCGCGAACTGGCGGCGACGGGCTACCGCGTCGCGCTGATGTCGCCGTCGGGCAGCGCGGTGGCGCTCGGCGAGGAACTGGGCGGGTTCGGCATCCAGGGCTCGGTGACGGAAGAGGCCGACATCGACCGGCTCGTGCAGGAAACGGTCGCGCGCTACGGCCGGATCGACGCGGTCGTGAACAACACCGGGCACCCGCCGAAGGGCGAACTGCTGGCGATCACCGACGACAACTGGCACGCGGGGCTCGACCTGATCCTGCTGAACGTGGTGCGCGTGATGCGCCGCGTGACGCCGATCTTCCAGAAGCAGGGCGGCGGCGCGGTGGTCAACATCTCGAGTTTCGCGGCGGATGCGCCCGAGCAGCCGATGCCCGTTTCGTCGGCGCTGCGCGCGGCGCTGAGCGCGTGGACGCGGCTGTACGCGGAACGCTATGCGGCTGAGAACATCCGGATGAACGCGGTGCTGCCGGGCTTCATCGACAGCTGGCCGGAAACGCCGGAGATCGTCGCACGCATTCCGGCCGGCCGTTTCGGCAAGACCGGCGAGATCGCGAAGACGGTCGCGTTCCTGCTGTCGGACGGCGCGGGGTACATCACCGGGCAGAACATTCGCGTCGACGGCGCGATCGTCAAGGCGCTCTGAGCATCGCGTCGGCAAGCGAGCGGCGGCGCGGGCCGGCCGCTCGCGGTGCAGCCGCTACAAACGCGTACAAATCAGACAAATCCGGGATACATCAGACCTTTCAAATGGGCGACGCCGCGTGACGAGGGCGCGCCGGATCGAAAGCGTGGGCGCGATTCCGCGCGCGGCATCTTCACTTTCCACTACACGAAAGGATGCCGAACGATGTCTTCCACACCGTTTTCCCCGATGCGCCGCCACCTGCTGGCCACTTCCGTGGCCGCAGGGGTCTCGGCGATGCTGCCCACCGCGCTGCATGCGGCGACCGGCGCGAGCGGCATACGCCCGTTCACCGCGCACATTCCCGATGACGCCGTGGCCGACCTGCGCCGCCGCATTGCCGCGACACGCTGGCCGGGCCGCGAGACCGTCGCCGATGAATCGCAGGGCGTGCGGCTCGCGCGCATGCAGGCGCTGCTGCGCTACTGGGGCACCGACTACGACTGGCGCAAGGGCGAGGCGCGCCTGAACGGTTTCCCGATGTTCATCACCGAGATCGACGGGCTCGACATTCATTTCATTCACGTGCGCTCGCGGCACGAGAACGCGATGCCGATGATCATGACGCACGGCTGGCCCGGCTCCGTCTTCGAGCTGCTGAAGGCGATCGGCCCGCTGACGGACCCGACCGCGCACGGCGCGAGCGCGGACGATGCATTCCACGTGGTCGTGCCGTCGCTGCCGGGCTTCGGCTTCTCGGGCCGGCCGACGAAGACGGGCTGGGGCTCCGACCACATCGCGCGCGCATGGGGCGAACTGATGGCGCGGCTCGGCTATACGCGCTTCGTGTCGCAGGGCGGCGATTGCGGCTCCGTGATCTCGCACCGGATGGCGATGCAGCGCGTGCAGGGCCTCGTCGGGATTCACGTGAACATGCCGGCGACGGTGCCGCCGGATATCGCGACGCTGCTCGCGACCGATGCGCCCGCGCCGGCTTCGCTGTCGCCGAAGGAGAAGGCCGCGTACGAGAAGCTCGCGACGTTCTATCGCGACAACTGCGGCTACTCGGCGATGATGGTCACGCGCCCGCAGACGGTCGGCTACGGGCTTGCCGATTCGCCTTCCGGGCAGGCCGCGTGGATGTACGACAAGATCTCGCAGTGGACATACAGCGGCGGCGTGCCCGAACGCTCGATTCCGCGCGACGAGATTCTCGACGACATTTCGTTGTACTGGCTGACGAACACCGCGACGTCTGCCGCGCAGATCTACTGGGAAGATCACTCGAACAACTTCAACGCGGTGGACATCTCGCTGCCGGCCGCGATCACGGTGTTTCCGGGCGAGATCTACCAGGCGCCGCGCAGCTGGGCCGAGCGCAGCTATCACAATCTGATCTACTTCAACGAAGTCGACAAGGGCGGGCACTTCGCGGCATGGGAGGAGCCGGAGCTGTTTGCGCGTGAAGTGCGTGCCGGGTTCCGGCCGTTGCGGCGCGTATAAGCGCGCGACGGGCGGGCGAACGCGGGCCGGCGGTCATAAGGCCTGCGTTCGCTTTCGTGGGCGTGACGCGCCCCGGCAATCGTCTCAATGGGGGGCAACTTGCGCTGCATCCAGTTCGTTGTGGTCCGACAGAAAGCGCAACAGCGCCCAGTTGAATGTCCTGGCGCTGTCGAGATTCGGATGATGCCCGCTTCCCGGGAGTGCACTGAATCGCGCACCCGGGATCATGGCGGCAAGCCGCTGGCCTTCGATCGCCGGGTGAATGCCATCGTCGTCGCTTTGCAGAACCAGCGTCTCGCTGCGAACGAGATTCAGTCTTCTGCGCACGTCGAAGTTCGAGATCCCGTCGCAAAGGCGAGCGAGGAAGGCTGAATCGGCGCCTGCCGCATGGGCATGGCCGATCTGGTACGCGATCTCCCCATCTTCCGTTTGAGCGTAGTCGGCGCTCACCAATGACGGCCACATTTCCTCGAACCAGCGCGTCGCGCCGTCACCGCGCTGGAACGCTGCCTTCCAAAGCTCGAACCGGCGCACGACATCGTCGGCAGCCAGGTTCGAGAATCCGTTGCAGATGACGAGCTTGCCGACCCGCGACGGCGCGTCGATCGCCATCGATAGCGCAATGGCGCCACCGAGTGACAGGCCGACCAGGTTCGCGCTTTCCAGCCCGAGGTGATCCAGCAGACATTCCAGGCCGCTGGCGAATGCCTGAACATCGAGCATGCGATCCGGATAGGACGACGCGCCGTGACCGGGAAGGTCCGGCACGATCACGCGAAAACCGGCCTGACGCAGGAACGACATCTGGCGCGCCCACGCGCGCCCGCAGCTGCCCATATCGTGAATCAACAAGACAGGCGTACCGCTGCCGACATCAGCGTAGTAGAGATCGTGGTCTCCGAATGATAGTTTTGTCATGGGTCTGCTCCGTAGTCGCGCCCAACATGCGCTCTCGCGATTATCTTAATATTGAGATATATTGATGACAAGCGCTCACCGAGAACCCCTTCAAATGCGAGGACATTCATGATTGCGTCGGCCAAGGAGGATCATGTCGACCGTGTGGTGGCTCAATGGCGCGACGAACGCCCCGAGCTCGACGTCGCGTCGATGGAGATCTTCGGCCGGCTCGCGCGGCTTTCCAAGCACTGCGAGAAAGCGCGTACGGAGGCGCTTTCGCCGTTTGGATTCAAGGAAGGCGAATTCGACGTGCTGGCGACGCTTCGACGTGCCGGCAAGCCTTACGAGCTGTCGCCGACGCAGCTTTACCGCTCGCTCATGATCACGTCCGGCGCGATCACGAACCGGTTGATGCGCCTGGAGCAGGCCGGCCTCGTCGAGCGTGTGCCGAATCCACAGGACGGCCGGGGCCTGGCCGTGCGGTTGACGCCAGCCGGCCTCGAGCTGATCGATCGGGCCGTGCGCGTGCACGTGGATACGCAGAATCTGCTGCTCGGAGGGCTCGATGCCGATGGCCGTACGATGCTTGCGGCACTCTTGAAGCAGGCGCTGCTCGCGTTGCCGGGTGAGGCACTCCCGCAGGACGACGCCGGTTAGGTGGCGGGAAAGGGCGATCGATGATCGCCGCGGTATGACCCGGGCGTCGAGGGGAACCGGGAAGAAGTCCAATGACAACAACAACGAGGTAGATCGTGCTCAACAGTAACGTATTGCGCCAACTCGACCTGCAAGACGTGATGGTGTTTCTGTGTCTGTACGAACACAAGAGCGCACGCCGCACCGCCGAGGTCATGAGCATCAGCCAGCCCACCGTCAGCTATTGCCTGAAGCGGTTGCGCAATTGCTTCCACGACGTGCTCTTCGATGTCGATCACGGCAGCCTCGTCGCGACGGCCAAGGCCGAGGCTATCGAGCCTTATCTGCGAAACGTGATCGATGCGGTGAACCACTGCGCCGACATGGATGACGACCAGGTGGTCGCCACGACACGCCGCGTGATGCGCGTCTGTGCGCCGGAGTACTTCGAGCTGCTGTTGCTGCCGGGTGTGCTCGAGTCGTTCATGAAGCGTGGCCGGGAAACCTCGCTGATCGTCGACCGCCTCGGCCGCGATCTGCCGGTGGAACGGCTGCTGGCCGGCGAAATCGACTTCGCGATCGGCTTCGGTCCCGGCTACCATCGGCTGCATCCCGACCTGCAATGGGAATCGGTCCTTTCCGACACCTTCGTGTGTCTGACCGCGTCGCGCAAGCTCGCGCCGTCGACGCGCGTCTCGCTCGACGAATTCTGCGACATGGACCACGTGTTCCCGACGCCGTGGGTATCCGAGCGCAACATGATCGACGGCTGGCTCGAAAAGCTGGGCCGCTCGCGCAGTATCGTCGCGCGCGCCAACACGTATCAGGCCTGCCTGAACATCGTCGCGCGGCTGCCGGTTGCCCTGACGTTGCCGCGGCGCCTGATCCAGTACCTGTCGATTCCGCCGGCCGTGCAGATCTGCGAAGTGCCGCTCGGCTTCCCGACCTTCACGCTGGACGTGATCTGGTCGACGCCGATGGAAAAGAACCCCGACATCCGCACCATGCGCACCCTGTTCAAGGATCTCGCGAGCGCCAATGCGCTCGAGCCGGGGGAATTGCCGCGCGCGTAGCGTCGACCTGCCGGTGCCGGCCGGCGATCGCCGCCGTCCGGTTTATTGCCGGTGAGGAAGCAAACCCCGGCTTCCTTGCAGGACCCTAAACAAAATTTACATCCACCATTTAATTTTTAAAACGGTGCGCCCGGCCGTGTCGGTAGATTGGTCAGTGTTCGACGAAGCCGTGCTTCGAACACAAGACTAACCACACTGAGAGGCAGCCATGATGGATGTAGTTGACGTAGTCACTGCGCAGGTTCAGCACAAACCGTTGCCGCGTTTCGGCTTCGAGTTGATCGAAAGTCTCGAGCCCGGTCAAAAGGCGATCGACCTCGTCGATACCGCCCAGTTGTACGACCAGCTCGCCCATTCGGGTGTCGTGATCTATCGCAATTTCGCGGATACGCTCGACGATTTCAACCGCTTCGTCAGCCAGCATTCGGCGCGCGTCACGTTCGATCCGGCGCGCAAGACCTCGACGGAAAACACCGCCGAAATCGATGCCGGCGAGCTCGAAATGGGCCTGCACCGTGAGAACGGCAACCTGCCGTTCACGCCCGACCTGCAATGGTTCTACTGCCTCGAGCCGGCTCGCGTCGGATCCGAGACGACGATCTGTGACGGGCAGCGCGTGCTGCACGAACTGACGCCGGCCGTGCGTCGCCTGTTCGAGCAGCGCCAGATCAAGTATTCGCGCCGCATTCCCTGGCCGAATGTACAACGCTTCCTGAGCGTCGAGCTGCAGTTGCCGGCGCACGAAGTGAACGACTCGCATCTCGAGGTCGTCAACCAGCGCGTTCGAGGCCAGCACTATCGCCGTCTCGACCCGTTTCTCGTGTCGTCGGAGCGTGTGACCGACGCGATTACCACCAGCTGCTTCTCCGGCCGTCGCGCGTTCTGCAATTCGCTCCTCGGGCCGAGCGTGAACTACGAGCCGCCGCTGATCACGTGGGCCGACGGGTCCGACATCGATTTCGAGGTGTGGGACGAAATCAAGGACGTGACCGCCCGTTATACGTACGACCTGTTCTGGAACAAGGGCGACATCGTCGTGATCGACAACAGCCGCGTGATGCACGGCCGCCGCCGTCTCGCGGACACGGGGCGCCGCATCTTCGGTGCGCAAAGCTATCGCAAGGGAGCAATCGCATGATCAGCGCACTCATCGAACGTCATTTCGCCGAAGCGCCGAACCGCATTGTCGTGCGGGAGATGGACGGCCGTGAATACTCGCTGGACGAACTGCGCGCGGACGTCGCGCGGATCGCCGGCAAGCTGGAGGAGGTGTACGGCGATTGCAGCGGCCTCGTGTTCGGTATTGCCGCGCGCTCCAGCTACACGTGGGTGGCGACGATGCTCGCGATTTTCCGCGTGAAGGCGGTGCTTCTGCCGGTGCCGATCGAGTTTTCCGACGAGCAGATCGGCAGCCTGCTGCACAAGGCAACCGCGATCTTCGCGCAGGATGCGAAAACCGCCGCACGCATCGGTTCGATCCTGCCGGGCATCTCGTGCATCGACGCCGCGAGCGAGCGCGAAGGTTGGCCCGCGGCGGGCGCACCCACCGGCGAGCGAATCGAGCCGGGCATCTGCGGGATCATCCATACGTCCGGTACGACGTCGAAGCCGAAGGGCGTGAAGATCCGCGACGAGGCGGTCGGCCTGCTCGTGACGAACGTGCTGAAGCGCGTGCCGGCCGGGCCGCTCGACTACCTGTCGATCGTGCCGATGAGCCTGCTGATCGAACAGGTGCTCGGCGTGTTCCTGCCGGTGCTGTCCGGCGGCTCGCTGACGCTGATGCCCGCGAACTACGCGGAGTACGGCGCACGCAGCGGCAATGCGCGCGACTACCTGGACCTGATCGCCCGCGTCGATCCGAACTTCCTGTACCTGCCGCCGAAGCTGCTCGAGGAGGCCGATGCGTTGCTGGAGTCGACCGGTACGACGCAACTGTTCGGCCGCCGCAATCCGCACATCATCACGGGCGGCGCGAAGATTCCGGCCACCGTGCTCGAATCGCTGGACAAGCGCGGCGTGCAGGTTTACGAAGCGTACGGGCTCAGCGAGAACAGTTCGATCATCTCGCTGAACTACCCGGGGCAGCGCCGCATCGGCTCGGCCGGGACGCTGCTCGACGGGATCGTGCCGGTGATCGTCGATGGCGAGCTGCGCGTGCGCACGCCGACGCTCTGCGCGGGCTATTACAACTCGGACGATACGTCGTGCGAGCTGACCGACGGCTACCTGCATACCGGTGACATCGCCGAGATCGTCGATGGTTTCCTGTACATCACGGGCCGCAAGAAGCACGTGATCATCCTGTCGACGGCGCGCAACATCTCGCCGGAGTGGGTGGAGACGGTCTACAAGGAAAGCGCGCTGATCGACGACATCGTGGTGTTCGGCGAAGGGCGCGAAGAGCCGGCGGCGATCGTGCTGTCCGCGCACGACGAAGCGGCGGTACGCGACGAGATGGCGCGGCTCGAACCGCGGCTCGCGGATTTCGCGCGCGTGCGGCGCGTCCGGGTCGTGACGGACATCGAGCGTTTCCGCAAGGATTACTACACGGTCACCGGGCGGCCGCGCCGTCAGCTGATCGAGCGCGATCACGCGGCGTCGCTTTATTGACCGGGAGCCGAACGTGCACATCGTACGAAGCTTTCATCCGGGCCAGGACGCTTATCGCGAGATGCAGCTCGCGGTCTCGCAGCACTACTACCAGGCGCACGGCGCGCGTCCGGAGCCTCGCCCGGACCAGTTCTGGTGCCTGACCGACCGCAAGATGACGTTGCCCGGCTACGCGTGCCTGGGGCTCAGCTGGGGCGACAGCGCCCCGCTGTTCTCCGAGCACTACCTCGACGAATCGCTGACGAGCCTTTACGGGCTGTCGCGTGCGGAGCTGGTCGAACTCGGGCAGTTCTCGTCGTTCGGCGCGAAGGGCGCGGGGCGCTACCTGATCGCGAACGTGTTCCGCACGCTGGCTCAGCATCACTACCGGTACGTGCTGATGACGGCGACGGAGCGGGTGCGTCACATCGTGCAGTCGTTGCAAATCGCCTATGACGATCTCGGCCCCGCGTGCGTGAGCCGGGTACGTGACCGACATGTCGACTGGGGTACGTACTACGACAACTCGCCGCGCGTCATCATGGTGAAGATCGACGACATGGCCAGGCGCAACGATTTGCCGATGTGGAGCCCGCTCGATGATCCGCCGTCGGCCCGCATGCCGCTGAGGCAGGTCGAATGCACCGCAAACGGTCACTGATCCCGATGGGCCGCACGCATGCGCGTCGGCCTGTCATGTCATTTCAGGAACGTCCCCATGTCCGACTCAAATAGATACGAAAACTTCCTCGTGTTCCTGGCGCCGCTGATCAACAGCGTCGGCGGGATCGCGATCGACCTGTATGCGCCGAGCATTCCGGCCATCGGTCGAGAACTCAACGTCATGCCGAGCATGATGCAGAACACGATCACGATTACGCTCGTGTTCTATGCGATCGGCCAGCTCGCGTTCGGCATGCTGGCCGACTGGTGGGGCCGGCGCCCGTCGGTACTCTTCGGCCTTGCGCTGTTCATCGCCGGCAGCGCGCTCGCGGTCGTCGCGCCGTCGTTCGAGGTGCTGATGGCGGGACGCGCGATCCAGGGCTTCGCGATCGGCTCATGCCAGGTCGTCGCGCGCGCCGTGCTGGTCGACCGGCTGAAGGGCGACCGCTTCCGCGTCGCGATCGTCTACCTCAGCCTGGCGTTCGGGCTCGGCCCGGTGATCGCGCCGTACATCGGCGGACACGTGCAGGAGTGGGCCGGCTGGCGCTGGAACTTCGTCGTGTACTGCGGCTACGGGCTCGTCGTGCTGTCGTTCGCGTTCGTGGGCCTGCGCGAGACGCTGCGGCCGGAGTTGCGGCGCACGCCGCGGCAAACCATCGCGGGCTATCGCGAGATCCTGTCCGATTCGCACTTCCAGTCGGCTGTCGCGATGCTCGGGATGAGCTTCTCGGCGTTCCTGATGTGGAACGTGATCGGGCCGTACATCGTGCAGTTCCGCCTCGGGCATTCCGCGTCGTACTTCGGCTCGACCGCGCTCGGCGTCGGGCTGTGCTACCTCGGCGGCACGACGCTGAACCGGAGCCTGATCCGGCGCTACAGCGGCGAGCAGCTGATGCGCGGCGGCATCGCGATCTTTGCGCTCGGGGTGGCGTGCGTGGCGTCGAGCGGCGGCGAGCTGATCCTGGTGACCGCACTCGGCGGGATCATGCTGATCGCGTTTGCGCAGGGCTTCATCTTCTCCAACGCGATGGCGCGCTCGATGGCCCTGTTCCCGGGCCGCGCGGGCGCCGCCGCGAGCCTGCAGGGGTGCCTGATGCTCGCGCTCGGCTCGATCGTGTCGGGCGTCGTCAGCGCGCTGCCCATCGAGACGAATGCGGCGATTGCCGTCATGTTCGCGTGCCTGCTGGGCGTGACCATGATCGGCTTCAGGCAACTGCATCGCCTGCATCCGCAGGTGGCGCGATGAAGGCCGCCGTCGCGCTCGCGCTGCGGCTCGTCCTCGGCGCGTTCTGGATCTGGGCCGGCTCGACGAAGATCGTCGGGCACTTCGACGCGGGGCCCTTCCTGAGCGCTGCCGTCTCGCGATCCACAGTGGCGCCCGAAGCCGTGCGGCTCGCGCTGGCCGGCGCGATCGGACACGTCGCGCTTCCGCACGTCGTCGCGGTCAACCTGGTCGTGCCCTGGCTCGAACTGGCGGCAGGGCTGTCGATCCTGCTCGGCATCGCAACCGCGTGGGGGGTTGCCGGCGCGGCGGCGATGTCGGTGCTGTTCCTCATGTGCGGGGCGGTCAGTACCAATCCATTGCTGCTGTTCGGCGCCGTGCTGTTGGCGATGTTTCACCCGTATGCGCGCGCATGGACCCTTCATGCGTCGCGATCGCCTGCCACGACTATCTGATCTCGTGGCGGGTGTCTTTTCGCCGCATGTCCCGTTCGTCCCGGGCATGCGGTTTTTTTTCGTGTCAGGCGCGCGAAATATTTAAACGGGAATTCAAAAAATTGACATCCGGGGGAGGCCGCTCCACACACACTGATGTCATGACTGATTCATTGGGGAGATATCGGTGAGACGCTCAATGTTTTTTACCGCGGGCGCGTTGATCGTCCTGTTTGGCGCGTTGTTCCTGTGGCGCACGGAACGTGTATCGGCTGCCGACCGGCCTGCGGCGCCACCGGCGCCGTTGCCGGTCGAAACCGTCGTCGTGAACCCGGAGGCGACGGCGCCCACGCTCGACGCGGTCGGCTCGCTCGAGGCGGTCCGTCAGGTGACCATCGCGCCGGAAGTCGCGGGGCGCATCGTCGGCATCCAGTTCGTCGCGGGCTCGCGCGTGAGTGCCGGGCAAACACTCGTGCAGCTTTACGATGCGCCCGAGCAGGCGAAGCTCGCCGGGCTGCAGGCGAAGGCCGACTATACGCGCCGGCAGTTCGCACGCGCCGAGCAGCTCGTGCCGAACGGCGCCGAGCCGAAGGCGACATTCGACGCACGCCGCTATGAACTCGACGCCGCGCGCGCCGATATCCGCGAGACCCAGGCGGTCATTACGCAGAAGTTGATCCGCGCGCCGTTCTCCGGCGTGATCGGCCTGCGCCGCGTGAACCTCGGCCAGTACCTGAACCCGGGCGACGCGATCGCGACGCTCACGGATCTCGACGTGTTGTACGCGAACTTCACGGTGCCGCAGAAGGCGTTGAGCCGCGTGGCGCTCGGCCAGACCGTGCGCGTGACGGCGGATGCGTATCCGGGCCGGACGTTCGAAGGGCGCGTGACCGCGATCGAGCCGCAGGTCGGCGACGAGACCCGCAACATCACCGTGCAGGCCACGGTGGCCAATTCCGGCCAGTTGCTGCGCCCGGGGATGTATATCGACGCGCATCTGGCGCTGCCGGGTCGCGACGCGGTGATCAGCGTGCCCGATACCGCGGTGCAGACCTCGCAGGCGGGCGACACCGTGGTCGTGGTCGAGCAGCGCGACGGGCGCGGTGTCGGCGTGGCGCGCGTG
Source organism: Arapaima gigas (assembly GCA_900497675.1). Lineage (NCBI taxonomy): Eukaryota > Metazoa > Chordata > Actinopteri > Osteoglossiformes > Osteoglossidae > Arapaima > Arapaima gigas. The sequence goes on from UFQX01000250.1 coordinate 89,326, forward strand.
CGCCAGGTGCGGACCGGCGCGCGCGAGCGTGGCCGCATCGTCATCGACGACGGGCTGCGCGCCGGCGACGTGGTCGTGACGACCGGGCAGTTGCGCGTCGCGCCGGGCGCGAAGGTGCAGGCGCAGGCCGATGCGTCCACGCAACGGGAGACGGTGCGATGAGCCAGACCACGCAAGGCGCGCGTTTCACCGACATCTTCGTGCGGCGGCCGGTGCTGTCGCTCGTGTGCAGCCTGCTGATCCTGCTGGTGGGCCTGCGCTCGCTCGGCGCGCTGCCGGTGCGCCAGTATCCGATGCTGGAGAGCGCGACGATCAGCGTCGAGACGGCCTATCCCGGTGCGTCGCAGGCGTTGATGCAGGGTTTCGTGACGACGCCGATCGCGCAGTCGATCGCGACGGCGGACGGCATCGAGTACCTGACCTCCACGTCCACGCAGGGCAAGAGCGTCGTGAAGGCGCGGCTGCGCCTGAATGCGAACGCCGACCGCGCGATGACGGAAATCATGGCGAAGGTGCAGGAGGTCAAGTACAAGATGCCCGAGGGCGCGTACGACTCCGTGATCACCAAGCTGACCGACGCGCCCACCGCCGTCATGTATCTGGGCTTCTCGAGCGATACGTTGTCGATCCCCGAGATCACCGATTACGTGGTGCGGGTGGCGCAGCCGCTGGTCACCACGGTGCCGGGCGTCGCGTCGGCCGACATCGTCGGCGGCCAGAACCTCGCGATGCGGGTCTGGCTCGACGCGTCGCGGCTTGCCGCGCACGGGCTGTCGGCCGCCGATGTGTCGGCCGCGCTGAAGGCGAACAACGTGCAGGCCGCGCCGGGGCAGTTGAAGGGCGCGCTGACCGTCGCCGACATTTCCGCGAACACCGACCTGACCGACGTCGGTGCGTTCGGCAACCTCGTCGTGAAATCGGATGCGAACGGCAGTTTCGTGCGGTTGCGCGACGTCGCGACGATCGAGCTGGGGGGCCAGCAATACAACGCGAGCGCGCTGATGAACGGGCACCGCGCCGTCAACATCGCGATCAACGCGACGCCGTCGGGCAACCCGCTCGACATCGTGCGCGGCGTACAGGCGCTGCTGCCGACGATGGAGCGCAGCAAGCCGGCCAGCATCAGGATCGGCGACGTGTTCGACGTCGCGCGCTTCGTCAACGCGTCGATCGACGAGGTGCGCGAGACGATCATCGAGGCGATCGCGATCGTCGTGGTCGTGATCTTCCTGTTCCTCGGTTCGTTCCGCGCGGTCGTGATCCCGGTCGTGACGATTCCGCTCGCGCTGGTCGGCTCCGCCGCGCTGATGCTGGCCGCCGGTTTCTCGCTGAACCTGCTCACGCTGCTCGCGATGGTGCTGGCGATCGGGCTGGTGGTCGACGACGCGATCGTCGTCGTCGAGAACATTCACCGGCACATCGAATCCGGCGAGCCGCCCGCGCGCGCGGCGTTGCTCGGCGCGCGCGAGATCGCGTCGCCGGTGATCGTGATGACCATCACGCTCATTGCCGTGTATGCGCCGATCGGGCTGATGGGCGGGCTGACCGGCTCGTTGTTCCGCGAATTCGCGTTCACGCTCGCGGGGGCGGTGTGCGTGTCCGCGGTGATCGCGCTGACGCTTTCGCCGATGCTGAGCTCGCTGCTGCTCGACAGCCGGATGTCGGAGGGGCGCGTCGCGCGGGCGATCGAACATACGCTGTCGCGCGTCACGCACGGGTACCGGCGCCTGCTGCACGCGAGCCTCGGCGCGCGGCCGGCGGTGCTGGTGTTCGGCGCGGGCGTGCTGCTCGGCATCGGCGTGCTGTTCAGCGGCGTGAAGCGCGAACTGGCGCCGCAGGAGGACCAGGGCTCGATCATGCTGCAGGTGAAGGCGCCGCAGTATGCGAACCTCGACTATCTCGAACGCTACGCGCCGCAGATCGAGAAGGTGTTCCGCTCGCTGCCGGAAGCGGATACGAGCTTCGTGCTGAATGGCGTCGGCGGGGCCAATCTCGGCTTTGCCGGCGTGAACCTCGTCGACTGGTCGAAGCGCACACGCGGTGCGGCCGACCTGCAGGCGCTCGTGCAGGCGCGTGCGAACGCGATCGCGGGCGACCAGGTGTTCACGTTCCTGCTGCCGTCGCTGCCCGCGTCGAGCGGCGGCCTGCCGATCCAGATGGTGCTGCGCGCGCCCGCGGACTTCAAGGACATCTTCGCGACGATGGACAAGCTGAAGGCTGCCGCGTCGAAGAGCGGGCTGTTCGCGGTGGTCGACAGCGACCTGACGTTCGACAGCCGCGCGGTCGGCGTGACGATCGACCGCAACCAGGCGAATGCGCTCGGCGTGACGATGAAGGACATCGCCGATACGCTCGCCGTGCTCGTGGGCGAGAACTACGTGAACCGCTTCGACCACAACGGCCGCTCGTACGACGTGATTCCGCAGGTCGCGCGCGCGGAGCGCCTGTCGTCCGAGATGCTGAACCGCTACTACGTGAAAACGCGCGGCGGCAAGATGGTGGCGCTGTCGACCGTCGTGCGCGTGTCGAACGGCAGCCAGGCGAACGCGCTCACCCAGTTCAACCAGCTGAACTCGGCGACATTGTCGGCGGTGGCCGCGCCCGGCGTGACGATGGGGCAGGCGGTCGAGTTTCTGCAGAAGCAGCCGCTGCCGGCCGGATACGACATCGACTGGCTCGGCGAATCGCGGCAATACGTGCAGGAGGGCAACCGGCTGACGGTCACGTTCGTGTTCGCGCTCGTCGTCATCTTCCTGGTGCTTGCCGCCCAGTTCGAGAGCCTGCGCGATCCGCTCGTGATCCTCGTGTCGGTGCCGCTGTCGGTGTGCGGCGCGCTGGTGCCGCTGTACCTCGGCTTCGCGACGCTGAACATCTATACGCAGATCGGGCTCGTTACGCTGATCGGCCTGATTTCGAAGCACGGGATCCTGATGGTGAGCTTCGCGAACGAACTGCAACGCACGCAGCATCTCGACCGGCGCGCGGCGATCGAGCACGCGGCCGCGGTACGGCTGCGGCCGATCCTGATGACGACGGCCGCGATGGTCGCCGGGCTCGTGCCGCTGATTTTCGCGCGCGGCGCGGGCGCGGCCAGCCGCTTCGCGATCGGGATCACGGTCTCGACCGGGATGCTGGTCGGTACGCTGTTCACGCTGTTCGTGTTGCCGACCGTGTACACGCTGATCGCGAAACGCCATCGCGAGGCGGCGACCAGCGAGCGCGCCCGCGTGCTGGAGGCCGTATGAGCATGCAATCTGATACGCGCGCCGCGGCGGTGCGCAACGGGAGCAACATGAGTCGAATTCGCCTCGCGGCCGTTGCGGCGGCCGCGCTCTTCGCGACGGGCTGCACGATGGCGCCGCGCTACACGCGGCCCGACGCACCGGTGGCGCAGGCGTTCCCGTCCGGTGGCGTCTATTCGACGCAGCCGGGCGCGGCAGCGGGTGCGCGCAGCGCGAACGGCCAGGCGGCAACCACCGTCGGCTGGCGCGAATTCTTCGCCGATCCGCGCCTGCAGCGGCTGATCGAGATCGCGCTGACGAACAATCGCGATCTGCGTGTGGCAGTGCTGAATATCGAGGCCGCGCGGGCGCAGTACCAGATCACGCGAGCGGGGCTGTTCCCGACGCTCGACGGCGTGGGGACGGGCGACATCCAGCGCTATCCGCAGGGTGTTTCGCCTACTCAACAGGCGACCATCTCGCGCACCTACAACGTCGGGCTTTCGGCGTCGTGGGAGCTCGACCTGTTCGGTCGCGTGCAGAGCCTGAAGGACCAGGCGCTTGCGCAGTACCTGTCGACCGCGTATGCACGGCAGGCGTCGGAGATCTCGCTGGTGTCGCAGGTGGCCGACCAGTACCTGACGCTGCTGTCGACCGACGACCTGCTGAAGATCACGGAGAACACGCTGAAGACGGCGCGGGCGTCGTACGACCTGACGAAGCTGCAGTTCGACAATGGCACCGGCACGGAACTCGACCTGCGCCAGGCGCAGACGGTGGTCGAGCAGGCGCTCGCGAACCAGCAGGCACAGGCGCGCGCTCGCGCTCAGGCGCTGAATGCGCTGGTGCTGCTGGTTGGCGAACCGCTGCCGGATGACCTGCCCGCAGGCATGCCGCTCGACGCGCAGAACCTGCTGCCGGACGTGCCGGCCGGTTTGCCGTCGGATTTGCTGACGCGTCGCCCCGACGTGATGCAGGCCGAGCAGGCGCTGCTGGCTGCGAACGCGAACATCGGCGCGGCGCGTGCGGCGTTCTTCCCGAAGATCTCGCTGACCGCCGCGTTCGGCACGGCGAGCCCGACGTTGGGCGGCCTGTTCAAGGCCGGCACGGCGGCATGGTCGTTCGCGCCGAACATCGCGCTGCCGATCTTCGAGGGCGGGAAGAACATCGCGAACCTCGGTCTGGCAAACGTGCAGAAGCGCATCGAGATCGCGAACTACGAGAAGGCGATCCAGTCGGCATTCCGCGAAGTGTCGGACGGCCTGGCCGCACGCGGTACGTACGACCGGCAGATTGCCGCGCTCGAGCGCAACGCGCACGCGCAGCAGCGCCGCTTCGACCTGTCGGACCTGCGCTACAAGAGCGGTGCCGACAGCTATCTGTCGGTGTTGACCGCACAAACCGACCTGTACACGGCGCAGCAGTCTCTGATCAATGCACGTCTGGCGCGCTGGACGAACCTGGTCAACCTGTACCGGGCGCTGGGGGGCGGATGGATCCAGCGTAGCGGTGAGACGCCGCGTCCGGCGGATCAGCTGATCGCATCCAGATAGGTGGAGATGCTCGACGAACGCGGGCCGCTGCAGTCAGGCGGCTTGCGTTCGTTTCTGCTTGATGGCGAAAACAGTGGCTACTCGATTGCTCCCTGAAGAAGCAACACGCGTTTCCGCACGCGATGGAATGACAAGACGATGAAACGCGTCCTTGTTTATCGAAACATTCCATCGTAATTATCTGATTCAAAAGCGATTTTGATAAAAATCAAGACTATGTCGCTTGATTGATCGGATGTAATGCAACCGTCAATACAATGATTCGCGGCGGAAAGACCAATCGGCCTTTTCATAGTTTCGCCCGGTGAAAAAAACGATCCGAGGTTTCGCGATGACGAATGACGACGTGCGCCGGCCGCGCGCGCCTGGCACTGGCATGCGGCCGCTCGAAGGCAAAAGAGGAATCGTCGTCGGCCTGGCGAACGAGCAGAGCATCGCCTGGGGATGTGCGCGCGCCTTTCACGCGGCGGGGGCCGAGCTGGCCGTGACCTGGCAATCCGACCGCGCGTTGCCGTACGTCGAGCCGCTGCTGGAGCAACTGAAGCCGGCGATCGCGATGCCGCTCGATGTCAGCCGGGCGGACCAGATGCGCGAAGTGTTCGACACGATCGGCGAGCAGTGGGGCGGCCTCGATTTTCTGTTGCATGCCGTGGCCTTCGCACCCAGGGCCGACCTGCACGGGCGGGTCGTCGACAGTTCGCCGGAAGGGTTCGCACTCGCGATGGATACCTCCTGCCACTCGTTCGTCAGGATGGCGAAGCTTGCCGAGCCGTTGATGACCGCCGATGGCTGCCTGATGGCAATGACCTATATCGGCGCCGACCAGGTCATCGCCGAGTACGGCGTGATGGGGCCGGTCAAGGCGGCGCTGGAGGCCACCGTTCGCTATCTGGCCGTCGAACTGGGGCCGGCAGGCATCCGCGTGCATGCGGTGTCGCCCGGTGCATTGCCCACGCGCGCGGCCTCCGGGCTGCCGAACTTCGATCACCTGCTTGACGACACCGCACGGCGTGCGCCATTGCGCCGGCCGCTCGACATCGACGACGTCGGCGCGCTGTGCACCTTTCTCGCCAGCGATGCCGCACGCGCGATGACCGGCGGCGTTCACTACATCGATGCCGGGATGCACGTGCTCGGCTGACGCGAGACGGCCGCTCCCGGAATGTTTCGAGATTCACCTTGCCCCTCTGGAGGACAGTGTTATGGATGCTGCCACGCAACTGGCGCGCAGTCATGAGATCGCCGCGGAGATTGTCCACGTCCTGCAAAAGCGCACGCAGCACGCGCTGGAGCAGTACGGAAAGCGGTTGAGCGAAGCATTCGACGGCAGCGACAGCCTTGGTCACGACCCGGGCGCCGACCCCTTCGCTACGCCGTTTTCGCCGCTTGGCGCATGGCATTACGCGGTCGACGCCGTACAGCGCTCGCTGCTGTTTTGGGACACGCTGCGCGAGCGCGGCACGCAATACGTCGAGCGTGCGGCCCAGGGGCTCGCGCCGGTGCTTCACTTCGACTATGACGTCGTCCTCGACGGCCGGCAGTTCGAGCGGCCCGTCAATTACGCGCTCGTTCATATCCGGCCGCCGGAGGGCGTGATCGTCGACGCCGCCAGGCGGCCCTACCTGATCATCGATCCGCGCGCGGGGCACGGCCCCGGCATCGGCGGCTTCAAGGACGATTCTCAGGTCGGCGTGGCGTTGCGCGCGGGGCATCCGGTGTACTTCATCGTGTTCTTCCAGGAGCCCGAGCCCGGCCAGACGCTGCTCGACGTGTGCGCGGCGGAACAGGTGTTCGTCCGGAAGGTGCGGGAGCGGCATCCGGACAGCCTCAAGCCGGCCATCGTCGGCAACTGCCAGGGCGGCTGGGCCGCGATGATGCTCGCAAGCTCGTCGGCGGACGATACGGGCCCGATCGTGATCAACGGTGCGCCGATGTCGTACTGGAGCGGCGCGTGGAGCGACGGGCCCGGCGACAATCCGATGCGCTATGCCGGCGGGCTGCTCGGCGGCACCTGGCTCGCGTCGTTCTCGTCGGACCTCGGCAACGGCAAGTTCGACGGCGCGTATCTCGTTCAGAACTTCGAGAACCTGAACCCGGCGAACACGTTGTGGGACAAGTATTACCACGTGTACGACAACATCGACACCGAGCAGCCGCGCTTCCTCGAGTTCGAGCGCTGGTGGGGCGGCTACTACCTGATGAACCGCGAAGAGATCGAATGGATCACGCGCAACCTGTTCATCGGCAACAAGCTCTGGTCCGGCGAGGTGCGGGACGGAGCGGGCAACGCGTTCGACCTGCGCAAGATCCGCTCGCCGATCATCCTGTTCGCGTCGATGGGCGACAACATCACGCCGCCGCAGCAGGCGTTCAACTGGGTCGCCGACATCTACGGCAGCACGGAGGAGATCAAGTCGCGCGGGCAGGTGATCATCGGGTTGATGGAGGAGGATGTCGGGCATCTCGGCATCTTCGTGTCGGGCAAGGTCGCGAAGAAGGAGCACGCGCAGATCGTCAGCGTGCTGGATGCCGTCGAAACGCTGCCGCCCGGCCTCTATGCGATGTCGATCGAGGAAGTGAAAGGCGCCGACGGCAAGGTCGGTTACGACGTCACCTTTGCCGAGCACCGTCTCGAAGAGATCGCGCAATATTTCAACCGCTTCGGGCGCAAGGACGAACAGGCGTTCGAGGCCGTCGCCGAGCTGTCCGAATTCACGCAGCGCGCGTATGAACTGTTCATGCAGCCGTTCGTGCAGCAGGCATCGAACGAAACCACGGCGCGCCTGCTGCGCGATTGTCATCCGCTGCGCTTTCAGCGCTGGGCGTTTTCGGATCTGAACCCGTGGCTTGGCTGGCTGAAGCCGGCCGCCGACACGGTCAAGGCGAACCGCCAGCCGGCCGGCGATATCGAGCCGTGGCGCAAGCTCGAACGCCGCGGTTCGGATGTCGTCAGCGCGTCGCTCGATTTTTTCCGTGCGATGCGCGATGCGGGCACCGAGTCGCTGTTCTTCACGCTGTACACGCAGCCTTTCATGCTTCATTTCGCGGAACGGTATCGCGACCATCATGCCGCTTCGCCGGTGGCGGCGGACCCGCGCGACCTGCCGTTCGTGAAGGACGCGCTGGCGTCGATCGACCGGGGCGGCTACACCGAAGCGGTTGCGCGCGCAGCGTTTCTGCTCGAGCGCAGCGGCGAACCGTTTCCGCTGGCACAGCTTGCGACCGAGCGCGAACTCGCCGAAACCTACGCCGAGTATCTGCCGGACCTGCCGCCCGACCAGTGGCGGCGCATCTACGGCGAGCAGGAAATCATCGCGACTTACGCGCGGCAGCAGGCCGTCGCCACGCTGCCGGCGCTGCTGGCCCGGCCGGAGGACCGCCAGCGGCTGCTGACGTTGCTGGACAAGCTGCTGGGCGATCCGCGAGTGCAAAGCACGTCGGTGAGCGAGCAACAGTGGGCGGCGCTGCAACGCATCCGCGCGGTGCTGGGTGCACCGCCCGCGACGCGGCCGGCCATGGGGCCGGTAGCGGCCCTCGAACGTGTGCAGTGACGGACAGCCAGGAACCACGATGGAAAACAGACACGAGAAATATCTCCGCCTCATCGAACACTGCCGGACGCTCGCGCCGATGCCGACGGCCGTCGCGCACCCGTGCGATCGAAGCTCGCTCGAGGGCGCACTGGAGGCGGCGCGCAAGGGGCTCATCGAGCCGATCCTGGTCGGCCCGCGTGCCCGTATCGAAGCGACCGCCGCGGAGGCCGGGCTGTCGATCATCGATCACGAGATCGTCGATGCGCCGTACAGCGAGGCGTCGGCGGCAGCGGCGGTGCGGCTCGTCCGCGACGGGCGGGCGGCCGCGCTGATGAAGGGCAGCCTGCATACCGACGAGCTCATGGCCGAAGTGGTGCGTCACGATGCCGGATTGCGCACGGGCCGGCGCATCAGCCATTGCTTCGTCATGGACGTGCCCGCCCATGCCGATCCGCTCATCGTGACCGACGCGGCGATCAATATCGCGCCGACGCTCGAGGAAAAGGTCGACATCCTGCAGAACGCGATCGATCTCGCCCATGCGCTTGAATTTGCGCAGGTGCGCGTGGCGATCCTGTCGGCGATGGAGACGGTCAACCCGAAAGTGCCGTCGACGCTCGAAGCCGCCGCGCTGTGCAAGATGGTGGATCGGCGGCAGATCACTGGCGCGCTCGTCGACGGCCCGCTTGCGCTCGACAACGCGATCGATCCCGAGGCCGCGCGCATCAAGCAGATCGACTCGCCGGTGGCCGGGCATGCGAACGTGCTGATGGTGCCCGACCTCGAAGCCGGCAACATGCTCGCCAAGAGCCTGTCGTTCCTGGCCGGCGCGGACGCCGCAGGGATCGTGCTCGGTGCGCGCGTGCCGATCATCCTGACGAGTCGCGCCGATTCGCTGATCACCCGGCTCGCTTCATGCGCGGTCGCGATGCTCGTCGCGAATGCGCAGCGCGAAGCGGCCGGGCGCGCGGGGTGATGCCATGGCAGACGTGATTCTGGTGTTGAATGCCGGCTCTTCGAGCATCAAGTTTTCCGCATTCGACGTGCAGGGCGACACGCTCGGGCTGATCGTGCACGGCCAGGTCGATGGGCTTTACACGGCCACCGTGCACTTCAGCGCCGTCGACCATCACGCGGAACGTCACGAGCAGCAATGGGCCGGCGGCGACACGTTCGGCCATCAGGAAGGGCTCGAGCAGATCGCCGCGTTCCTGGAGGCTCACCAGGAAGGGCATCGTCTTGCGGCGGTGGGCCATCGCGTCGTGCATGGCGGGCAACGCTTCAGCGGCCCGGTGCGCGTCACGCCCGAGATCGTGGCCGAGCTGGAAAAGCTCACGCCGCTCGCGCCGTTGCATCAGCCTCACAACCTGACGCCGATCCGCATCCTCGAAGCGGTGCAGCCCGGTATCGAGCAGGTGGCCTGCTTCGACACGGCATTCCACTGCACGCAGCCCGCGGTGACCCAGGCGTTCGCGCTGCCCGAGTCGATCACCAGCCGGGGCGTGCGCCGCTACGGCTTTCATGGGCTCTCGTACGAGTACATCGCAAGCGTGCTGCCTGACGTCGCGCCACAGGCAGCGCGCGGGCGCACGGTCGTCGCCCACCTCGGCAACGGCGCGAGCATGTGCGCGCTCGTGGCGGGCAAGAGTGTCGCGAGCACGATGGGGTTCACCGCCGTCGACGGGCTGCCGATGGGCACGCGCTGCGGCAACCTGGACCCGGGTGTCGTGCTGTTCCTGATGGATGAACTCGGGATGGACGTGCGCGCCGTCGAGGATCTGATCTATCGGCGTTCCGGGTTGCTCGGGGTGTCCGGCCTGTCGAGCGACATGCGCACGCTGCTCGCGAGCGACGATCCGCACGCGCGCTTCGCGATCGAGCTGTACATCTATCGCATCGCGCGCGAACTTGGGTCACTCGCCGCCGCGATGGAAGGCATCGACGCCATCGTCTTCACGGCGGGGATCGGCGAGCACGCAGCGGCGATTCGCGAAGGGGTGATGCGCCGTGCGGCGTGGCTCGGCGTCGAGATCGACGTCGACGCCAACAACTCTGGCGGGCCGCTGGTCACGACGGCGTCGAGTCGTGTACCGGTGTGGGTGATCCCGACCAACGAGGAATGGATGATCGCGCAACATACGCGCCGGCTGATCCGGTGACGAGCGGGCGAACGTACAAGAAAAGGAGCCGCCATGGCCGAACTACTGCTGATCAACGTCGAAGAACACGCAGGCGACGACGAAGTCGGCGCGTTCCTGAAACGGCACGGATTCCCGCTGTTCGATTCGATCGAGCGCGTGCCGGCCGGGATTGGCGCCCCCATCGCATTGCTCAGGTTCAATACGCTGTCGTCGGTGGCGATCTACACGCTGCGCGAACGGATCGACCGCATATCGTGGCGGGGGCGGTCGATTCGTGCGCACATCCTGCCGGATCGGAAGGTGTGAGCGGCTTCTCGCGGCAGCGAGGTTGAAGGCGGGAATGCGGGCCGACTCCCCCGCAGACAGGCATCTCCAGCACGATTTTTGAATCGTCGTGTGTCGTGTACGCACACAGATACGTTGGGATACAAAGCCTCGGGATGGAACGGATATAAATCCGGTGAAGCGATTCACACGGCAGCGCAGAGCCGGCGCCGCCGCGGAGAACGCCGATTCCCGAGTGCCCGCACGTGCCGTGGGCCCCCAACCTTCGCGATCGACAATGGAGAACGAGTCATGCCTGAAACCGTGAACACCCGCCGCCGCCTGATCCTCGGTACGACGCTCGCAAGCCTGAGCCTCGCCGACCTCGGCTTCAGCGCCCTGGCGCATGCGCAGTCGGCGCCCGATGCCCCGCCTGCGAAGCGCACGGCCGGCGTCGCGTCGCTGGGCACGATCCATCAGATCGACGCGGGCGTGCTCAACGTCGGGTATGCGGACCTCGGGCCGAAGAACGGCCCCGTCGTGTTCCTGCTGCACGGCTGGCCGTACGATATCTACAGCTACGCGGAAGTCGCGCCGCTGCTCGTCGCGGCCGGCTATCGCGTGATCGTGCCGTACCTGCGCGGCTACGGGTCGACGACGTTCCGCTCGGCCGATACGGTGCGCAACGGCCAGCAGGCCGTGACAGCCGTCGACATCGTCGCGCTGATGGATGCGCTGAAGATCGACCGCGCGGTGTTCGGCGGCTACGACTGGGGCGCGCGCACGGCCGACATCATCGCGGCGCTGTGGCCGCAGCGCGTGAAGGCGCTGGTATCGGTGAGCGGTTACCTGATCGGCAGCCAGGAGGCGAATCGCAAGCCGCTTCCACCGCAGGCCGAGTTCCAGTGGTGGTATCAGTTCTACTTCACGACCGAGCGCGGCGAACTCGGCTACACGCAGAATCGCGATGCGTTCAACAAGCTGATCTGGCAGCTCGCGTCGCCGAAATGGCAGTTCTCCGACGAAACCTATGCTCGCACGGCCGCGTCGTTCCAGAACCCCGATCACGTGGCCGTCGTGATCCACAACTATCGCTGGCGCCTCGGGCTCGCGAAGGGCGAGGCGCAGTACGACGACATCGAGCGCCGCCTCGCGGCCGGGCCGGCGATCACGGTGCCGACGATCACGATGGAGGGCGACGCGAACGGCGCGCCGCATCCGGCGCCGGCCGCGTACGCGAAGAAGTTCACCGGCAAGTACCAGCACCGCACGATCACCGGCGGCATCGGCCACAACCTGCCGCAGGAAGCGCCGCAGGCGTTTGCGGATGCGATCCTGCAAGTGGAGCACCTGTGATGCGGGCGCACGTGGGGGTGGTGCGCCGCGGCATGCGACGCACGTTCGTCGCGGGCGTGCTGCTGGCCGGCGCGTGGTCGGCCAGCGGTCCGGCCGCATTCGCGGAGCAGCCGAAGCCGGCCGCTGCCGCTTCGCCGATCTATGGCGTGACGATCCCACCCGGCTACCGGAAGTGGGAAATGGTCGCGCCGGCCGAGGAAGCCGCACCGCTCGATGAGCTGCGTGTGGTGCTCGGCAACCCCGTCGCGATCCGCGCGCTCGAACAGGCGACGCTGCCGTTCCCGGACGGCACGATCCTCGTGAAGCTCGCGTACAAGCGCAAGCAATCCGACGAGCTTCCTAGTGCCACGGTGCCGGGCCACGCGACGACCGTGCAGGTGATGGTGAAGGACTCGCGCCGCTATGCGTCGACAGGCGGCTGGGGTTTCGGGCGCTTCATCAACGGCGTGCCGGCCGACATCGGCCAGCATCAGACGTGTTTTGCGTGCCATCAGGCGCGTGTGAAGAACCACGATTACGTGTTCACGCGGCTTGCGCCGTGACGTGCGTGGTTTGATGGGATCAACGGAAAGGCGTGCCGTGCGTGGCGCGCCTTTTTTCATGGTGAATCGGTTTGGGACGCTATCAGCAGACGGGGCCGTGAGCGGTGCGGCAGCCCGGTTTGTATCGCACTGTATCTGCGGCCGTTCCTGAAAAACTGGCATGCAGAAAGCCCCGGTTTCGGAAACATGGCAGATACGTGCGCGGGTTCTACTGTCGACATGCAGGAAACGTTCGATGCCAGACGAACTGGATCGGATGCCGAATGATCGACTGACCCACCTCTCTCAAGGAGAACCCTCATGAAAGCCGCTCGAATCCTCGCTGTCGCCGTCCTCGCCGTCGCACCCGCCCTGTCGTTTGCCGATACCGGCCACGGCCTCACGCGCGCCGACGTGCGCGCCGATCTCGTCCGCCTGGAGAAGGCCGGCTACAACCCGGCCAGCAGCGAAGCGAACTACCCGAACGATATCGCGGCCGCAGAGAACGCCGTCGCCGCGCAGCAGGTCGCGCGTTCCGACCAGAACGGCCCGTCGAAATCGCAAGGCGACAATGTCGCCGATGCGTCGACGCCGGCCGGCCATCGCGACGCGTCCCAATCGCGTTCCGCACGGAATGCCGCCGACGACCTGTACGCGCATTCGTGATGTGCTGCCGCGCTTGCCGCAGGCGGGCGCGGTCACCATTGCAGCACTTCCCGTGAAAAACACAATAGAGCAAGGAGCATGACGATGTCCGGTTTGGTGAAACGCGTTCTGGTATCCGCCGCAGTGGTCGGCGGACTGTTCGGTGCGGTCGCGGCGCAGGCCGCGCCGAAAGAAGATCTGAAGGGCACGAACGTCGTGCTCGTGCACGGCGCGTTCGCCGACGGGTCGAGCTGGAACCGCGTGATTCCGCTGCTCGAGGCGCGCGGGCTGCACGTGGTGTCGGTGCAGAATCCGCTGAGCTCGCTCGCCGACGATGCGGCCGCGACGAAGCGCACGGTGGACGCGCAGAAGGGGCCGGTCGTGCTGGTCGGCCATTCGTGGGCCGGCGTCGTGATCAGCGAGGCGGGCAACGACGACAAGGTGAAGTCGCTCGTGTACGTCGCCGCGTTCGCGCCCGACAACGGCCAGTCGATCGCCGACGTCACGCAGGGGCTGCCGGCGCCCGCGTGGGCCGGCGAGCTGCGCAAGGACGCGGGCGGTTTCGCCACGCTGTCGGACAAGGCGATCGCACAGGATTTCGCGCCGGACCTGCCGCCCGCGCGGCAGCGCCTCGTTGCGGCAACCCAGGGGCCGTGGTATGGCGGTTGCATCTCGGAGAAGGTCACGCAGGCCGCGTGGCATGCGAAGCCGTCGACGTTCGTCGTCACGACGCAGGACAAGATGATCGACCCGGCGCTGCAGGAAGCGATGGCGAAGCGGATCGGTGCGACGGTCACGCGCGTGAACGGCAGCCATGTGTCGATGCTGAGCCAGCCGAAGGCCGTGGCCGACGCGATCATCGCGGCGGCCGAACGCGCGAAGCAGGATCAGCAGTGAGTGAACGCGGCGCCGCGCGTTCTCGTCGTCGATGAGGCGCAGCGGCGCCAGTGTTTGTGATGTCTTTCCATCAGGATTGCAGGAGCAGCTCTGGCTCGGTGATGGATTCGACGCATTGACGAGCGCGGTCGTGAAAGATGGCGATCCGGGTGCGGCTGCCGTCGTCGAGGCCGTGCGCAGCAAGGTGCGCGCGCTGCCCGCGCGCCCGCGCATGCACCCCGTTTCGGATTCCATTGCAACGCGCCGCACGCCGCGGCGATCGCCTCCCGCGATACCTTTCAAAAACCTTCGATGCTCGACATCGAACGGTCACCCATCTCCCGTCCCGCTCCCCGGCGACCCGGCCCCGATAGCGCACGTCTGCTATTGCATTCCCCGTGCCGCTGATTAGGAAATGAATTTTTATTGGTTCAGCTTGCCCGGCCGCAATCGCATAGTGGCGTTGACGGCTATAGACAGCACGCAAGCTGCAACGGCCGAATTCCCGGTGTTTTTTGATCATACGAATCAACGAAAACAAGGAAGTGTCATGACGGTTGCATTGGAAGAACGAACCGCTGCGCAGCAGGCGCTCGAAGACACGCGCGCGGCGGCAGCAGCGGCCGGCACGCCCTACGCGGGCGGCGTCGCGCCGGACGTGGCGTGGGCGCTGTTCGCCGCCGGCGACGCATTGCTGGTGGACGTGCGCACCGCCGAGGAGCGGAAATTCGTCGGCCACGTGCCGGAGTCGCTGCACGTGCCGTGGGCGACGGGCACGAGCCTGACGCGCAACCCGCGCTTCGTGCGCGAACTGGAAGCGAAGACCGGCAAGGACGCCGTCGTGCTGTTGCTGTGCCGCAGCGGCAACCGCTCGGCGCAGGCGGCCGAGGCGGCGACGAAGGGCGGCTTTACGCAGGTATTCAACGTGCTCGAAGGGTTCGAGGGCGACCTCGACGAGCGGCAGCATCGCGGCGGCAGCAATGGCTGGCGTTTTCGCGGCCTGCCGTGGGCGCAGGACTGATTCACGGCCGTTACGGGGAGAAAGCAGCATGGCCGCATTCGACATCGACGACATCGTTCAATCGCTGCAGACCGTGCGCCGCGCATGGCGCGAGAAGCAGCGGCGCTCGCTCGAACCGGGCGGGCGCGACCTACCGGCGCGCGAGGCACTCGCGCAGATCATCGGCGCGCTGAAAGGCGTGCTGTTCCCGATGCGGCTCGGGCCGCCCGACCTGCGCCAGGAGAGCGAGAACTTCCACGTGGCCCATGCGCTCGACGCGGCGCTGAATGCGCTGCTCGCACAGGTGAAGCTGGAATTGCGCTACGCGGCGCGGCAGCGCAACGCCGACGGGCCGGTCGACAACGTCGACGAAGTGGCGTCGACGGCGGTGCAGGCGTTTGCCGCGCGCTTGCCCGAGATTCGCCGGCTGCTCGACAGCGACGTGCTGGCCGCGTTCCACGGCGACCCGGCGGCCGGCAGCGTCGACGAAGTGCTGCTGTGCTACCCGGGCATCCTCGCGATGATCCACCACCGGCTCGCGCACGAACTGTACGGGCTCGGCTTGCCGCTGCTCGCACGGATCATCGCCGAGCAGGCGCACGCGGAGACGGGCATCGACATTCATCCGGGCGCGCGCATCGGCGCGGGCTTCTTCATCGATCACGGCACGGGTGTCGTGATCGGCGAGACGGCGATCATCGGCGAGCGCGTGCGCGTGTACCAGGCCGTCACGCTCGGCGCGAAGCGCTTTCCGCGCGACGCGGCCGGCCATCTGGAGAAGGGGCTCGCCCGCCATCCGATCGTCGAGGACGACGTGGTGATCTATGCCGGCGCAACGATCCTCGGTCGCGTGACGATCGGGCGCGGCGCGGTGATCGGCGGCAACGTGTGGCTCACGCAGGACGTGCCGGCCGGCGAGAACATCACGCAGGCCGTGCTGCGCAGCGAAGCGAACGCCGCGCCGCGCACGGCCGCGCGCGTCGCATAGGAGGCGCGATGAGCGACCTCATCCATCACTTCGGCGCCAATGTGCGCAAGCTGCGCGAAGCACGCACGTGGTCGCAGGAGCAACTGGCCGAGCATGCGGGGCTGAACCGCTCGTATATCGGCGAGATCGAGCGCGGCGAGGCGATCGCGTCGATCGTCACCGCCGACAAGATCGCCCGCGCATTCGACGTGTCGATCTCGACGCTGCTGCCGGGTGCGTACGTCACCTGACGCCTCCTCTTTTCGTTTCCCTTTCGGTTGCACGCGACCTGACGGCTATAGCATGTTGAGCCGGCAGGTGCGTGCTTCCGATAATCACTGAGCGTCATAAGCAATCCCGTTTTTCATCTAAAGAACCCGGAGCCACACATGTCGACCGTTGCAAGCGGCACGGCTGCGCTGAGCGATCACGCCGCCCGCCAACTAGCGAACGCTACCAAGACCGTCCCCCAGCTTTCCACGATCACGCCGCGCTGGCTGACCCACCTGCTGCAATGGGTGCCGGTCGAGGCCGGCATCTACCGGCTGAACCAGGTGAAGAACCCGGAAGCCGTGCGCGCCGCGTGCACACAGCTCGAGGACGAAAGCGTGCTGCCGCAGACCTTCGTGCCGTACGAGGAACAGCCGCGCGAGTATTTCCTGAACGCGGTGAGCACGGTGCTCGACGTGCATACGCGGATCTCCGATCTTTACAGCAGCCCGCACGACCAGATCAAGGAACAGCTGCGCCTGACGATCGAGACGATCAAGGAGTTGCAGGAAAGCCAGCTGATCAACAACCCCGACTACGGGCTGCTGGCCAACGTGACCGACGAGCAGCGGATCTTCCCGCTGACGGGCGCGCCGACGCCGGACGATCTCGACGAGCTGCTGACCAAGGTGTGGAAGGAACCCGCGTTCTTCCTCACGCACCCGCTCGCGATCGCCGCGTTCGGCCGCGAATGCACGCGGCGCGGCGTGCCGCCGCCGACGGTAAGCCTGTTCGGCTCGCAGTTCATCACGTGGCGCGGCATTCCGCTGATCCCGTCGGACAAGGTGCCGGTGGCGGACGGCAAGACCAAGATCCTGCTGCTGCGCGTCGGCGACAAGCGCCAGGGTGTGGTCGGCCTGTATCAGCCGGGCGTCGCGGGCGAACAGGGCCCGGGCCTGTCGGTGCGCTTCATGGGGATCAACAACCAGGCGATCGCGTCGTACCTGATCTCGTTGTATTGCTCGCTCGCGGTCCATTCGCCGGATGCGCTGGCTGTCCTCGATGACGTCGAAATCGCCAAGTACCATGACTATCCCGACACCTACCGTTAATCCCGGCCTGGCCGGCGGCGACGCGCATGCGTTGCCGCACGCGCCGCTGCCGGCCGGCTTGCCCGACCCGGCGACGCTTGCGCGGCTCGCGTCCGAGTTCTTCGCGACGCCGCCGGGGCAAGCCACCGCGCCCGATCTGTCGGCGGGCAGCGGGGCGGTCGGCGGCGTGCCGTCGGCGTTGCCGGCTGCCGCGCCGATCCTTGCGTCGGTCAGCAACCCGGTACCGGGCGGCTCGCCGCTCGCGGGGCCGGGCGGCGCGGGCACCGGCGTGCCGGGTCTCGCGCTCCCGCAAGGAAAGGTGCCCGGTGCGAATCTCGCGCCGTCCGCGCCGACGCACGTGCTGTCGCTCGGCAACCGCGCACCCGCGCTCGCGCCGCATGCGGCCGCGCAGAACGGGCTGCCCGACAACGTCGTGTCGATCGCGCCGGCGCTGGAGCCGCGCGTCGGCGGCGCGGCGCTCGGCGTGCCGCCCGTGAATGCGCCGGCACCGGAAGGCGCGGCGAAGGCGTCGCCGTACTACTTCACCGACGGCTCGCTGCAAGGCTGGCAGGGGACGCCGCAGGACATCGTCGTGCCGTCGAATGGCCTCGCGTCGCCGGAAGCGTTCGGGTTGCCGGGCGACGACGCGCTGCGCGCGCTGCTCGCCGTGCAGCGCGACGTGCCGGTGTCGCGTGCGTCGGGCGCCGACGTGCCGCGCTACTTCATCGACGACACGCACGCAGCCGAGCCGCAAGGCCAGCTGTATCGCGGTGCACACCCGCCGTTCGACGTGAACGCGATCCGCCGCGATTTCCCGATCCTGCAGGAGCGCGTGAACGGCAAGCAGCTCGTGTGGTTCGACAATGCAGCGACGACGCACAAGCCGCAGGCCGTGATCGATCGGCTCGCGTATTTCTACGCACACGAGAACTCGAACATTCACCGCGCGGCCCATGCGCTGGCCGGCCGCGCGACGGATGCGTACGAGCATGCGCGGGAAACGGTGCAGCGCTTCATCGGCGCATCGTCGCCCGACGAAATCGTGTTCGTGCGCGGCACGACCGAGGCGATCAATTTGATCGCGAAGTCGTGGGGCGTGCAGAACGTCGGCGAAGGCGACGAGATCATCGTATCGAATCTCGAGCACCACGCGAACATCGTGCCGTGGCAGCAGCTTGCCGCGCTCAAGGGCGCGAAGCTGCGCGTGATTCCGGTCGACGATTCGGGGCAGGTGCTGCTCGACGAATACCGGAAGCTGCTCAACGACCGCACGAAGATCGTGTCCGTCACGCAGGTGTCGAACGCGCTCGGCACGGTCGTGCCGGTGAAGGAGATCGTCGAGCTCGCGCATCGTGCCGGTGCGAAGGCGCTCGTCGACGGCGCGCAGTCGATCTCGCACATGCGTGTGGACGTGCAGGCCCTCGACGCGGATTTCTTCGTGTTCTCCGGGCACAAGATCTACGGGCCGACCGGGATCGGCGTCGTGTACGGCAAGCGCGCGATCCTCGACGACATGCCGCCGTGGCAGGGTGGCGGCAACATGATCGCGGACGTGACGTTCGAGCGCACGGTGTTCCAGCCGCCGCCGAACCGGTTCGAGGCCGGCACCGGCAACATCGCGGATGCGGTGGGGCTCGGCGCCGCGCTCGACTACGTGAACCGGGTCGGCATCGAGAACATCGCGCGCTACGAGCACGACCTGCTCGCGTATGCGACGAGCGTGCTCGCGCCGGTGCCGGGCGTGCGGCTCGTCGGCACGGCCCGCGACAAGGCGAGCGTGCTGTCGTTCGTGCTGAAGGGCTATGAGACCGAGGAAGTCGGGCAGGCGCTGAACGAAGAGGGCATCGCGGTGCGCTCGGGGCATCACTGCGCGCAGCCGATCCTGCGTCGCTTCGGGCTCGAGGCCACGGTGCGGCCGTCGCTCGCGTTCTACAACACGTGCGACGAAGTCGATGCGCTGGTGCGTGTCGTGCGGCGGCTTGCCGCGCGGCGCTGACGCCATTCGCTTGCGGCGGCCCGGGTGGGTCGCCGCAAGTGCTTACACTACAAAATTCAGAACCGCACGACCTGCTTCTGCTCGACGCTGAAGCCGTCGCGCAGCACACTCGCCGAATCCGCGAAGTAGCGGCGGGTTTCCGCCAGCAGGTCGGTGTTGCCGCGCCGACAGAACACGACCCCCGATCCTTCCTCCGTCAGCAGTTCGTCGATCAGCGATTCGGGTTGCCCGATATCGGCGAGATGAACGTTCTGCACGCCGTGTGCGAGCGCATCGAGCGCTTCCCGCACGCAAGGCGCTGCGGTTGCGGCCGGATGCTCGGCAAGCCATTGCTCGAGTTCCGTGATGCCATAGAGCCCGGCGAGCTCGCCGAGTTCGCGCAGCAGCGCGCTGTCGACCATCATCACCAGCGTGACGGCGCCGGCGCGCTGCGCGAAGAGGCTGCCGAGCCGTTCCGCACGCAGCAGGTGATCACGGCCTGCGTCGTCCGGGGCGATCGGCATCACGACGGGCACCAGCCCGTTCTCGAGAAGCGCGTTCAGCGCCGTGCCGTCGAAGCGGGCGACCGCGCGCGTGTCGGAGCGGTCGGAATCGGTGCTCGCCACCAGCAGGCCGCCGTCGTGGCCGTCGATGCCGATCGCCTTGGCGCCGTGACTGCCGATCAGGCGCACCAGTTCATGATTGATGCCCGCCATCGCCGCGTGAACGGCGTGGACCGATTGCGTGCCGGATGCGGCCGGTATGCCCTGCACGACGATCGGGCGAACGCCGGTGAGTGCGAGCAGCGCGACATCCTGCGCGAATGCGTGGCGGGTGCGTGCGTCGCTCGCGGCGCCGCCTTCGACGATGACGACGGTCTGCCCGTGCAGGGCCTGCATGAACGGCAGCGAGCGCGCGAGGCCGGCTACGCGGCGCGACGTCAGGGTGGGACTTTCAGGGTCTGGGAACATGGGAGTCCGAGTGGATGAATGGAGTGCGTGTTGCCGCACGACGCGGCATCAAGACGGCATCAATACGTGCGTTGCATCAGCTGGTGAATCTCGTCGGGCGTCAGCGCGTCGCGCGACGCCTGCCGGAACGGGCGTTCGCTGAAACAGCGCGCCGCGTCGGCGAGCAGTTCGAGGTGCGCGCGGTTGTCTTCCCGCGGCAGGGCCAGCACGATGAATTCGCGCACGGGCTTGCGATCCGGTGCATTGAAGGGGAACGGATACTGCGCGCGAACGAACAGCGCGATGGCCGAGCGGAGGCCGGCGACACGCGCATGCGGAATCGCGACGCCCTGGCCGAGGCCGGTCGAGCCGAGTTGCTCGCGCTTCGTCAGTTCGGTCCTGATCCGTTCCGCGGATACGCCGCTGCTGCGCTCGATATGTCGCGCGACGAGGTCGAACAACTGGATCGCGCTTTCGACCGGTACGTCGAGCAGGATGTTGTCCGGCGGGCAGGCGTCGGCCAGCCGGGTCGCGAGCGGTGCGCCGCCGCGTCGGTAGGGAAGGTCGGGTTGGCCGCCGGCGGCGGCCTGCTGCGTTTGCATGCGGATCTCTCCGTGTCGGGATGACAGGGAAATCCTAGACAAAACCGCGTAAAGACGGTGTTAGATACGCGCGGGCCCGGCATCAAAATTGTGTATCGATCGCCGATGGAACCGGGCCCGGCACCTTCCGCTTCAGGTACCCGACAGCACGAACGGCAGCGTCGTCAGCAGAAACACCGAAATGCCGACCACCGGCGCGCCGAACGCGATCGCCGTGAACGCAACCGCGGCACTCGTCAGCACGAGCGTTCTCGACACCCGTCGGTGCCGGTCGTGTGCAGCCGCCCTGTCAGTGCGGATTGCATCGGTCCGCGCACCGATCACGTGTTTCCAGAACGTCAGGCCAAGCATGATTGCTCCTGTATGAAAGTTGACCGGGGCTGGGCGCGCGAGGCGCCCGTCAAGCGGGTCAGCAGCGCTTGAGCTTGAGCACGCGCGAGATCTGCCCGGGCGTGAAGCTGCTGTTGCGCACATAAGGCGCGCAGTCGAGCGGTGCGGTGAGCGATTCGCTGACGACGTACTGGCCGACGAAGCGGTACGCGTCGGTTGCCATGCGGATGAACACCGGAATCGCGTCGCGTTGTGCGGCGAGCGTCCTCCCGGCTGCTCTTGCGGACGCGCTGCCGTCGCAGAGGATCACGTCGGGTGCGTGCGGGTTGAGGTCCGTGCGCAGGCAGGCGGCCACGACCTTGCCGTTCTTCGTCGGCAGGAACGCCTGTTTGCTGCCGCCGCACGCGGTGTGGATGAATTCGCGGGTGTACTGCTTGTCGATCTCGAACATGTTCGTGCTCCGGTATCGGAAACTTCCGTCGGCTAAATCAGGTATGCAAAGTAATGAGGCTGGATCGGCATGCGTGATGCGAGGCATTCCAGCCGAACGTTGCCGGGGCGGCGGATCGATGGCGTGTCGTGATACGGGAAATTCCGCGCGAACAAGCTGACCTGCGCGATGCGCGGCTAACGCATCGACGTCGTGTTCAAGCGTGCACGGGAAAGACTACGGCGCGCACCGTCCGCCTGCTGGCAGGACGGTGGCTCGGGAAAAGAGAGACGCAGGCGTCCTGCCTGTCAGGCAGAAAAGCAACTCGGAGGGCGAGGACTTCGGATGCGCATGTGCGTACTCGGTGATGGATCGATTGCGAACACATTCTAGTGAACGCATGCGCGGGCGCAAGTAAAAAGGTCGTAAAGGTGGCGTGGCCCGTGCGGACCGGCGCACAAAATAAAAAACGCGTGACGACTGTCGTCGCCACGCGCAATGGGAGTCTGCAAGCTGGCGCGCATGCCGGCGAACCGGCATGCGCGTCGGGTCATCAGAAATCGAACCCCGGCCCACCCGCACCCGGGCCGCCCGGCGCCGCCGCCGGCGCCGCATCCTTCGGCGCTTCGAACACGGTCGCATCGGTGGTCAGCAGCAGCCCCGCGACCGACGCCGCGTTCTGCAGCGCCGTGCGCGTGACCTTGGTCGGATCGAGCACGCCCGATTCGACGAGGTCGCCGTATTCGCCGGTCTGCGCGTTGTACCCGAAGTTGCCCGAGCCCTCGGCCACCTTCGCGACGACGACGCTCGCTTCCTCGCCCGCGTTCGTGACGATCTGGCGCAGCGGTTCCTCGAGCGCGCGCAGCACGATCTTGATGCCCGCGTTCTGATCGGCGTTCACGCCCTGCAACTCGCGGATCGCCTGCCGCACGCGGATCAGCGCGACGCCGCCGCCCGGCACGATGCCTTCCTCGACGGCCGCGCGCGTGGCGTGCAGCGCGTCGTCGACGCGGTCCTTCTTTTCCTTCACTTCGATTTCGGTGGCCCCGCCGACCTTGATCACCGCGACACCGCCCGCGAGTTTCGCGACGCGTTCCTGCAGCTTTTCACGGTCGTAGTCCGACGTCGCTTCGTCGATCTGCACGCGGATCTGCTTCACGCGTGCTTCGATGTTCTTCGCATCGCCCGCGCCGTCGATCACGGTCGTGTTTTCCTTGCCGACCTCGATGCGCTTGGCCTGGCCGAGTTCGGCGAGCGTCGCCTTCTCGAGCGTCAGGCCCGTTTCCTCGGCGATCACCTGCCCGCCGGTGAGGATCGCGATGTCCTCGAGCAGCGCCTTGCGGCGGTCGCCGAAGCCCGGCGCCTTCACGGCGACCGTCTTCAGGATCCCGCGGATGTTGTTCACGACCAGCGTCGCGAGCGCTTCGCCTTCGACATCTTCCGCGATGATCAGCAGCGGCCGGCCCGACTTCGCGACCTGTTCGAGCACCGGCAGCAGGTCGCGGATGTTCGAGATCTTCTTGTCGTGCAGCAGGATGTACGGGCTTTCGATCTCGGCGATCTGCTTGTCGGGATTGTTGATGAAGTACGGCGACAGGTAGCCGCGATCGAACTGCAGCCCTTCGACCACATCGAGCTCGTCCGCGAGCGACTTGCCGTCCTCGACGGTGATCACGCCTTCCTTGCCGACGCGGTCGATCGCTTCCGCGATGCGCTGGCCGATCGATTCCTCGCCGTTCGCGGAGATCGTCGCGACCTGTGCGATTTCCTTGCTCGTGGTGGTCGGGCGGCTGATCTTCTTCAGCTCGTCGACGGCCGCCGCGACGGCCTTGTCGATGCCGCGCTTCAGGTCGAGCGGGTTGAGCCCGGCCGCGACGTATTTCTGGCCTTCACGAACGATCGCCTGTGCGAGCACGGTGGCCGTCGTGGTGCCGTCGCCGGCCGCATCGCTGGTGCGGGATGCAACTTCCTTCACGAGCTGCGCGCCGATGTTCTGCAGCTTGTCCGCGAGTTCGATTTCCTTCGCGACCGACACGCCGTCCTTCGTGACGACGGGCGCGCCGAAGCTGCGTTCGAGCACGACGTTGCGGCCCTTCGGCCCGAGCGTGACCTTCACCGCGTTCGCGAGAATGTTCACGCCTTCCGTCAGCTTGGCCCGTGCGACGTCGCTGAAAATGATTTCCTTCGCTGCCATGATTTCGCTCCGTTATTGATTGACGACCGCGACGATGTCTTCCTCGCGCAGCACGAGAAACTCGTTGCCGTCCACCTTGACGGCTTGCCCCGCGTATTTGCCGAACAGCACGCGTTCGCCGACCTGCAGGTCGGGCACGATGCGCTGGCCGTCCGTATCCTTGCGGCCGGGGCCGACGGCGATCACTTCACCCTGGTCGGGCTTTTCCGCCGCGCTGTCGGGGATCACGATGCCCGATGCGGTGGTGGTTTCCTGGTCGAGTCGTTTCACGATCACGCGGTCGTGCAAGGGGCGTAGGCTCATTGGTTCGTCCTGTGCTGATCTGTTGAAATTGGCTGGCACTCTTTAACAGAGAGTGCTGACGAGTATAAAAATGCGCGGCGGCGCAATCCAATAACGGATTCCGAAATGCATTCGCGCCGTCGTGCAAAAGCGCGTCGCTCCCGCTATTGCGACACGGCCTGCTGGGCGGCGGGCGTGCAGACCGGGCGGATCGTCTCGCCGGCGAGCACGCGCTTCACGAACGGGATCGAATCGGCGAGCGACGCATTCACGGTGCCGTTGTGTTCGCGGCCCGCATACAGGTGCGCCTCGACCGTCGTGCCGGCCGCGCATGCGTCCTTCGCGAGCGCGAGTTCGAGCGGCGCGAGCCCGTCGTCGGCCCCCGCACCGATGAAGACGGGCGTGGCGATCTTCAGCGTCGGGTACTTGAGGTACGCGTCCCACCATGCCTTCAGCCGCGCGTCGCCGCCGGGCTTCACGGTGTTCGCGTGCGTGAGGTGCGCGAGCGCCGCGTCGTCCTCGAGCGATGCAAGGCAACTGATGCGCGACTGTTCGAGGATCGGCAATGCCTGCTCGGTCAGCACTTCGTCCGCACGCAGCGACGGGTCGAACTGCTGCGCGGAGAGCACCGAGTAGAACTGGTACGCGAGCGTCGGATCGACGCGCTCGGGATCGCGCCGGTACGCGCTCTCGAACTTCGGCAGCGACGCGAGCGTGGCGGGCGACGCGTTGTAGATCGTCCCGGTGGCAACGGTCGCGCGGATCGCGAGTTCGGGCGCATAGGCGGGCGCGTAGCCGGCCGCCGCGAACACGGCCGAGCCGCCTTGCGACTGGCCGACGAGCACGACCTCGTTCGCGAGGCCCGGCACGCCGCCGAGCACCGCGCGCACGCTGTCGAGCAGCGTGTAGCTGTTCGAGCGGTTGTTGAGCTGCGGATTCGGGCCGGGCGTGCCGAGCCCCTGGTAGTCGGTCGCGACGACCGCGAACCCTTGCTGCAGCCACGCGTTCAGGTAACGCACGTCGCGATACGAGCGGCCGAACCACGACGGCGCGCAGATGTCGGCCATCCCGAACGTGCCGTGCGCCCATGCGACGATCGGCCAGCCGCCCGCGGGCGGCGTGCCGCGCGGCACGAACAGCGCACCCGACACGGCGATCGGCGTGCGCCCGGCGACGCCGTCGGTCGATGCATAGAGGATGCGCAGCTGGCGCCCGGCGCTCGCGAGCCCGAGCGTTGCCGGAAGCGGCTCGGTGCGCAGTAGCACGCCGGGCGTCGCCGGAATGTCGCGGTCCCACGTGTAGAACGCGGACACGCGGCCGTCGCCCTGAAGCGGATCGGGGGCGGGGACGCGGCCCGGTGAAGCCGCATGCGAGAGGAGCGACGAGACGGCGAGCGCCGAAGCGAGCAGCGTGCGCGCGGCATGGCCGCGCAGGGGGAGAAGCGTCATGGTCGGATGGATGTCGGTGAAGTCGGATCGGACGTGCCGGGCGGTGCGCGGCGCGGGCCGATCACGACGCAAGTTTCGAACCAGCGCGCGCGTTGCAGCGGCGGCGCACGATGCGACGGGCCATCGCGTGGCGTGTCGGGCCGTCCGCGCATGGACCGGCTGCGTGCCGCGCAGCAATCCGGGCCGGCAGGCTGTTGCTCCCGCAACAGAGGCGCGTACGTGGATCGCAAGGCGCGCGTCGTGCAAGGCGCACGCGCCCCGTCGCGCGGGGCTTTGGCGCACGCATGGCCGGCTGGCACGATTGCTGCTGATCCGGTAGCCGTGCGTCGCGGCGTTCCGACATCGCGATGCGAGCCCATCCGTTCACCCGATCAAGGAAACCGTCCTCATGCCAGTCACCTCGACCATCGACAGCGGCGAACTCGTGGCATTCGTCGAGCGCGCCACGCGCGAATTCACGCAGGCCGAACGCGTGCTGAAGGACACGCGCACGCTGTCCGCGACCAACACGTTCCAGGCGTTCCAGCGCGTGCCGGGCACGGAACTTGTCGTCGCACTGTCGGCGCCGAGCCCGTGGGCCGCGTCGCAGGAGATCCAGCCCGTCGTCGTGACGTTCGACGGCGACGTGCTGCACGGCGACGCGCGCGCGGGCGGCAACGGGCCGCGCTATGCGGACGTGTTCCGTGAGGCGCCGGAAGTCGGCGTCGTGATCCACGTGCACGGCCCGTACCTCGGCGCCTGGGCGAGCGCGCATCGCCCGCTGCCGATCCGCTATGCGCCGGCCGCACGCTACACGCGCGCCCGCGAGATTCCGGTGTATGTCGATCGCCGCCCCGGCGAGCCGCGCTTCATCGTCGACACGATCCGCCGCGACCCCGAGGTGCCGGCGATCATCGAGGCGAACGGCGGCGCGACGTTCTGGGGCAAATCGATCCTCGACGTGTCGAAGTACATCCTGATCCTCGAGGAAGCCGCGTATTTCCAGGCGCTCGCGGAACCGCTCGGCGGCTCGCTCGAATTCGGGCCGGGCGCGCTCGAGCAGCAATGGAAGATGACCGGCCTCGCGTGATGCCGCGCGGCGGCCGGCGCATTCCGGCCGCCGTCATACCGATAGCTCGATGAATTGGTTCGTGGCCGGCGCGCGCCTTGCTATCGTCGAACCTTCCCCGTTCAATACGCCGGTCGTGCCATGGCCATCTTCAGCTTGCCGGACCCGACTTCGCATGCGATCACGATTCGTGCGAAGGCGCTGACGTTCGACGATCCCAAATCGCGGGTGCTGCTCGAGCGCATCCAGCTCGTCGCGCCAAGCGATGCGACCGTGCTCGTCACCGGCGAGAGCGGCACCGGCAAGGAGCTGATCGCGCGCCTCGTGCATTCCTTGAGCGAGCGTCGTGACGGCCCGTTCGTCGCGGTCAACTGCGGCGCATTCTCCGAGACGCTGATCGAGAGCGAGCTGTTCGGCCATGAACGCGGCGCATTTACCGGCGCGATCAACAGCCAGCCCGGCTGGTTCGAATCCGCGAATCGCGGCACGCTGTTTCTCGACGAGGTGGGCGACCTGCCGCTGTCCGCGCAGGTGAAGCTGTTGCGTGTGCTGCAGGAGCGCGAAGTGACGCCGGTCGGCTCGCGCAAGACCGTGAAGATCGACGTGCGGCTCGTCGCGGCGACCAACGTGAATCTCGAAGCCGCGGTGCGCGCGGGCAATTTCCGCGAGGATCTGTACTACCGGCTCAACGTCGTGAAGCTGAGCCTGCTGCCGCTGCGCGAGCGGCCCGGCGACATCGCGCCGCTGATCGAACACTTCATCGACACCTACGCGAAGCGGCTGCGCGTGGCTGCGCCGACGCTGACGGACGCCGCGCGCGCCAGGCTGCATGCGCATGCGTGGCCCGGCAACATCCGCGAACTCGAGAACGTGATCCACCACGCGGTGCTGATCTGCGCGGGCGGCGCGATCGATGTGAGCGACCTGCAGTTTTCCGCGCTGTCGCTTGCGCCCGATGCCGGCGACCCGCGCGCCGCTGCGGCGGCGCCGCCGCGCCGTGCGCGCGACGTGGCCGAGGCGACCGATGCGCTGCGCCACGCGGTGATCGAGCTGCTGGATCTCGGCACGCCGTCGCTGTGGCAGCACATCGAGGACACCGTCTACCGCAGCGTGTTCGACTACAGCGAGCACAACCAGCTGCGCATGTCGCGCCTGCTCGACCAGTCGCGCAACATCGTGCGTGCGCGGCTCGCGCAGCTCGGCATCCTGAAGCCGCGCGACGCGGGCGACGCCGACGCGCGGCTGCGCCGTCAGGCGTGATCGCGCCAGCGCAGCGCGCGCTGCGCGACACGCTCGCATAGCGCACTCATCCCGACGGCGAGCGCCGTCACGCCCAGCACGCAGACCAGCAGCACGTCGGCGCGTGCGCCCGCCTGCGCGTTCTGCATCAGGCTGCCGACCCCCGCGCCCGCGTTGAACAGCAGCTCGCTGCTGGTCGCGGTGATCCATGCGAACGGCACGGCCTGCAGCACGCCCGCGAACAGGTCAGGCAGCGCGCCCGGAATCAGCACGTCGCGCCACAGGCCGGCGCGCGTCAGGCGATACGACTGCGCGAGTTCGACATAGCGCGGATCGACGCGGCGCAGCCCGTCGAAGCTGGCGGTCGTCATCGGGTAGAACGCGGCGAGCGCGATGATGAACACCTTAGCGAATTCGCCGGTGCCGGCCCACAGGCTCAGCAGCGGAATCAGTCCGAGCACCGGCACGTAGCGCAGCGCCTGGAACGCCGGCTCGCCGAGCTTGCGCGCAAGCGTCGAGCGCGCCATCGCCGCGCCGAACACGAGCCCGACCGCGACACCGGCCACGAGGCCGAGCGTCGTGCGGCGCAGGCTCGCGCCGAGATCGGTTGCGAGTTCGCCGCTGCGTGCGAGTTCGACGAGCGCGGCGCCAACCTGCTGCAACGGTACGAATGCGTATTGATGCGCCGCGTCGCCTGACGAAGCGTATTGCCATGCGGCGACCAGCAGGGCCGGCACGACGAGGCCGCGCGCACGGCGGCGCAGCGCCGCGAACGTGAAGGGGGGCTTGGCGAGGATCATTCGGAAACCTGTTCGTTCAGCGCGCGGGCGTCTGCCAGCGCAATGCGTAGCGTTGCACGAGCGCGATCGACCGGTCGATCGCGAAGCCGATCAGCCCGATCACCGCGACGTCGATGAGCACGACGTCGAGGCGCAGCATCTGCCGCGCCAGTTCCATCATCTGGCCGATCCCGCTGTCGGCGCTGAGCAGTTCGACCGCGACGAGCGCGAGCCACGCGCGCGCGAGTGCGATCCGCACGCCGGTGAGCAGCGGCGGCAACGCGGCGGGCAGCAGCACGTCGCACAGCAGCGCGAAGCGGCCGAGCCCGTAGTGCCGCGCCATCTCGACGAGATCGCGCGGCGCGTCGTGCACGCCCGTGTACGCGGCCAGCGCGACCGGAAAGAACACGGCCTTGCCGACGACGACCAGCTTCAGCGGCTCGTCGACGCCGATCAACAGGATCAGCAGCGGAATCAGCGTGAGCGTCGGCACCTGCCGCAGCAGGTCGAACGTCGGCCGCAGGTAATCGGCGAACAGCCGGCTGCGCGCAAGCAGGATGCCGAATGCCGCACCGCCGGTCGCACCGATCACGAAGCCGAGCGCGAGGCGATGCAGCGTGATCAGCAGGTTGTCGCGCAATTCGCCCGTGTCGAGCAGCGTGCGCAGCGTTGCCGCGAGCCGATCCGGCGGCACGACGAGCTGAGGCGGGAACCAGCGCTGCGCGCTCGCAAGCCACCACAGCGCGACGAACGCGACGGGCGTGGCCCACCACAGCGCGATGCCGCCGAGCCGTGCGGGTCCGGGCAGGCGCAGCGCGCGTGTGCCGTTCGACGCGAGGGCATGCATTGGCATCAGCGGCTCGCGACGTGCGCCGCGTCCGCGCGCCAGTAGCCGTCGAGCCCGAGCTGCTTGAGCGCGGTCGACACGAACGTCGGCGCGAGCAGCGCGTTCACGTCGACCGGCGCGGACGTCAGGCCGGCCTGGCGGCTGTACGCGATGACGTCGCGGTAGTGGCCGGTCAGCGCGGGCGTGAAGAGCGGCGTCCATTGCTCCTTCCACGGTGTCGCCTCATCCGCGTATTCGCGGCGCACGACGCTTTCCGGCTGGCCGGACGCGCTCGGGATCTTCACGTACGCGTCGCGGTTCTGCGGCTGCGAGATCCAGTGCGCGGCGCGCACGTAGGCCGTCGCGACGAGCTGCGTGATGTCGGGGTAGCGCCGCACGAAATCGTCGGACGCCCACAGTTCCGCGCGCATCTTCCAGTCGTCGGGCGCGGTCTTGGTCGACCAGATGATCTTGCCGACGTTCTTGTCGACGAGCGAATACGCGTCGGACAGCGTGAAGAAGCCGTCGACGCGGCCGGCCGCGACGGCCGCCGCGCCGGCCTGCGGGTCGAGGTTGTAGATCCTGAAGTCGGACAGCTTCAGCCCGTTCTCGGCGAGCAGCTTGCTGAACGTGACTTCCCACGGCCGGCCGCGATTGAGCGCGATGCGCTTGCCCTTCAGATCGACGATCGACTTCGCAGTCGAGCCGGCCGGCACGACGAGATACGTGTTGCTGCCGACACCGCCCGGCACGATCAGGCGCGTATGCGTGCCCGATGCGTTGACGACGACCGACGGCAGGTCGCCGTAGCCGGCGAAATCGATGCTGCCGTTCGTGAACGCTTCGTTCACGAGCGTGCCGACCGCCGCGGTCGACACCGGCACCCATTGCAGCGTCACGTGTCGCGCGGCGAGCGCCTTCTCGAGCGACTTGTCGGCGTCGATCAACGCGGAGGCGCCCGCGTATTGCGTCTTGCCGCCGCTCGAATAGGCGACGACGGCGATCCGCACGACCTTGGGCGCGTCTTCAGCGTGAGCGGCGGGTGCTGTGAGCGACGCGACGGCCAACGGCAGCGCGGCGAGCAGCGCGCGCAGCGGGCGGCGCAGCGACGTGAGGGAGAGTATGGGTTTCATGATGGTTCCGAACAGTGAACGGAAAAGGGGCTCACGCACGTTTCTGCAGTGACGGCCGCAGCACGTCGGCGAGCGGCCGAGGATCGATCCAGTCGGCGACGTCGAAGTCGGCTTCCAGAAAGCCGTGGTCGTGCAGGAACGTCTTGAAGTCGTCGAGCGCGGCGATCGATTCGTCGTCGAGGTTGACGCCGAGATGCCGGTGCAGCTGGTTGCCGTACGCGGCGCGGACCCAGTCGATCGACGACGCGGTTTCGCCGGCCACGTAGTGCGCGGTTT
This sequence comes from Arapaima gigas, assembly GCA_900497675.1. NCBI lineage: Eukaryota > Metazoa > Chordata > Actinopteri > Osteoglossiformes > Osteoglossidae > Arapaima > Arapaima gigas. The sequence goes on from UFQX01000250.1 coordinate 120,216, forward strand.
CGTCGGGATGCGTGCCGGCCCATTCGCCGGCGGCGACCACGAGTTTCAGGAAGCCGGCGACGATGTCGGGATGGTTCGCGAGCACGTCCGCGTTGACGGTCAGCGGGCGCGGCGTGCCGTTGTTGTTGCGGATCGCGCGCTCCGGATGAAAGCCGATGTCGATCACCACGTGCGCGCCGATCAGTTGCGCGATCTCGAGGCCGGTCGACCCCTTCACGTAGATCGCGTCGACCTCGCCGCGCAGCAGCGCGCCGGCTTCGGCCGCGTACAGCGCGCGGCTCGAAAAGCCTTGCGGCGACGCGAACAGGTTCGCCGCGCGCGCCGGTCCGACGGCCTGAAGCGTGCGTGCGCGCACGTCGACGAGTTCGACGTCGCGCGTGGTCAGCCCGTCGAGGCTCAACGCGTTGACGAAGCCGCGCAGCGCCGACGCGCGAAAGATGTCGATGCGGTCGTCGGGGCGGCTCGGAATCGCGATGCGGCGCCCGCGCAATGCCTTCACCGAGCGGATGCCCGATTCGGGCCGCGCGAGGATCAACTGCGATTCGTCGACCCACGACAGCCCGATCACACGCGTATTCGCGCCGTTCGAGCGCGCCCACATCGCGGGGATGCTGCCGCCCTGGCGGAACGACTGCGCGAGCGTGTGATCGCTGATCGACGACACGTCGTGCCGCGTGTCGCCGCGCGGCGAGCGGATCGCGACGCCATCGGCCGACGTTTCGCCGTTGAGCCAGCCGAGATGCACGGCGATGCCGAGCGGCGTCGGCACGGGCGAGCGGGCGTACCAGAACGTCTGTTGCTTGTCCGATGACGAATCGGGCCTGTCTGTCATGGGTGAGATTCCCTCTCTGCGTAAGCATGGTTGAAGCCCGGTCGCGCACGGTGTCGGTGTCGCACGCGCGGGCCGGTCAACGTTGCAAGTTCCGGGCCAGTGAACGGAAACGGCGCGGCCGCACGCGGCGCGGGCATCGCGCGGGAGAGGTGGTGCGCGCGCCGACGCATGGCCTGTTGCGCCAGCAACAGTCGCGACGGCCGCTGTTGCGCGCGCAGCAGCGGTGCGGCCGGTGCAGCACGGCGGTACGGGCGTGTCGCCGCGGCATGGGCGAGCGCGGGCGGATGCGATCCGATTGCCGCTGATGGCCGGTGTGCAAGGCACCGGGCAGGTTCGCCGGCAGCCACGCACGCGCCGAGGCGAGCGCGTTGGCACACCGCGTGCTTTACAGCGCAGCACACGCGCGGCACGCCGATGCCGCACGCAATCCGAATGGCCCGACCAGGAGAACTCCGATGGCTGTTGAATTTTTGTGGCGCCTGCCGATGCACGGTGACGGCAGGCGCGCACACGACCTGCATACGCGCGGCGAATGGAACCGCCAGCGCGCATCGCGCGTCGCGCCGAAAGTCGATGACGACGATTTCGGCTACATCGACTATCTGTCGCAGGTCGCGCGCGCGGCCGATATCGCCGGCTTCCACGGCGCGCTGATTCCGATCTTTCGTTTTACCGAGGAACCGTGGGTCGTGGCGGCCGCACTGGCGCGCGAGACGCGCCGGTTGCGGCTGCTGATCGCGCTGCAGCCGCATTTCGTGCATCCGGTCTATGCGGCGCAGATGGCCGCGAGCCTGCAGCGGATCAGCCGCGGGCGTGTCGAGTGGAACGTCGTCACGGGCGGCGGCGGCCCCGACCAGCGTGCCTACGGCGACTTCATCGACCACGACAGCCGCTATGCGCGCACCGACGAATTCCTCGATGTCGTGAAGGGCGTCGCGGCCGGCGCGCCGTACACGTTCGACGGCCGCTTCTACCGCGTCGAAGCCGGCGGCCTGCTGCCGCCGCTGAGCGGCCAGAAGCCGCCGCGCATCTACCTGGCCGGCGCGAGCGACGCCGCGCTCGCGGTCGCCGCGAAGCACGGCGACGTGCACCTGAGCTGGGGCGAGCCGCTCGCGAAACAGAAGGAGGTGATCGATGCGGCGCGGCGCGCGCTCGATCGCCAGAACGCGGAGCGCGACCTGCGCTTCGGCATGCGCATCGACATCCTGGCGCGCGAGACCGAGGAGCAGGCGTGGGCCGAGTTGCGGCAGATGTTCGCGACGGTGAGCGACGCGACGCGCAACGGCTTCGGCGGGCGCGGCGAATCGTCGGAGTCGGTCGGCGCGAAACGCCAGTTCGCGCTGCACCAGGGCAACACGCAGCACTTCGACGACCTGATCGTCGGCCCGAACCTGTGGGCGGGGATGTCGCAGATTCGCGGCGGCCCCGGCTGCGTGATCGTCGGCAGCCACGAGCAGGTGGCCGAGCGGCTCGCGGAGTACGTCGACATCGGCGTGTCGACGTTCATTCTCGCCAGCAATCCGCATCTCGAGGAGGCGTACCGCGTGGGCGAGGAAGTGCTGCCGCTCGTCGACGGCGCGCTGAACGCGCGCGGCACGCAGGCCGCGCTGCGCGTGGCCGGCGCATGAGCGCGACGGCTTTCCCGCGGCACCCAACGACATCGACAAGGACATTCACCATGACGACACTCGCTGCGCAGGCCACGGCCTGCGACGCACTCTGGTACACGCGCTGCCCGGTGCCGACCGCGCTCGGCATCGCCGTGCACCGCGGCTGGTTCGACGAGGAGTTCGGGCCGGACGGCATCACGCTGAATTCGCTGCAGGAGACGGCGGACGCCGGCAAGCGCGAATCGCATTTCGATCACAGCCTGCCGCACTCGTTCCGGCAGGGCGGCAACATCCCCGCGCTGTGGGCACGGGCACGCGGCGCCGATACGCGCGTGATCGGCCTGTCGTGGACCAACGAATTCCAGGCGATCGTCACGCTGCCCGATCGCGGCATCCGCTCGGTGCGCGATCTGCGCGGCCGGCGGCTCGGGTTGCCGCGCCATCCGATCAGCATCGACTTCTGGCGGGCGGCCGCACTGAAAGGCTTCCTGAGCGCGCTCGAACTCGAAGGGCTCGGGCACGGCGACGCCGAGTGGGTCGACCTGCCCGACGAACGCGAACGTCGCACGGGGCCCGCATCGTTTACGCGCGGCCCGCACGAGTACGGGATCGAGATCGCGGCGCTCGTGCGCGGCGAGGTGGACGCGGTGTTCGTGAAAGGCGTCGAGGGGCTTGAAACCGTGCATCTGATCGACGCGCAGGTCGTCATCGATCTCGGCGCGCACCCCGATCCGCTCGTGCGGATCGGCAACGGCACGCCGCGCACGTTGACCGTCGACCGTGCGCTGATCGACGCGCGCCCCGATCTCGTGAGCCGCTTCCTGTCGGTGGTGGTGGGGGCGGGCGACTGGGCCGCGCGCCATCCGGCGGAGACGGTCGCCTATATCGGCCGCGAGACGCGCGCATCCGACGAATGGGTGCGCTATGCGTACGGCGCGGACGTGCACCGCCATCTGGAGACGGGGCTCGCGCAGACGTCGATCGACGGGCTGGTCGCGTTCAAGGACTTCCTCGTCGAATGGGGTTTTCTCGAACAGGATTTCGATGCGCGTGCGTGGATCGATCCGGCGCCGTTCACGCGCATCGACCGGCAACGCCATGCGTGGGTCGCGTAGCGCGCCGCGGCGCGTCATTGCAAGGAGTCGAGCATGACAGGTCTGACGATCGAATACGGCGTGCCGCCCGCACGTCGGCACGCGGCGCGTGCTGCGCCGCGTGCGGGTGCGAACGCGGTGGCGGCCCGGGCGGCGGCCGTGACGCGTCCGCCGTCAGCGGCACCTTCGGCACGGCCGAACGAGACGAAGGCGAAGCCGGGCGCGTGGCGCGTCACGGGGGCGATTGCGCTCGCGGTCGCGGCGTTGCATGCGGGCGTCGCGCTGCTGGCCGCGCGCGCGCCTGCCGCGCCGCCCGTGCAGCCGCCGCGGCCGCTGCCGATGACGGTCGAGCTGACGCGGCCGCCCGAACCGTTGCCGCAGGCCGCGCATCCGCCACCACCGGCGGTGCCGCCGAAGCCGCTGAAGCAGGCGCCGACTCCGCCGAAGCCGCATGCGGCCGTCGCGCATCCGGCGCCGGTGCCGGTGCCGGCCGCCGCGCCGCAGGCCACCCGCGAGGCGGCCCCCGCACCGGCGGCGCCCGCCGTCGCCACGCCGGCTCCCGCGCCGGCCGCGCCTGCCGCACCCGTGCGCGAAACCGCCCCGATCGGCGACGCGGCCTACCTGCGCAACCCGGCGCCCGACTATCCGGCGTTCGCGCAGGACCAGGGCTGGGAAGGGCGCGTCGTGCTGCGCGTGCACGTGCTCGCGAACGGCTCGCCCGATTCCGTCGAGGTCCGCACGAGCAGCGGCCGCCGCATGCTCGACACCGCGGCGGTGGCCGCCGTGAAGCGCTGGACGTTCGTGCCCGCGAAGCGCGGCGACGAAGCGGTCGACGGCTGGGTCAACGTGCCGATCGATTTCAAGCTGGGCTGACCCGCCGGGCGGCCCGCCACATTTTCAAAGGAACTCACATCATGAACGGTATCCCGACCACCTTCATCGTCCAGGGCGCGCTCTGGCTGCTCGTCGTCTTCTCCGTCGTCACGTGGACGCTGATCGTCGTGAAGGCGATCCAGAGCCTGCGGGCGAGTGCGCGCAACCGGCGTTACGTCAGCGCGTTCTGGGCGGCGAACAGCTTCCACGAGGCCGCCGCGCTCGACGGCGCGAACAGCCCGGTGGGCGAACTCGCCACGACGGGCTTCGACGCGCTGCGGCGCGCCGACGAGAGCAGCGCGCACGATCTCGAACACAGCTGGAGCCGCCACGACCTGCTCGAACGCCATCTGCGCCAGCAGATCCACAATGCGCGCCGGCGTGAGGAGGCGGGGCTGGCGGTGCTCGCGTCGATCGGCAGCACCGCGCCGTTCGTCGGCCTGTTCGGCACCGTGTTCGGCATCATCCATGCGCTGACCGCGATCACGCACAGCGCGTCGGCGAGCATCGACGTCGTGGCCGGGCCGATCGGCGAGGCGCTCGTCGCGACCGGGATCGGCATCGCGGTCGCCGTGCCGGCCGTGCTCGCGTACAACTTCTTCGTGCGTCGCGTGAAGGCCGCGTCGGCCGATCTCGATGCGTTCGCCACCGATTTCGTCACGCTCGCGCAGAAGGCCGGCTTCCGCGTGCCGGCCGCCGCCGCCGCGCCCGCGCCGGCACGCCGTGCCGACGACACCCGCCAGGAGGCGTTCGCATAATGGCCTTCTCCTCTTCCTCCGACAACGACGACGTGCTCAGCGAAATCAACATCACGCCGCTCGTCGACGTGATGCTCGTGCTGCTCGTCGCCTTCATCGTCACGGCGCCGCTGCTCAACAACGCGGTGCACGTGAATCTGCCGAACACCGTCGCCACGGCGCCGGCCGATCGCAAGCCGAACGTCACCGTGAGCGTCGACGACAAGGGCGTCGTGTATCTCGACAAGCGCGCGGTCGCACTGGCCGCCGTGCCGGCCGAGCTGGCCGCGCTGAAGGCCGGCCGGCCCGACGTCGCGCTCGACCTGCAGGCCGACGAGCACGTGCCGTACGGCACCGTCGCGAAGCTGATGGCCGCGATCGAGCATGCGGGCATCACGCGGCTGTCGGTGCTCACCGCGCCGCGCGGCTGACGCGCGGTTCACGACTCCCTCTACGAACGCATCCATGAGCATCACGGCTTCCTCCAACGTCCAGTCGATCTGGTACACGCGCTGTCCGGTGCCGACGCCGCTCGGCATCGCCGCGCATCTCGGCTGGCTCGACAGCGAATTCGCCGGCGACGGCATCACCGTGCGCGCGCTGCAGGAGACCCAGCACGCGGCGCTGCATCACGCGCACGTCGATCACTCGCTCGACAACGCATTCCGGCAGGGCGGCAGCATTCCCGCGCTGTGGGCGCGCGCGGCCGGCGCCGATACGCGCGTGGTCGCGCTGACCTGGGTCGACGAGGCGCAGGCGATCGTCGCGCTGCCGGAAAGCGGCCTGACGCGGCCGAAGGACCTGCGCGGGCGCCGCATCGGCCTGCCGCGCCGCGACGGCGAGCGTATCGACATCTTTCGTGCGGCGGCGCTGCGCGGCTTCGTCAGCGCGCTGTCGCTCGACGGGCTCGGCCCCGCCGACGTCGAATGGATCGACGTGCCCGCGTCGAACCTGCGCGCATCGGTGTCGACTCCGGCGACGCGCGACGCGGCATTCAGCCATCCCGCGAGCCTGTCGAGCCGCCGGCTCTATGCGGCCGAAGCGGCCGCGCTCGTGCGCGGCGACGTCGACGCGATCTACGTGAAGGGGTCGCTCGGGCTCGAAACCGCGCACCTGATCGGCGCGCAGCCGGTCGTCGACATCGGCTTTCATCCCGATCCGCAGATCCGTATCAACAACGGCTCGCCGCGGCCGCTGACCGTCAATGCGTCGACGCTCGAACGCCATCCCGACATCGTCAGCCGCTTCCTCGCGCGCGTGACCGACGTCGAAGGCTGGGCGCGCGATCACGAGCAGGAAGTGCTCGGCTATCTCGGCCGCGAGACGGGATCGGGCCATGACTGGCTGAGGCTCGCGTACGGCGCGGACGTGCACCGGCGGCTGCGCACGGATCTCGACGAAGCGTCGATCGCCGCGCTCGACGATTTCAAGCGCTTCCTCGTCGAGTGGCGATTCCTGCCGGCCGACTTCGACGTGCGTGCGTGGATCGACCGGCGCGCACTCGACGGCATCGCGACGCTGTCTCGCGGCGCCGCGCGGTGAGCGCGCCGGCACGCGTCGCCGACGCATGGCGGCGCGAGCGCTTCACCCGCGGCTTCATGCTGCTGGCGCTCGCGAGCGGCACGACGATCAGCATGGCGCAGCTCGCGACGACGCTGTACGCGCTCGCGCTCGGCGTCGACAGCGCGCGGCTCGGCATCATCGCGGCGATGGAGCCGCTCGGCATCGCGTTGATGACGCTGCCGGCCGGGCTGCTCGTCGCGCGCTACGGCGCGCGGCGCGTGTACTTCGTCGCGAGCATGGGGCCGATGCTGCTCAATCTCGTCGTGCCGTTTGCCGGCGCCTGGCCGCTGATCGCGCTCACGCAAGTGTTGATCGGGCTGTGCATCCCGTTCCGGATCGTGTCGATCAACGGCGTGTTCCTCGCGCGTCTCGCGCAGATCGGCCTCGCGCGCGCCGGCTGGTACCGTGCGGCGATGTCGGTCGGCACCGGCATGGTCGGGCCGTGGCTCGCGAGCGGGCTGATCGGCGCGCATGGCGCGGTCGCGACGTTCTGCGCGGCATCGGCGAGCTTCGCGGGCATGGCGCTGTTCAGCCGGACGCTGCTCGGCGACGCGCAGCCTCCGGCACCTCGTACACAACCGGAAACCGGCGGCCTGCGCGCATTGCTGGCGCTCGCGTGGAGTCACGACGTGCGCGAGCAGCTCGTGCTGGAAGCCGTGAACAGCGCGACACGTTCGCTCGCCGGCGCGTATACGGTGGTGCTGGCGATTCAGTCGCTCGGGCTGTCGCAAACCAAAGCCGTCGCGCTGCTGACGCTGCAGGGCGTCGTCGCGGTGGTCGCGCTGTTCGGGCTCGGGCATGTCGCGCAGCGGATGACCGCGCGCCGTTGCCAGGCGCTCAGTCTTGCCGGTGGCGTGGCCGGCTTGCTCGCGCTGGGTCTTGCGCGTGACGTATGGATCGTCGGCGCGGGACTCGCCGCGCTGTGCGCCGGGTCGTCGCTGCTGCATCTCGTCAACATGCAGCGCCTCGGCCGCCACCCGGCCGACAAGAGCCAGGTGTCGAGCCTCTACAACCTCGCGTCGATGACGGGCGCGTTCTGCGGCCCGCTGGCCGGCAGCGCGCTCGTGCCGGTCGTCGGGTTGCCGCGCGTGTTTTTGTGCTGGTTGCCGGTCGTCGTGCTGGTTGCGTTCGCGCTGCGCGTCTCGACGGCGCGGCGCGAGGCATCGCAGTCCGCGACTGCGAAGCTGTCCTGACGACCGTCGACCCGGGTGTTGCGGAATCCGCGCGGTGTTGCGTGACAAGCAGTTTGCTTCCCGTCACAGATGCGCATGCAGCAACACCGGCACCGCGCGCATGCCGGAAGCCCCGTGCGACGGGCTTCTCGATGCTGGCATCCGAATTGCAATAGGTAACCCGTGCGTCGCGCACGCACGTGCGTTCAACCGATCAAACAGGATGACTCATCGATGTTCAGGAAAAAACTAATCGTCACCGCGCTGGGGGGACTGCTGACGGGCGGCACCGTATCGTTGCCCGCATGGGCGGAAGATGGCGCGGTGACGGCGGCGCCGGACGCGAAGCCGGCGCAACCGGGCGCGGACGATGCAGCCGCGGCCGCACCGAAGGCAGCCCGCGTGAACCAAGGCAAGGCCGTACGCGAAACGAATCTCGGCACGGTGACGGTGACCGCGCGCCGGCGCAAGGAGAGCATCCAGGACGTGCCGGTCGCGGTGAGCGCGCTGAGCGGCGACACGATCAGGAACAACGAGTTGCGCGTGGTGAACGACGTCACGAAGTATGTGCCGAACTTCACCGGCCAGTCGACCGAAGGCCGCGAGCGGCCGCGCTGGTTCCTGCGCGGCGTCGGCAGCAACGATCCGTCGGACCTGTCGCTGAGCCCGATCGGCGTGTACTTCGACGACGTCTACATCAACAGCGTGTTCGGGCAGGGCTTCCCGCTGTTCGACCTCGACCGCATCGAAGTGCTGCGCGGCCCGCAGGGCACGCTGTGGGGCAAGAATACCGTCGGCGGCGCGCTCAGCATCACGTCGCAGAAGCCGATTTTCGACGTGAGCGGCTACGGCAAGATCGGGCTTGGCCAGTACAACAGCCGGCTCGCGGAAGCCGCGATCGGCGGGCCGATCGGCAAGAACGACGTGCTGGCCGCGCGCGTGTCGGTGTATCACGAGAACGCCGACAGTTTCTACACGAACACCGTGCAGCAAGGGCGCTTCGGCGGCTTCCACGACAATGCGGTGCGCTTTCAGGTGCTGGCCGTGCCGACTTCGGACACCGACTTCCTGTTCAACATCCACGGCCGCAACTACACGGGCGGCGGCAACGCGTGGCACGCGCAGGGCGCGGGGCCGGGCGGCGCGAACCAGTTCGGCTTCGTCGGGTCGAGCGATCCGTACACGGTGTCGCTCAATGCGCCGTCGAGCGATCACATCTCGACGTGGGGCACGTCGCTCACCGCGCACTGGCGCATCAACCCGGCGGTGACGCTGACGTCGATCACCGCGTTCGAAGGGCTGCACCGCTGGTACCAGGACGACGAGGACTATTCCGCGTTCGACGCCGCGCGTTCGCACGATCGCCTGTCGAGCCGCCAGTTCTCGCAGGAATTCCGCCTCGAATCGCCGCAGAACGACCGGTTCAGCTGGCTCGTCGGCACGCACCTGTTCACCGAGCAACTGGCCGAACAGGGCGCCGGCGGCGGCCTGCCGGGCTCGCCGTCGCCCGCGTTCTACCACCTGACCGACCTCACGCAGCACACGCAGAGCGCGGCGATTTTCGGCAGCGTGAAGTACCGGTTCACCGACCGCTTCAACGTGACGGGCGGGCTGCGTTACACGATCGAGCGCAAGAACATCAACCTGACCGGGCTGCAGGGCACCGGCAACGTGACGTTCAGCAATCCGGGCAGCTGGTGGGATCCGTCGTCGGTGTCGTCGCCGCTCGCGGTCAGCGCGCGACAGAACCAGACGAACACGTGGCGCGCGCCGACCTGGGACCTCACGCCCGAATATGCGCTCAGCAACAACGTGCGCGCGTATTTCCGCTATGCGCGCGGCTTCCGCTCGGGCGGCTACAACGGCAACGCGTATACGCAGAGCACGGTGTCGACCGTATCGCCGGAGTACCTGACCGACTACGAAGCCGGCATCAAGAGCGAGTGGTTCGACAAGCGGCTGATCGTCAACGCGAGCGTGTTCCACTACGACTATCGCGACATCCAGGTGTTCGCGCTGGCGCCGAACCCGTTCGGCGGCCCGCCGGTGTCGACGCTGTCGAACGCGGGGCAGGGGCGCGCGGACGGCTTCGAGCTGGAGCTGAAGGCGCAGCCGGTCAACAGCCTCTACCTGTTCGCGAACCTCGGGATGCTGAACACGCGCTACACGGAGTTCCGCTATGTGCCGACCGCCGTCGGCAATTCGTTCGCGCGCTCGCCGCATACGACGATCAATGCGGGCTTCGACTATCGCGTGCCGGTGTCGTTCGGCACGCTGACGGCCGGCGGCGACGTGAACTACCGCAGCCGCGAGTACTTCAGCGCGACGCGGCAGACGATGCCGCAGCTCTGGCAGGGCGGCTACACGGTGCTGAACGCGCACGTGTCCTACACGACACCGGACCAGAAGTACATCGTGACGGGCTACGTGACGAACCTGACCAACAAGGTCTACAAGAAGCTCGAGCTGCTGCCGTCGTATGGCGCGTATCCGGTGCTGTATGGCGATCCGCGCACGGTCGGGATCACGCTGACCGCGAAGATCTGACGGGCGGCACGAGACGTGTGCGGCGGCGCGGCAAAGGGCCGCGCTCGCCGTGCGTCAGATCAGCAGCGACAGCGTCCTGAACAGCGCGAGATCCGCCTTGCGTGCCGATCGCGCATGCCGGCGGATCACGTGCAGCAGGCAGTCGATGAAGCAGCGCGCCGCGTCGCCGAGCGTGCTGCTGCGCCGCGTGACGATCCCGAGGTCGCGCGGCTCGAAGGTCTCTTGCAACTTCAATGCGCGCATCCGTTCGCCGAACGACGGCACGGCCGCGAGGATCGTCGGACACCACGTGCACATGTCGGCCTGCTCGAGCATCGTCTGCAGCATCGCCACCGACTGCGCACGCACGATGCGCCGTTCGTCGATGTGGGCGCCGTGACGCGTGAACAGGTAATCGACGAGCGCAGCTTGCCCGTCGGCCGCGAAATTCAATACCCAGTCGTGGTCGACCAGGTCGTGGATCGACCGCGCGTGCTCGAGCGGGTGGCCGGCGCGCACCATCACCGCTGTCTCGTAGCGCAGCATCGGCTCGAACGCGAATTCCTGCGTGCCGCCCGGTTGCACGTGCCCGAGCGCGAAATCCATGCTGCCGTCGCGCAACAGCGGCTGCGCGACGGCCATCAGCGCTTCGTAGAGTTCGAGGCGCACCTCGGGCATTTGTGCGCGAAAACGCAGCACCGCTTCCGCGAGGAAGGTCATCGTCAGCCACGGTGTGACGCCGATGCTCAGCCGGCCCTCGACGCGGCCGCGCATGCGCTCGAGATCGCTCTGCGCGTGCTCGAGCTGCTTCAGCACGAGCTTCGCGTGCGTGAGCAGCGTCTTGCCGTATTCGGTGAAGCCAATTCCCTCCGGCGCGCGGACCAGCAGCGGCAGGCGTTCGCTCGCCTCCAGCTCGCGCAGCGCGCGCGTGACGGCCGCCTGCGACAGCCCGAGCGTGCGCGCCGCACCGCGGATGCTCCCGGCCTCCGCGCTCGCGACGAGCGCCTGCAGCTGATGCAGCTTGATCGTGCTCATGGTGCGATACCCGACAACGAAAGGTTGTCATCATAACGAAACCGCGGCTGTTCGCCGGGATTTTCGCTGCCTACGATGCGGCCACGATCGGTCATTCGGGCGATCGATAACCGGAACGCATCGAGGAGAATCGGGGTGGACCACAAACACATCCAGCCGGAAATGGCGGCCATCGAGGCGGAAATGATCGCGCTGCGCCGCCGGCTGCACGCACATCCGGAGCTTGGCTTCGAGGAGCACGCGACGAGCGACCTCGTGGCCGGCTTCCTGACAACGTGGGGTTATCGGGTGACGCTCGGGCTCGGCGGCACGGGCGTGGTCGGCACCTTGACGCGCGGCCCCGGAAAGCGGCTCGGGCTGCGAGCGGACATGGATGCGCTGCCGATCCGCGAGACGACCGGGCTGCCGCACGCGAGCCGGTGCGATGGCGTGATGCATGCGTGCGGCCACGACGGTCACACGGCGATGCTGCTCGCGGCGGCGCGCTGCCTGGCCGAGCGCGAACGCTTCACGGGCACACTGAACCTGATTTTCCAGCCGGCCGAGGAAGGGCTCGGCGGCGCGAAGCGGATGATCGACGACGGGCTGTTCGCGCAGTTTCCGTGCGATGCGGTGTTCGCGATGCACAACGTGCCGGGGCTGCCGGCCGGCGTGCTCGGTTTCTGCGACGGCCCGGCGATGGCCTCGGCCGACGAGGTGCGCGTGCGCGTGACCGGGCGCGGCGGGCATGGCGCGGCGCCGCATACGACGATCGATCCGGTGGTCGTGTGCGCGTCGATCGTGATGGCGCTGCAGACCGTCGTGTCGCGCAACGTGAACCCGCAGGAGCTGGCGATCGTGACGGCCGGTTCGATCCATGCGGGCACCGCGTCGAACGTGATTCCGTCGCACGCGGATCTGGCGCTCAGCGTGCGTGCGCTTTCGCCGGACGTGCGGGCGCTGCTCGAACGGCGAATTCGCGAGATCGTGCACGGGCAGGCCGCGAGCTATGGTGCGACCGCGGAGATCGACTACCGGCACGAGTACCCGGTGCTCGTCAATCACGCAGCGGAGACCGCGTTCGCACGCGACGTCGCCCGCGAATGGGGCGGCGATGGCGCGCTGATCCCGCATCTGCGTCCGATCGCGGCCAGCGAGGACTTCGCGTTCATGCTGAACGCGTGCCCCGGCAGCTACCTGTCGATCGGCAACGGCGACGGCGCCGCCGGATGCGGGCTGCACCACCCCGGCTACGACTTCAACGACGCGTGCCTCGCCACCGGCGCGAGCTACTGGATTGCACTGGCGGAGCGCTACCTCGCGTGATGGGCCCGCACGATTTTGACTGACGATTCACACAAGGAGGGAGACTGGCAATGAAGCAGTGGAAACGGATGGCGGCGCTCGCGGTGGCGCTGGCGGCAGGGGCGGCGCATGCGGGCGACTGGGCCGGCAAGGAGATCCGCCTCGCGGTCGATCCGACTTACCCGCCGCTCGAATACAAGCTGCCCGACGGCACGCTGGCGGGTTTCGGGATCGACATCACGAACGCGTTGTGCGCGGAGCTGCATGCGCGCTGCGTGTGGGTCGAGTCGAGCTTCGACGGGATGATTCCGGGGCTGCTCGCGCGCAAGTTCGACGTGATTGCGTCGTCGATGACGATCACGCCGAAGCGGCAGCAGCAGATCGCATTCACGAACCGGATCTCGAATGCGCCGGCGCGCCTCGTCGCGCGCAAGGGCTCGCCGCTGCTGCCGACGGCCGACGCGCTGAAGGGCAAGCGCGTGGGCGTCGAGCAGGGTTCCGCGCAGGCTGACTATGCGATCGCGAACTGGCAGCGGGCCGGCGTGCAGATCGTGTCGTACCCGAACCAGGATCAGGTGTATGCCGATCTCGTGACGGGCCGGCTCGATGCGGCGTTCCAGGCGTCGATCGCGGCGAGCGACGGGTTCCTGAAGAAACCGCAGGGCAAGGATTTCGCGTTCGTCGGTGCGGCAATCGACGACGTGAAGTATTTCGGGCAGGGCGACGGGCTCGGGCTGCGCAAGCAGGACAACGACCTGCGTGACGCCTTCAACCGCGCGCTTGCGGCGATCCTCGCGAACGGCACGTACCAGCGCATCAACAACAAGTATTTCGACTTCGACATCTACGGCGCGAAGTAAGCGGCGACGCCCGGAAGGCGGCATTCACGACACGATAAATAAGGAAAACGAATGAACTGGAGATTGGCTTTCGTCGCGGCCCCGGCGCTGTGTGCAGCGCCCGCGTTCGCGTTCGCGCAAGGCAGCGTCACGTTGTACGGCCTCGTCGATGCCGGCATCGACTACACGAACAACGTCGGCGGCCACGGTGCGTGGCAGATGGCAAGCGGCTTCGCGCAAGGCAGCCGCTGGGGGCTGAAGGGCACCGAGGACCTGGGCGGCGGCTACAGCGCGCTGTTCCAGCTCGAGAGCGGCTTCAACGTGAACAGCGGCACGCTCGCGCAGGGCAGCCGCATGTTCGGGCGGCACGCGTACGTCGGGCTCGGCAGCGCGCGGTTCGGCACGCTGACGCTCGGCCGGCAATACGATGCGGTGGTCGACTATCTCGCGCCGACGACCGCGAACGGCAGCTGGGGCGTCTATCCGTTCTCGCATCCGCTCGACAACGACAACACCGGCAACACGTTTCGCGTGAACAACACGGTGAAGTACGCGAGCCCGGATTTCGCCGGCTTCTCGTTCGGCGGCACGTACAGTTTCAGCAACGACACGGGCTTTGCGAACAACCGGCAGTGGAGCGTCGGCGCGCAGTACGAGCAGGGCGGCTTGCTGATCGGCGCGGCCTTCCTGAATGCGGACAACCCGGGCGCGACGTCGGGCGGCGCGATCGCGGGCTCGGGGCCGGTCGGTGCCGATGCGAACTTTGCGTCGGCGCGGCTGCGGATCTTCGGTGCGGGCATCAACTATACGGCGGGGCCCGCGACGGTCGGGCTCGCGTACACGAACAGCAACGTCACGCGGCCGACCGCGAACGTCGGCTACCTGTTCGGCGACGAAACGATCCAGCCGGTGACCGGCCCGCTCGCGGGGGGCGCGGTGTCGTCGATCAGGTACCAGAACGTCGAGGTGAACGGCAAATACCAGCTCACGCCGGCGCTGTTCGTCGGTGCGCAGTACGTGTACACGACGGTGCGCTACGACGCGACGACGGGCAGCGCGAAGCCGAAGATCCATTCGCTCGGGCTGATGGCCGATTACAGCCTGTCGAAGCGCACGGACGTGTACCTGATGGGCGCGTACCAGCGGATCGCGGGCGATGCGACGGGCTCGTCGCTCGACCAGGCTTACATTCCCGGCGCGGCGGACCTGTCGTCGACCTCGAAGCAGCTGATGGTTCACGCGGGGATCCGTCACAAGTTCTGAGTGCGCGATGACGGAAGAGGCGGCGGGCCGAGCGACCCGCCGCCTCGACGCGCTTACTGCGCGACGCGGATCACGACCTTGCCGAAGTGTTGACCCGACTGCAGGTACGCAAACGCCTGCGGTGCTTCGTCGAAGCCGAACACGCGATCGACCACCGGCCTGATCTGCTTCGCGTCGACGAGCCGCACGACATCGTCGAGCATCGCGCGGCTGCCGACCATGATCCCGTGCAGCTGCCGGATTCCGCCGATCAGCGACAGCAGCCCGAGTTCGGGGCCGGCGAAGCTGCTGAGGCCGCCGATCACCGACACGATGCCGCCCATCTTCGTCGCGGCGACCGAGCGCGGCAGCGTATCCTTGCCGCCCACTTCCACGACCAGGTCCGCCCCCGCGCCGCCGGTGAGCCGCAGCACCTCGTCTTGCCATTCGGGCGTCGCGCGATAGTTGATGGTTGCGTCCGCACCGAGCGCGCGGGCGCGCTCGAGCTTCGCATCGCTCGATGACGTGACGATGGTCCGCAGCCCCGCCGCATGCGCGAGCTGCAGCGCGATGATCGACACGCCGCCGGTGCCGAGCAGCACGACGGTCGCGCCGGGCTCGAGGCCACCGTCGGCGAACAGCGCGTTCCACGCGGTGGTGCCCGCGCACGACAGCGTCGCCGCCTCGTCGTAGTTCAGATGCGCGGGAATCGCGACCAGCGCGGCTTCATCGGAGACGAAATGCTCGGCCAGCACGCCGTCGAATTGCGCGCCGGGCGACCCCGAGACCTTCTGCGGCGTGGGCGGCCCGTCGATCCAGTGCGGAAAGTACGTGTTGATCACGCGATCGCCCGGCTTGAAGCGCGTGACGTCGCGGCCGGTTTCGATGACTTCGCCGGCGCCGTCGGCCACCGGGATCAACGCATCCGTGCCGATGCCGAGATAGTCGCCGCGCGCGAACATCAGGTCGCGGTAGTTCAGGCCGGCCGAGTGGATTTTCACGACGACGTCGGTCGGCCCGACCGCGCGGCGTGTCGCGTCGATGCGCTGAAGCCCGGCCACGCCGTCGCCCGGTTTCACTTGCCATGCGTTCATGTCGACTCCTTTTCGAGATAGAGCGGACTATCATAGTGTTGCGCACGGGGACGCATTGGCGAGAATTCGGCCGATGACTGTCGCCTGTGTGGACACAACCCTGTGACCCAACCGGAGTGGAATGGCATGGACGAGCGGCTGAGAGGCGTGGCCGAATTTGTCGACGTGGTGGAGTCGGGCAGCTTCGCGGCGGCGGCGCTGCGGCTCGGCGTCACGCGCTCGGCCGTCGCGAAGGTCGTCGCGCGGCTGGAACGCCGCCTCGGCGCGCGGCTCCTGCAGCGCACGACCCGCCAGCTCGGCCTGACAGATGAGGGGCTCGTCTACTACGAGCAATGCCGGCGGCTGCTGGCCGAACTCGGCGAGACGGAGGCCGCGCTCGACGCGGGGCAGCGCGAGCCGGCAGGGCGGCTGCGCGTCAGCGTGCCCGTGCTGTTCGGGCGGCAATGCGTGGCGCCCGTCATGCGGCGCCTCGTCGAGCGCCATCCGCGGCTCGAGATCGACGTGTCGTTCAGCGACCGCGTGGCCGACCTGGTCAACGACGGCTTCGACATCGCGGTGCGTATCGGCGAGCTGGCCGATACGAGTGCGCTGGTCGGCCGCAAGCTCGGCGTGCAACGCATGGGCATCTGTGCGTCGCCCGCGTATCTCGACCGTCATGGCCGGCCGGCGGGGCTCGACGCACTCGCGTCGCACGTCGGCATCGCGTATTCGCGCGGCGGGCAACCGACGCCGTGGCGGGTCGTCGGCGCGGACGGCGCGGTGCACGACCATCGCCCGGCCGGCCGCCTGCGGCTCGACGACCTGCAGGCGATCGCCGATGCGGCCGCCGCCGGCGCGGGCCTCGCGTGGCTGCCGTGCTGGCTGATGGCGC
This sequence comes from Arapaima gigas, assembly GCA_900497675.1. Classification (NCBI taxonomy): domain Eukaryota; kingdom Metazoa; phylum Chordata; class Actinopteri; order Osteoglossiformes; family Osteoglossidae; genus Arapaima; species Arapaima gigas. Next base: position 136,988 of record UFQX01000250.1, read on the forward strand.
CTTACCTGCGCGACGGCCGCCTCGCGCTCGTGATGGACAGCAACAGTGTGTCGGGCGCCGAAGTGTTCGCGGTGCGGCCGGCCTCGCGCCAGGTGCCGTCGAAGGTGCGTGTCGTCATCGATGCGCTCGTCGACGAGATACCGCGCATGCTGGCATCGGACGATTGACGCGGGGGCGATGTGGCGATCGCGCCGGGCCCGCGCCGCACCGGCTCAATTGGCGGCCCGATGCGGATTGCAGTCCACCGAATATTCCGCGTGCTCGCCATTGACGCGCAGTACCAGCGTCGCCTGGCAGATGTCGCTCGAATCGACGCTCAGCCGCAGCGTCGCGAGCGGCCGATCCTCGCCGCCGGCGAGTCGCGATTCGCCGGAGCGTGTCAGCGAGGCCGAGCCGGCGCCGCCGGTCTTGGTGATGCGCAGGCTGTACGACACGTCGACCGGCGCGGCCGCCCGCACGTGCGGCACGATGTTCACGCCGCCGGCACTGGCGGCGATGTCGAAATAGGCGTTGAGATCGTGAATGCCAACCATGATCGTCCCCTGTCGAATGAAAAAAAGGCCGAACGGGCAACCGTCCGGCCTTTTCGTTACACCGGCGGTGCTCAGTGCTGCTTGATCGATGCGGTGTTGTTGTAGCCGATCTGGTTGATGCTCGCGTAGTTCGCGTTGCCTTGCTGGACCAGCGTGGCGTTGTTGCTGTAGCCGATCTGCGTCACGAAGCCCTGGTTGCCCGTGCCGGACACCTGCGATGCGTTGATGATGTTGAAGCCGCCGACTTGCGTGAGGCTCAGCGCGTCATCCGCACCCGTCTGCGATGCATTGGCGTAGTTGCCGATGTCACCCGACTGGCTCACCGTGGCCGACGAGCCCGACGTTGCCGATTGCGTCACGATCGCCTGGTTGTCCGCCGAAGCCTGCGTAATGGACGCCGTCGAACCCGCCGAGTTGCTTTGCGAGATCGACGCCGTGTTGAACGCGGCGGATTGCGAGATCGACGCGTTGTTGCCGTAGCCGAACTGCTGCGAGATCGACGCGTTGTTCAGGACGGCCGTCTGGCTGATCGTCGCGTTGTCGCCGAACTCGAACGCCTGGGTGACCGATGCGTTGTTGCCGTCCGCCGTCTGCGTGATCGACGTCGTGTTGCCGGCCGCGACGAACTGGTGCACCGTCGCGTTGTTGCCGATCACTCCGCCCGATTGCGAAATCGTCGTCGTGTTGGCGCCGCCGAACGACGAATTCACGGTGGCGGTTTCGGTGCCGCTCTGGGTCGTCGTGACCTGGTCGCCGCCTTCGAAGAGCTGCGTCACGCTGGCGTTGGTCACGCCGCCCGTTTGCGTGATCGACGTCGTGTTGGCCGTGGCCGACGTCGTCTGGACGGTCGCGGTACCGTTGTTGCCGGTCTGCGTGATGCCGATGGTGTTGCCGTTCGAATCCGCTTGCGTGACCGTTGCGTTGTTGAACGATGCGCTCTGGCTCGCCGTGCCCTGGTTGATCGTCACGACGTTCCCGCCGCCGCCTTGCTGCGAGATCGACGCGCTGTCGATGGCGCTGTACTGGTTGATGGTGTTGACGTCGTTTTTCGCACCGAGCCCCGTGTTGGCCGAGATCGTCTGCGTGATGCTCGCCGAGAAGTCGCCGCCGCCGAACTGGTTCACGTAGTTCTGCTCGTTCGACGTGCCCGTCTGCGTCACGTTCACGCTCGAATACGGCTGCGCCCACCCGGAGTATTGCTGGATCACGGTCGTATCGCCGCTGCCGCTCTGGGTCGTCACGTTGGCGACGAACCCGTAGCGGGGATCGTTGCCGGACGCCGATTGGGTAATCGCCACCGAATCCCCGCTCGTCGCGGTCTGTTCGACGGTTGCTGCGTTGAAGCCGCCGTATTGCTGGACGTTCACCGTGTTGTTCGACGAATCGGCCTGTGCGGCAGCCGATGCGAGCATCAGCACTGCGATTGCGATTGCAGACTTGGTCACCTTCATTTCTTGCTCCTGATTCGAAAGAAAATTCGCCGGAAAAGTCGATCTTTTGCCGGCACCCCCGCCAATTGAGGACGCTCTCACGTCCCACACGTCACACCACTTGAAGCCAAGCACTTGCACACTGCATAACCGTTACCGCGTCAGCACCGTGGCGTGCGCACCGTTGCCGCTCTGGATCACCTGGATGCCGGTGTTCGATCCGCCCTGCACGATGTTCACCGCGTTGTTGCTGCCGTTCTGCGTGACGCGCGCCGACAGCGACGTGCCGACCTGCGTCGACTCGACCGAGTTGCCGACGCCGTTCTGTTGCACCTGCAACGTGTTGCCGTTGCCGCGCTGCGTCGCATTCAACGTATTGCCGACGCCGACCTGCGACGCCGCGATCCAGTTCTGCGCACCGGTCTGCCGCGCGACGATCGCGTTGCCGTCGCCGGCCTGCCAGACCAGCGCACCGTTGTGGCCCGCCTGGTCGAGCGACGTGGCATTGCCGATACCGGCCTGCCGGACCGCGACGATGTTGCCGCTGTAGTCGAACGCCGGTTCGGGCGGGCCGAGATCGTTGAGCGGCACGGGTGCTGCCGCCGCAGCCTGCATCGTTGCCGCTGCCCACACGGTTGCGAGCACCCGCCGCGCCGCGCGGGCGCGCCCGTTCCGGTCACGCTGTCGATTCATCATGTTTTCTCCGCTGGCCGGCCTGCTGCCGGTTAATGAGTGGACGCGCCCTGGCGATCGATCTTCTGCGGGTCGTACGCGGTGTTCGCGTCCTCCATGTCCTGCGCGTATTTCCGGTCTTCCTGCAGATACCGCTGCATCGTCGGGTCGTACCAGTCCTGGTCGTTCTTCAGCGCCCAGGTCTGGTTCGCGACCCCCTGGACGATCAGGTGCGTGAGCGCCGATTCGATCGCTTCGTTCACGCAGATCTGCGCGGGTTCGTTGCGCGTCAGCCCGGCTTCCGCCTGCAGCAGGTCCTTGAAGCCGACGAAGCGATAGATGCCCGTGTCGACCTGATAGGAGTAGACGGTCTTGGTCGTCGACACGCTGTTGAGCACCTGGCCCGTGCGGATGTCGATCGCGCGCAGGTTGACGGTGACCTGGTCGATCCGGTATTGCGTCGACCCGCTGATCCCGAGGTAAGCGACGCCGGCCCCGCCGGTCCGGACGTTCGTGTCGTAGCCGACGATGCCGCCCTCGAGCACGATGTTCGCGGGCATCAGCGGCGCCATCGCATCGTTCTGCGCCTTCTTCGCATCCGCGCCGTCGGTGGCGCGCATGATCTTGCGTTCGGTCAGCAGGTCCTGCAGGTTCTCGCGTTCCACCGGCGTGAACCAGCCGGAGTCGCGCATCGCCTTGACGAGGAACGACGCGCCGCCCTGCGTGACCTGCGACGAGAACGAGCTGTCCGGCGATGCCTTGTACTGCCCCGTCAGGTCGCGAAAGCCGTACACGGCCGCGACGATCTTGCCCTTCGGCGGCGGCAGGTGCGTGAGGTCGCGCGTGGTGCGCGTCGGCGGCGTCAGCGTCGCGTTGCTCAATGCCGGCATCGGCCGCGTGACGCAGCCGGCCAGCGACAGCAGCAACACCGCGCCCATGGCGACCCGTGTCATCCCCGTGTTGAAGCGTGTGCGTTCAGCATTGTTTTTCATGATTCGCTCAGTCGTTTTTTGATTTATTGGCCGTTGCTGACGATGAACGTCGAGGTCGCACCCGTCGTCTTGTCGGTGGTCGTCACCTGCAGGTTGCCGTTGCCGGCCGCACTCACGACGATCGTGAAATTGCCCGTGCTGATCGTCCCCGGCTTGAGCTCGCCGTTGGTACCGACGATCGAGTTCGTCACCGAGCCGGCAACGCGCGACAGGATCGCCTGCTGCAGCTGCGCATTGAACTGGTCGAGCGACGACGTGGACGTCGGCGACGAAAAGGCCGACAGCGACGGATCGGTGTGCTTGTTCTGCGCGTTGGCCTCGTTGAGCAGGTTGGGGCCGTTTGCCGGGTTGCCGCCGAAGTTCGGGTTGTTCGGCTGATAAACCAGCGTCGACGACCACGCATAAGGCGACACCGCGGTCATCGCGACCAGGGCGATCAAGCTCAATCTGATTCGATTCATTTTCTCCCACCCCTGTTTTTTTGATTAATCGACTAAATCTCGTCTTTGGCCAGATCCGAATCGGGAAACAGCAAATTCGACAGATCGTCCTGAATGACGGTTTGAAAGGAGATACCGGCGGCGCTTTCGGCCACGGCTTTGACGTTTGCCCGCGCAATCGGCAGGAAGGTCTGGAATACGCGCTTTTGCTGGAACTCGACCCAGATCAGGCTGCCGTAACGCCCGGACGGGCGTTCGTGAATGGCGACCATGTAGCGCTCGCTCAGCGGGATTTCCGACCACGTTTGCGAGAAGTAGGTATAGAAATCGCGGCCGGCGAGCGTCACGGCATCGGTCGTGACCGTGCCGCCCAGCTGGTCTTCCGGAAGGGCATGGCGGGCGTCGGCCCGGGCACCGGCCGGCGCGGCGCCGGTGGCCGGCCTCGCCGCGGCCGGGCCCGCGCCGGGCGCGGGCTTCGGTGCTTCGAGCACGCGTTCGGCGTTCAGCAGCGTCGAGGGCGGCGCAATCGGACCGCCGTTCGCCGCAGCGGAAGGCGGCGCGTCGACGGTATCCTGGGCCTGCGCGCGTGCCGTCGCGAATAGCGACAGGCACGTCACGGCCGCCCAGGCCAATCGCCTGCTTGCGCTCGAAACCATTTCCCCGACCCCCGGATCAACTTTTACGAAATATGGCGCCGCCCGTTTTTCGGGTTATTCGTTCCTGGTCGAACGCGGCACATGGTGGGGGGAGTGAGCAAGAGGCATGCCTGCCGTTGTTTTAAACGGTTTACTTTTTTAAGTCGTAATTCGTCTAATTTTTCGGATGCATATTTCCGTCACGTAAAACGTTTGCGAGTTGGATATTCATTAACAGTCTTTCTTTTATAAATAGAGCATTACAATTTAATCAGACGATATTTTCGGAAAATCGTGATTTGGAAATTCCTGGCGATGCTGATGCGGAGAAAACGTAACGTGTTGCTACGGGTTCGCTCGTAACGACACGACGTAACGTCCCGTTACGCACGTAGAATCGTCCGACGAAAGCGCGGGTTCCGGGCTTGTGCGCCGGCAACCTCTCTCCACGCTACTCACGTGAACGGACTTCGGGAGCACACATGTCATCTCGCACCTATCTCGTCACCGGCGCATCGCGCGGCATCGGCCTCGCGATCAGCACGTTGCTCGCACGGCGCGGCCATCGCGTCATCGGCCTTGCGCGTCACGCGCAGGGCATCGACTTCCCCGGCGAGTTGCGCGCATGCGATCTCGCCGACCTCGAACAGACGGCGGCCGTTCTTGCACGCATCAGCGAGCAGCACGATGTCGACGGCATCGTGAACAACGCGGGCATCGTGTTGCCGCAACCGCTCGGGCAGATCGATTTCCAGTCGCTGCAGACCGTGTTCGATCTCAACGTGCGGGCCGCTGTCCAGGTGACGCAACACTTTGCGGAGGCGATGAAGGCACGCGGCCACGGGCGCATCGTCAACATCTGCAGCCGCGCGATTTTCGGCAGCCTCGATCGCACCGCGTATTCCGTCGCGAAGAGCGCGCTCGTCGGCTGCACGCACACGTGGGCGCTCGAACTCGCCGAACATGGCGTGACCGTCAACGCGGTGGCGCCGGGTCCGATCGAGACGGAACTGTTCCGGCAGACGCGGCCCGTCGGCAGCGAAGCCGAACGCAAGGTGCTCGCGACGATTCCCGCACGCCGGCTCGGCACGCCCGACGACGTGGCCGCGGCGATTGCATTCTTCCTGTCGGACGAGGCCGGCTTCGTCACCGGGCAGGTGCTGGCCGTGGACGGCGGCGGCAGTCTCGGCGGGCGTAGTTGACGCCAACGCCGACGCATCGGGCGCCATGGGCGCGGCGCCCGGCGGCGGCGCGTTTCGGCGCGCATCGCGGGCGCGCACATGTGTGCGCGCTGATGCCCGGTATTCTGCTTGCGCGCATATTCCGCCACCCCGTTAGCATGTGACGAATCGGACTTTGGGTGCCGCGCACGCGACGCTAAGATCGCCGATCCCGTAGATCGAGCGTTCAGAACAATGAAAAAGTCAGCGTCGCCGTTACATGCCTTTCGTTTCCGTGTCGTCTGCGCCGCGATTGCCGGCGCGATGTCGCTCGCATCGTGCGGCGGCGTCGACAGCGATACGCCGTCGCCGCCGACGAACACCACGCCGCCGCTGGCCGCGAAACGCCCGAACATCCTGTACATCATGGCCGACGATCTCGGCTATTCCGACATCCATGCATTCGGCGGCGAGATCAACACGCCGAACCTCGACGCGCTCGTCGCGTCGGGCCGCATCCTGTCGAACCATCACACGGGCACCGTCTGTGCGATCACGCGCGCGATGCTGGTGTCCGGCACCGACCACCATCTCGTCGGCGAAGGCACGATGGGCGTACCGACTGACGAGCGGCGCGGGCTGCCCGGCTACGAGGGCTACCTGAACGACCGTGCATTGTCGTTCGCACAACTATTGAAGGACGCCGGCTACCACACGTACATCGCGGGCAAGTGGCACATCGGCTCGGGGATCGTCGGCAGCGCGACGGGCAGCGGGCAGACGCCCGACCAGTGGGGCTTCGAGCGCAGCTACGTACTGCTCGGCGGCGCGGCGACGAACCACTTCGCGCACGAGCCGGCCGGCTCGTCGAACTACACGGAAGACGGCCGCTACGTGCAGCCTGGCCAGCCCGGGCAGCCGGGCGGCACGGGCGGCAGCCCGGCCGTGTTCTATTCGACCGATTTCTATACGCAGAAGCTGATCTCGTACATCGATGCGAACAAGCAGGACGGCAAGCCGTTCTTCGCGTACGCGGCCTACACGTCGCCGCACTGGCCGCTGCAGGTGCCCGATCCGTGGCTGCACAAGTACGCGGGCGTGTACGACGCCGGCTACGACGCGATCCGCAACGCGCGGATCGCGCGGCAGAAGGCGCTCGGCCTGATCCCCGCCGATTTCAAGCCGTTCGACGGCTTGCCTGAAACCACGGCCGCGTCGCCCGCGACCGCGAACAACGGCGCGGCCGGCGCGAAATACATCAGCGCGGTGCACACGGCCGCGGACGGCTACAGCGACTACGGCCCCGGCAAGGTCGACAAGCTGTGGTCGAGCCTGTCGCCGGCCGAGCGCAAGGCTCAGGCGCGCTACATGGAGATCTATGCGGGGATGGTCGAGAACCTCGACTACAACATCGGCCTGCTGATCCAGCACCTGAAGGACATCGGCGAATACGACAACACGTTCATCATGTTCCAGTCGGACAACGGCGCGGAAGGCTGGCCGATCGATTCAGGCGCCGACCCGACGGCGACCGATACCGCGAACGGGCAGGACCCGATCTATTCGACGCTCGGCACCGACAACGGCAAGCAGAACGCGCAGCGCCTGCAGTACGGGTTGCGCTGGGCCGAAGTGAGCGCGTCGCCGTTCCGGCTCACGAAGGGCTATTCGGCCGAAGGCGGCGTATCGACGCCGACGATCGTGCGCTTGCCGGGCCAGACGCAGCAGCTGCCGACGCTGCGCGCCTTCACGCACGTGACCGACAACACGGCGACGTTCCTCGCGGTCGCGGGCGTCACGCCGCCGTCGCAGCCGGCGCCGCCGCTCGTCAACACGCTGACGGGCGTCGACCAGAACAAGGGCAAGGTGATTTACAACAACCGCTACGTGTATCCGGTCACGGGCCAGTCGCTGCTGCCGGTGCTGACGGGCACGGCGACGGGCGAGGTGCATACCGCGCCGTTCGGCGACGAAGCGTACGGCCGCGCGTACCTGCGCAGCGCCGACGGCCGCTGGAAGGCGTTGTGGACCGAGCCGCCGCTCGGGCCGCTCGACGGCCACTGGCAGCTGTACGACCTCGCGGCGGATCGCGGCGAGACGACCGACGTGTCCGCGCAGAACCCGTCGGTGATCAGCACGCTCGTCGACCAGTGGAAGACCTACATGAGCAACGTCGGCGGTGTCGAGCCGCTGCGTCCGCGCGGCTACTACTGAACCCGGGAGCGACACGATGCGGGTCCGGTTCTGGACGATCGGCGCGGCGCTGGCCGCCACGCTGTTCGCCGCCGCGTTCGCGGCCGGCTATGCGAACCCCGTCGCACCGGCGGGCGGCGCGTTCGACGACGCGAATCGCGGCCGCGCGCTCGCGCCGCTCGGCTCGGAGCAACAGTGCGCGCGCTATTCGGGGCTGCCGGCCGGATGGCGCGACGACCCGAAGGCCGGGATGGTGCACCTGCGCGGCGGCGCGTTCGTGTTCGGCAGCACGCGCGGCTACGCGGACGAACGCCCGGCCGGCGACGGCCGCACGCGTGTCGGCGGGTTCTGGATCGACCAGACCGACGTGACGATCGCGCAGTTCGCCGCGTTCGTGCAGGCGACCGGCTACGTGACCGAGGCCGAGCAGCAGGATGGGGCGGCCGTGTTTCATGTGCCGACGCGCGACGAGATGAACGCGCGCGACCTGGCATGGTGGTCGTGGGTGAAGGGCGCCTCGTGGCGTCATCCGCGCGGGCCGGGCAGCCATGTCGACGGGCTCGGCAACCTGCCCGTCACGCTCGTCACGCAGCGCGATGCGCTCGCGTATGCGCGCTGGCTCGGCCGCGACTTGCCGACCGAAGCCGAGTGGGAATACGCGGGCAAGGCCGGCCGCGACGACGCATCGCTCGACGCGGCGCCGCGCGATGCGCGGGGCAAGCCGGCCGCGAACTACTGGCAGGGCGTGTTCCCGGTGCTCGACACGGCCGAGGACGGCCATGCGGGGCTCGCGCCGGTCGGCTGCTATGCGGCGAACGGGTTCCGGCTCTACGACATGATCGGCAATGCATGGGAATGGACCAAGGACGCGTACACGGGCCCGCACCAGTCGCATACGAACGGCGACACGGCGGCCGTCGCGCCGCCGACGCGCCGGCACGATACGCCGATGGTCATCAAGGGCGGCTCGTTCCTGTGCTCGCGAGACTACTGCGTGCGCTATCGCGCGTCGTCGCGCGAACAGCAGGAAGCCGATCTCGGCGCGTCGCACATCGGGTTTCGCACGATTCTGAGGGATGCGTCATGAAGCGCGTCGTGGTTTGCGTGGGCGCGTGGCTGATGGCGGCGTGCGCGGTCGTTCATTCGGGTTTGACCGTGGCCGCCGAATCGACCGCACCGGCCGCACCGGCGGTGCGTGTCGGCGTGACGCGCGGCGTGCATGCGCAGATCCTGGACGAAGTGAAGCGGGTCGCCGCATCGCGAGGATTCGGCATCGACGTCGTCGAATTCGACGATGCATCGCGCATCGACGCGGCGCTGGCCGACGGCCGCATCGACGCTGCCAGCTTCGAGGATGCACATCAGCTTGCCGCGACGCGCGCGCAGAAACGCTACGCGCTGACCGAAGTCGCGCCGACCGTCACGCTGCCGATGGCGCTCTACTCGCGCAAACTGAAGAACCTGAACGAACTGCAGCCCGGTGCGACGGTCGCGATTCCCGCCGATCCGCGCGGGATGGCACGCGCGCTCGTGCTGCTGCAGAACGACACGCTGGTGACGCTGCGCGAGCGGGCCGGCCTGCATGCAACGCTGCGCGACGTGACCGGCAACCGGCTCGGGCTGAAGCTCGTCGCGCTGCGGCGCGATCGTCTTCATGCCGCGCTCGACACGGCCGCGTTCGTCGCGATCGACAGCGACGATGCCGCGCGCGTCGGGCTGCAACCCGCACGCGACAGCATCAGCATCGAGGATGCGCGCTCGCCGTATGCGAACGTGCTGACGGTGCGCGATGCCGATCGCACGAAGCCGTGGGTCGCGCAACTCGTCGCCGCGTATCACTCGGACGATGTCGCGCGCTTCATCCTCACGCGCTACCAGGATTCGGTGCGGCGGCCGTGGTAGATACCTGGCTGCTCGCGTGCAACGCTTGCGGACGCTGCTGCAACAGCGCACCGACGCTGTCGTTGCGCGAACTGTTCCGGCATCGGCATCGCTTCGTCGGTGCGCTGACGATCGGCCGCGTGCCGAAGCGGCGAACGGGTGAGCGCTGGCGCGCGGGCGGCCGCGAGTACGCGCTCGACGCGGAAGACGTCGCGGCTTCCGATGCGCTGTCGGCGCGGTTGTTTCATCGCACCGGCGGTGCGGGGAGCGAATGGATCGCGCTGACGCTGCAGGGCTACGACTATCCGTCGCTCGGCCGTTGCGCGGCGCTGGCCGACGACGGGCGCTGCAGCGTGCATGCGGACAAGCCGTCGATCTGCAGCGCAGTGCCGCTCGATCCGATGCTGCCCGACCGCTTGCAGTCGCGCGTGCTGGCCGCGCGGCGCGACGATGCGGGATGGCTCGGCGCGAACTGCATCGTCGAAGCAGGGGCACCACACGCTGCCGTCGAGTCCTCATTTCCCATTCCGCTGGTGGCGGCCGGGCAGGTCGCGGACCGCGCGGCGCTCGACGCACATCGCGATGCGCTGGTATTCGAGCGCGCGGTGTGGCGGGATGCCGTGTTCGCCTCGTTGACCGATGGCGGGCAGGACGTGCGCCACGCACTGTCGCGGCTTGCGCCCGCCGGCTACCTGACCGTGTCGATCGTGCCGGTGCTGCTGGCCGTCGCACAGGTGTCCGCGTATTGCCGTACAAGCTGCATCGAGTTCATCGACGCGCAACTCGCGTTGATCGGTATGAACATTGAAACGGCACTCACGCGCCGGCATGCCGACGACCGGCCCGCGACACGCGAGTTGCGCGGTTTCGCGCAGGCGCTCGAACGGGCACGGCACGCACTGGCGGCGATGCCGGCGCCCGCGGCCGGCATTCGTGAGGACGCAGCGCGCATCGACGCGTGGCTCGCCGACCGGCCCGACGTCGATACGCTCGCCGCGTGACGACGGCGGCCTGCCGTACCTGCCTTACAATCGGCGCTCTCTCAATCGCTTTCGATGGAGCGGGCATGTACGCGTCGACCTTCATTTTCCGGGCCGGGCAATACGACGACGAATTCCACCGGCTCGACCGGCAGATCGCCGACATGGCGCGCGCAACGCCCGGCTACCTGGGCGAGGAGACGTGGGAGAACGCCGAATCGGGGCTGATCCAGAACGTCTATTACTGGGAATCGGAGGCGGCGCTGCAGCAACTGATGCAGCACCCGGCGCATCTCGAGGCAAAGACGAAACAGGCGCGCTGGCTGGACGGCTATCGGGTCGTGATTTCGAAAGTGTTGCGCGAGTATGGCGACGGCAAGCTCACGCAGCCGCATGCGGGCCAATCCGCCTGAATGGCTGTCTGATCCATTTCTTTCGCATTACGGATCAATAACAAGGCGCTGCACCGGGAAACCCGCATGCGTACGCGGGTTTCCGCGACATCGCGTGCAATCAATTCTTCATCAAGCATGGCTAAGGTGGCTGGGCTTCACGTCGTCAGTCCGTCCACCAACAACGTCCTCACTCGATGTCGTACGGAGCCTTGTCCATGCCGAATTTCGCCTTGTCCGCGAAGCGCCGCCGCGCGCTGCGCGATCGTGCCGTTCCCGTCTTCGCACTCACGCTGATCGCCGCGAGCATCGGCGCACACGCTGCCCCGCATGACAACGACGGTGACAGCCGTTTTGCGCCGGGTTTCGTGCCGGGTTTCCTGGTCCTCAGCCGCAGCGTGTACGACAACGTGTCGGGCAACGTCCAGCCCGGCGCGATCCTGCCGCCGAACTGCGCGAAGACCACCGGCGGTTGCGGCGCGGCATCCGGCGCGCCGAACGACGGCACCTATCCGTACGTGTGGAACAACGACCGCTACGACGGCAGCTTCGGCATCACGTCGCGCATCTTCCTCGACCAGATCACGCCGGCCGGCGGTGTCGTCAGCACGCTCGAAGTGCCGAACAGCCTGCAGAAGGGCTTCGCGCACGACCAGATGGTGACGAGCTTCAGCTCGAAGTCGGAGCTCGGCCTGCACCTGTCGCTCGACGGCAGCTACCTGACGTTCATGGGCTACGTCGCGCCGGTTAACGCGATCGACGTGTCGAACTCGAACACGCCGCTCGCGGTCGATACGACGAACCCGGACGGGCAGAACGTCTATCGCGCGATCGCGCGCGTCGATCGCCACGGGCACTTCCGCTTCACCGAGACGAATGCGTACAGCGGCAACAACGGCCGCGCGGCGATCCTGAACGATCGCGACGGCCGCGAGATCTACTACACGTCGGGCAACGCCGGCAACGGCGCGAACCCACAGCCGGACAACGTGATTCTCGGCGCGGGCGCGCAGCTCATCGACGGTGCGAAGCATCATGAAGCGCAGCAGGATCCGGGCGTGCCGACGCCGCTCGCGAGCTTCTCGGTCACGGAACTCGGCGCGAAGGCCGACAAGATCGGCAAGGACGACAACTTCCGCGGCATCGCGGTGCACGACAACGTCGTGTACTACACGAAGGGCAGCGGCGGCAACGGCGTGAACACCGTGTACTTCGTCGATACGACCGGCACCGCGTGCCCGTCGGGCGTCGGCGTGCCGTCGCCGAAGGCCGTGCTGCCGACGGCGCCGCTCGCGTACAACGCGGCCACGCTGCAGACGGCCGGCCTGCCGAGCAACATGTGCGTGCTGGCCGGCTTCCCGAGCACGCCGAACAAGACCGCGACGACGCTCTCCTATCCGTTCGGGATCTGGTTCGCCGACGCGAACACGCTGTATGTCGCGGACGAAGGCGACGGTTACACGGGCGGTGCGGACCTGTACACGCATGCTGCCGCGCAGAAGACGGCGGGGCTGCAGAAGTGGGTTTACGACGCGGGTGCGAAGCAGTGGAAGCTCGCGTACACGCTGCAGAACGGGTTGAACCTCGGCCAGCCGTATTCGGTCGCCGGTTATCCGGCGGGCAACAATTCGGCGACGGGCCTGCCGTGGGCACCGGCGACGGCCGGCCTGCGCAACCTGACGGGCCGCGTCGAGCGCGACGGCACGGTGACGATCTGGGCGATTACGTCGACCGTCAGCGGCAACGGCGACGTCGGTGCGGATCCGAACCGGCTGGTTGCGGTGCGTGACGTGTTGAAGAACACGAGCGCGACGACGGCGGCGCATGAGCAATTCACGGTGCTGCGGACTGCGAAGTTTGCGGAAGTGCTGCGGGGGATCGAGTTCGCGCCGGGGACGGATACGGGGCGGTGGCACTAAAGAAGATGAGCGCCCGGCTGGCTGATGCCGGGTGACACAGGCACGGCCACGCGTTTCCGTGGCCGTGCCTTTCAACGTGGTGGTGACACGCACGCGTCGCCGGCGATGGTGGGCGATGTACGCGGCGATGTCGAATGCGTGCCGGATGCCAGGCCTCGCCCCCCGCCGGCCCACACCGCATCACAGCGCCTCAACCAGCAACCGCTTGCTCTTCTCGCAATACTCGTGACAAGCCGCCCGCGCCGCGATCGATGCGCCGTGCACGAACCGCGGCGCATCGGCCCGCCGCGACATCGACACGACGATCGACGGCGGCGACGGCTGCAGCGGCAACTCCACGACTTCACCGCTTTCGATCAACGCATCGACGAACAGCACCGGAATCGCCGCCACGCCAAACCCGTCGCGCACGAGCTGCACGATCACCGAGATCGACGGCGACCCGGTGATGCGCGTGTCCGACAGCGGCACGCCGTGCGCATGCGCGAGCGTGCGGACGATGTCCTCCAGCGCACGATGCGGCGCCGTACCGCGCCCGTAGGTGAGAATCGGCTGCCGCAGCACCTGCCTGGCGAGCCCTGCGCGCGTGTTCGGCAACAGCCCCGCGCGCGCGATCCAGCGCACCGGGTAGTTCGCGAGCGCATCGCACACGACCGACGCTTCGTCGCTGCCTTCCACGCGGATGATCAGGTCGAGTTCGCCGGCCATCAGCCGGCGCTGCAGCACGACGCTGACGTCGACGGTCAGGTCGATCTCGAGCTGCGGATAGTCGGCCGCCAGCCGCCGCATATAGTGCGGCAGCCAGCTGTGCACGACGGTCTCGATCACGCCGAGCCGCAGCTTGCCGCGCAGCGCGCTCTCGCCGGATGCCGCGGCTTGCAGCTCCTGGGTCGCCTCGACCACGGCCTTCGCATAGCCGAGCAGGTATTCGCCGTTCGGCGTGAGCCGGAATTCGCGGCCGTCGCGGTCGACGAGTACCGTCTGCAGTTCGTCCTCGAGCGCCTTCAGGCGCTGCGAGATCGCGGCCGGCGTCGCATGCAGCGCGGCGGCCGTCGTGCGGAAATTGCGCAGCTTCGCGAGCGTGACGAAGGTTTCGAGAAAACGCGTGTTCATGGCGGTCGGACGGAGGGTGAGCGCGCACTTTGCCGGTGAGGAAAAGTGAACGGAGCCGGGGAAAACCCCGAGATCCGTTAAGAAATTCTATACACGAAGCGCAGAAAAACTCGTTGGCGACAAAATTTTTTCTTTTCTATTCTTCGCCGTATCCGATGACACGGCACCGTCATCCCGACGACATACCGATCTGCGACACGACCTCATGACGCCTTCCGAATTCCGCCAGTCCGTGCGCCACGGCGCGTTCCGCGGCCCGACCGCCGGCCACTGCGGCCCGTACGCGCAAGCGAACCTCGCGATCCTGCCCGAGGCGGTCGCGCACGATTTCCTGCGCTTCTGCCAGGCGAACCCGAAAGCCTGCCCGCTGCTGGGCGTCGGCGAACCGGGCGCGTTCCGGGTCGATGCGCTCGGCGAGGATCTCGACATCCGCACCGACGTGCCGAGCTACAACGTGTACCGCGACGGCCGCCTGACCGAAAGCGTCGAGTCGCTCGAAGCGCTGTGGCGCGACGATTTCGTCGTATTCGCGATCGGCTGCTCGTTCTCGTTCGAGGACATGCTGGCCCGCGAAGGAATCGGCCTGCGCCACGTCGAGGAGGGGCGCAACGTGCCGATGTACCGCACGTCGATTCCGAATCGCCGTGCGGGGATCTTCGGCGGCCAGCTCGTCGTGTCGATGCGGCCGATGCGCGGCGCCGACGCGATCCGCGCGGTGCAGATCACGAGCCGGTTTCCGGGCGTGCACGGCGCGCCGATCCATCTCGGCGATCCGCGCGAGCTGGGCATCGCCGACCTGAACGCCCCCGAATTCGGCGACGCGGTGACGATCCGCGACGGCGAGCTGCCGGTGTTCTGGGCGTGCGGCGTGACGCCGCAAACCGCGCTGATGGACGCGAAGCTGCCGATCGCGATCGCGCACACGCCCGGCCACATGCTGATGACCGACATCACGAACGCGTCGCTGGCCGTGTTCTGACGCGCGGCGACGACACGCACGACACACACGCACGACACACACGCACGACACACACGCACGACACACACGCACGACACCCCCCCGCACGCACGATCGCCATTTGACGGCGCACAACGACAGGAGCACCACCATGGAAAGCAAGACCCTCGCGGCGAACACCGCGGAGCCCGCGAGCCCCGAGAGCGGCGGCCTGTTCTCGTGGTACGGGGACGCGCAGCCGCGCGAGCGCCGCGCGTTCTGGAGCTGCAAGGTCGGCTACATGCTCGACGGGATGGACACGCAGATGCTGTCGTTCGTGATCCCGACGCTCGTCGCGACCTGGGGCATTTCGCTCGCGGATGCGGGCTTCATCGGCACGATCACGCTGCTCGCGTCGGCGGCCGGCGGCTGGATCGCCGGCATCCTGTCCGACCGGATCGGCCGCGTGCGCACGCTGCAGCTCACCGTGCTGTGGTTTGCCGTGTTCACCGCGCTGTGCGGGCTCGCGCAGAACTACCACCAGCTGCTCGCGGCGCGCGCGCTGATGGGCTTCGGCTTCGGCGGCGAATGGACGGCCGGTGCGGTGCTGATCGGCGAGGTGATCCGTGCGCGCGACCGCGGCAAGGCGGTCGGCCTCGTGCAGTCGGGCTGGGCGATCGGCTGGGGGCTCTGCGCGCTGCTGTATGCGCTGCTGTTCTCGGTGCTGCCGGCCGATGAGGCGTGGCGCGCGCTGTTCCTCGTCGGCCTCGCGCCCGCGCTGCTGGTCGTCGCGATTCGCCGCTACGTGAAGGAGCCGGACGTCTACGAGAAGGAGAAGGCCGCGCAGGCGAAAGTGGCCGATGCGCCGCGCCTCACCGAGATCTTCGCGCCGAAGCTGATCACGACGACGCTGCGCGCGGCGCTGCTGACGACGGGCGCGCAGGGCGGCTACTACGCGATCACGACGTGGCTGCCGACCTTCCTGAAGACCGAGCGGCACCTCACGGTGATGGGCACCGGCGGCTATCTCGCGATGATCATCTTCGGCTCGTGGGTCGGCTACCTGACGAGCGCGTACCTGACTGACCGCCTGGGCCGCAAGCCGAACTTCATCCTGTTCGCGGTCGGCTCGATGGTGATCGCGTTCGCGTACACGTCGCTGCACCTGACCAACGCGTCGATGCTGTGGCTCGGCTTCCCGCTCGGTTTCTTCGCGTCGGGCATCTTCTCGGGGATGGGCGCGTTCCTCACCGAGCTGTTCCCGACCCGTGTGCGCGGCTCCGGCCAGGGCTTCTGCTACAACGTGGGCCGCGCGATCGGTGCGCTGTTCCCGTTCCTGATCGGCGCGCTGTCCAAACAATACGGGCTCGGCACGAGCATCGGCATCTTCGCGGTCGCCGCGTACGGCGTGGTGATCGTCGCCGCGCTGACGCTGCCCGAGACCCGCGGCCGCGAACTCGACGCCGCGTAAGCGGCAAGGGCGGCCGGCCCTTCGTTTTCATTCCCCTTGATCGACTCCGTGACACGGCGCGCGCCGCGCGCCGTGCGGCGGCGCTCGTCCCTCGATTCCACGACGCATCGACCCGACATCATGACTGACCGACACCTTTCCCCCGTTCCCTCCGACGCCGCGCGCTGGCAATTCTGGATCGACCGCGGCGGCACGTTCACCGACATCGTCGCGCGCCGGCCCGACGGCACGCTCGTCACGCACAAGCTGCTGTCGGAGAACCCGGAGCAATACCGCGACGCGGCCGTGGCCGGCATCCGCCACCTGCTCGGCCTCGCGGCCGGCGAGCCGATCACGCCCGAGCGCGTCGACATGGTGAAGATGGGCACGACGGTCGCGACCAACGCGCTGCTCGAACGCAAGGGCGAACGCACCGCGCTCGCGACGACGCGCGGCTTTCGCGACGTGCTGCGCATCGCGTACCAGAACCGGCCGCGCCTGTTCGACCTCGACATCGTGCTGCCCGATGCGCTGTACGAGACCGTCGTCGAGATCGACGAGCGCGTCGGCGCGCACGGCGAGGTGGTCGTGCCGCTCGACGTTCAGGGTGCCGAAGCGTCGTTGCGCCGCGTGTTCGACTCGGGCGTGCGTGCGCTCGCGATCGTGCTGATCCACGGCTATCGCTACACCGCACACGAACGCATGCTGGCCGAACTCGCGCGCCGGATCGGCTTCACGCAGGTGTCGGTGTCGCACGAGGTGTCGCCGCTGATGAAGATGGTGTCGCGTGGCGATACGACCGTGGTCGATGCGTACCTGTCGCCGATCCTGCGCCGCTATGTCGAGCAGGTCGCGCACGAGATGCCCGGCGTGAACCTGCAGTTCATGCAGAGCAGCGGCGGGCTGACGCGCGCCGATGCGTTCCAGGGCAAGGACGCGATCCTGTCGGGCCCGGCCGGCGGCATCGTCGGGATGGTGCGCGCCGCGCAGGCGGCCGGCTTCGAGCGCGTGATCGGCTTCGACATGGGCGGCACGTCGACCGACGTGTCGCACTACCACGGCGAGTTCGAGCGCGTGTTCGAGACGCAGGTGGCCGGCGTGCGGATGCGTGCGCCGATGATGAGCATCCATACGGTGGCCGCGGGCGGCGGCTCGGTGCTCGGCTTCGACGGCGCGCGGCTGCGCGTCGGGCCCGAGTCGGCCGGCGCGAACCCGGGGCCGGCCGCCTACCGGCGTGGCGGCCCGCTGACGGTGACCGACTGCAACGTGATGCTCGGCAAGATCCAGCCCGATCATTTCCCGCGCGTGTTCGGCCCGCACGCGGACGAACCGCTCGACCGCGACGGCGTGGTCGCGAAGTTCGCGGCGCTCGCCGACGAGATCCACGCGGCCACCGGGCGGCGCGAGACGCCCGAGGCGCTCGCCGAAGGCTTCCTGGAAATCGCGATCGGCAGCATGGCGAACGCGATCAAGAAGATTTCCGTGCAGCGCGGCCACGACGTGTCGCGCTACGTGCTGACGACGTTCGGCGGCGCGGGCGGCCAGCACGCGTGCGGCGTGGCCGATGCGCTCGGCATGACGCAGGTGTTCGCGCATCCGCTGGCGGGCGTGCTGTCGGCATACGGGATGGGCCTCGCCGACCAGACCGCGATGCGCGAGCGCGCGGTCGAGGCCGTGTTGTCCGACGATTCATTGCCGGTGCTGAATGCCGCGCTCGACCGGCTGGCCGACGAGGCCGCCGGCGCGCTGCTCGAACAGGGCGTGCCGCCGGAGCGGATCGCGACCGAGCGGCGCGTGCACCTGCGCTACCAGGGCACCGATTCGACGCTCGACGTGCCGGCCGGCAGCGTCGAGGCGATGCAGCAGGCGTTCGAAGCCGCCTACCGGCAGCGCTACGCGTTCCTGATGCCGGGCACGCCGCTCGTCGCCGAACTCGCGTCGGTCGAGGCGATCGGCCGCTCCGACGCGCCGGTGGAGATTGCACCGCTCGCGCCGCGCAACGAGGGCGACGAGGCCGCGCTGCGCGCCCATTCCGCGGTGCGCTTCTACTCCGGCGGCCGATGGCACGACGCGGCGCTCTACGTGCGCGACACGCTGCTGGCCGGCGACGCGATCGACGGCCCGGCGATCGTCGCGGAGCAGAACGGCACGACCGTCGTCGAGCCCGGCTGGCGTGCGCAGATGACCGCGCAGGGCAACCTCGTGCTGACGCGCACCACGCCGCTGCCGACGCGCCGCTCGCTCGGCACGGACGCCGACCCGGTGCGGCTCGAGATCTTCAACAACCTGTTCATGTCGATCGCCGAGCAGATGGGGCTGCGGCTGCAGAACACCGCGTACTCGGTGAACATCAAGGAGCGGCTCGACTTCTCGTGTGCGATCTTCGACGGCGACGGCAACCTGATCGCGAACGCGCCGCACATGCCCGTGCACCTCGGCTCGATGGGCGAGAGCATCCGCACGGTGATCGAGCGCAACCGCGGCCGCATGCGCGACGGCGACGTGTTCATGCTGAACGACCCGTATCACGGCGGCACGCACCTGCCGGACGTGACGGTCATCACGCCGGTGTTCGCGGACGGTTCGGACGCGCCGCTGTTCTACGTCGGCTCGCGCGGCCACCACGCGGACATCGGCGGCACGACGCCGGGCTCGATGCCGCCCGATTCGACCCACATCGACGAGGAGGGCGTGCTGATCGACAACTGGCAGCTCGTGTCGGCCGGCACGCTGCGCGATGCGCAAACCCGCGCGCTGCTCGCGTCGGGCCGCTACCCGGCGCGCAACGTCGAGCAGAACATGGCCGACCTGCGCGCGCAGGTCGCCGCGAACCAGAAGGGCGTCGACGAGCTGCGCCGGATGGTCGCGCAGTTCGGCCGCGACGTCGTGCTCGCGTTCATGGGGCACGTGCAGGACAACGCGGAAGAAGCCGTGCGGCGCGTGATCGGCGCGCTGCAGGACGGCGCGTACCGCTATCCGCTCGACAACGGCGCGGAGATCCGCGTCGCGATTCGCGTCGACCGCGCGGCGCGGCGCGCGGAAATCGATTTCACGGGCACGTCCGCGCAGCTCGACAACAACTTCAACGCGCCGAAGGCCGTCTGCATGGCCGCCGTGCTGTACGTGTTCCGCACGCTGGTCGGCGACGACATCCCGCTGAACGCCGGCTGCCTGAAGCCGCTCACGGTGATCGTGCCCGCGCGCTCGATGCTGAACCCCGAGTATCCGGCGGCGGTCGTGTCGGGCAACGTCGAGACGTCGTCGGCCATCACCAATGCGCTGTACGGCGCGCTCGGCTGCGTCGCGTCGAGCCAGGGAACGATGAATAACTTCACATTCGGCAACGATCAGTACCAGTACTACGAGACGATCGCGGGCGGCAGCGGTGCCGGCGACGGTTTCGCCGGCGTCGGCGCGGTGCAGACGCACATGACGAACTCGCGGCTCACCGATCCGGAGGTGCTCGAATGGCGCTACCCGGTGCGGCTCGATTCGCACCGGATCCGCGCCGGGTCGGGCGGCGGCGGGCGCTGGCGCGGCGGCGACGGTGCGGTGCGGCGGATCCGCTTCCTGGCGCCGATGACCGCGTCGATCCTGTCTAACAACCGGATTCATGCGCCGTTCGGTGCGGCGGGCGGCGAGGCCGGCGCGCTCGGCCGCAACACGATCGAGCGCGCGGACGGCACGGTCGAGGCGCTCGACCATATCGGCCGCGCGCAGATGGCGCCGGGCGATGTCTTCGTCGTCGAAACGCCGGGCGGCGGCGGATACGGCGCGGCGGGCTGAGCCGTGCCGCCGGTGCGCGAACGACATTGCAACGGACTGTGGAATAAATCCGCGCATTAACGCACAAAAGGAATCAAAATCGACGAAAAATCGGGTCGCCGAACGGCGATCCGACCCTGTCGACGCGGTCGCGTCACCGCACGCTCGCTGACCGCTGGAACCAGCCGCAAACGCCCGCCTGGCGGGGCGCTCAGCCCATTCGCCGAACCCGTTGCGCAGCGCCGCAACTCCGATTGATCCGGCTGCCCATCATGAAAAGTCCGGCTTGCCAATCGAGTCCCAATTCCTTGACACTCTGCTCTAAATGTGAGTGCCAATCCTGATCGTCATTTGATAAGATTGGTCTCATCATTCGTTAGGCAGCACCTGCGCGCATGACGCGCGAACGCCGGGTCGCATTAGCGGGAAACAAGTACGGGACGAGGCCCATCATCACGGCAATCACGGCCGCCTTTCCGGGCGCGCATCACGCGCGGCCCGGCAGGGCGGTCGGCCGGCTCGCCTCCGTCTACACTGTGCGTTTTTTCTGGATCGGGGCGTCTCCATGGATGACGAAAACGATAGCGCGGTGCTCGAGGCGCACGTCGGTACGCGCAGCCCCTGCTGGCGTCTCGGCAGCGACAGCAATGCACTCGAACTGGCGGCCGTTCGCGGCCTGACCAACGTCGCCGTCGCGCTGACGGGCGAACAGGCCGAGCGCATCCGCGCGCTGACCGGTGTCACGTCGCACCTCGTGCTCGACATCACGCTGTTCGGCGAGCCGGTTCGCCTCCATCTCGTCGGCCGCAAGGTCGACACGACCAACTGGGCCGGCACGGCGTCCGCCTATTCCGATGCCGAATCCGTCGCGTGCGATCTCGCGCACGGGCTCGCGTTCGCCGAGCAGGTCGTGTCCGAAGTGAATTCGCTCGTCGTGATCCTCGATCGCAACGGGATGGTGCAGCGCTTCAACCGCCTGTGCGAGGAAGTGACGGGCAAGCGCGAGGTCGACGTGATCGGCCGCAGCGCGTTCGAGCTGTTCATGAGCCCGGAGCAGGGCGCGCAGTCGCGCAGCAACATCACGGGCTTTTTCGCGAGCAACCATTCGTTCGCGGTCGAGCGCTACATCAACACGGTCAACGGGCCGCGCCTGTTCCAGTTCCGCAACAAGTTCGTGCAGAGCGGCAGCGGCGTCGACGAGCAGTTCCTGATCTGCTCGGGCATCGACATCACCGAGGAGCGCAGCGCGCAGCAGCGGCTCATCGAACTCGCGAACACCGACGTGCTGACCGGCCTGCCGAACCGCCACGCGATCAGCGAGCGCATCCACGCGGCGATCGCCGCCGAGACCGCCGCGACGCGCGGGCAGGTCGGCATCCTGTTCCTCGATCTCGACAACTTCAAGCGCGTCAACGATCACTACGGGCACATCACCGGCGACCGGCTGCTGCAGGACGTGTCGGCGATCATCAGCGGCTGCCTGCCGTCCGGCGCGACGCTCGCGCGGCTCGGCGGCGACGAATTCCTCGTGCTGTTCGAGCACGGCACGCGGCCGCTGCTCGAAGCGACCGCGCAGATCATTCTCGAACGGCTGCGCACGCCGATCCATCTCGGGCTGATGGAGGTCTACACGAGCTGCTCGATCGGCATCGCGATGCATCCGCAGCACGGCGACTCGCTCGAGACGCTGATCCGCAGCGCGGATACCGCGATGTACGTCGCGAAGGAAGAGGGCAAGCATACGTACCGCGTGTTCTCGTTGGAGATGAACCAGAAGGTCGCGAAGTACATGTGGCTCGACACGAACCTGCGCAAGGCGCTCGAAGACGAGCAGTTCGTGCTGCACTACCAGCCGGTCGTCGATATCGCGACCGGCGACGTGCACGGCGTCGAGGCGCTGATCCGCTGGCAGTCGCCCGATCGCGGGCTCGTCGCGCCGGTCGAGTTCATCCGGTTCGCGGAGGAGTCGGGCCTGATCGCGCCGCTCGGGCGCTGGGTGATGCGTACCGCGGCCGCGCAGGCCGCTGCGTGGAAGGCGAAGGGGCTCGGCATCCGGATCGCGGTGAACGTGTCCGCGCGGCAATTGCAGGACATGAACATCGTGCACCAGATGGCGTCGATCCTCGACGCCGCGGGGCTCAAGCCCGGCCTGCTCGACATCGAGCTGACCGAGAGCTGCTTCATCGAGGACGAGGATGCGGCCAACGGGCTGATGCGGCAGTTCCGCCAGCTCGGCGCGCAGATCCATCTCGACGATTTCGGCACCGGCTATTCGTCGCTGTCGCAGTTGTCGCGCCTGCCGCTCGATGCGATCAAGCTCGACCGCAGCTTCATCACGGGCATCGACCGCAATCCGCGCTCGCAGGCGCTGGTGCGCTCGGTCGTGTCGCTCGCGAAGGCGCTGAATTTCGCGGTGGTCGCCGAAGGCGTCGAAACGCGTGCGGAAGCCGAATTCCTCAAGCAGCTCGACGTCGATCACGCGCAGGGCTACTACTACGCGCGCCCGATGCCGGCCCAGGCATTCGAGGCATGGCTCGCGGAGACGAGAAAGCTCAGGCTGATCGCCTGAGCTTCGTTCACGAACGGGCGCCGCCGGCGAGCGGCGGCGCCCGTCGCATTACACCGTGCGCAGCTTCGACACGCGCCGGTTCTGCAGCATCACGAGGCGTTCCATGTACGCGAGATCCTTCGGCTCGATCGTGAACGCCGCATGCACCCACGCTTCCGTGATGTCCATCAGCTCGGAGCGCGTCAGCTGGAACACCCGCTCGCGCGCACGCAGCATCGCACGCACGCCGTTCAGCTTCGGCTTCGTCACGTCGATGAAGGTGCGTGTCGCGAGATACGCGTCACCCGCGTCGAACGTCTGGTCGACCAGCCCGCGATCCTCGTACCACTCGGAGGCGTGCGCTTCGCCCGTCGAGATCAGTTGCTCCGCAACGCCCCGATCGGCCTTGCGCGCGACGAGCGAATAGCCGCCCATGCCCGGGAACAGGTTGAACGCGATCTCGGGAAACCCGAGCTTCACGCCCTTCTGCGCGAGCACGTAGTGATGCGCGAGCGCGGCCTCGAAACCACCGCCGAGCGCGCTGCCCTCGACCATCGCGATCGAGATCGCCCCGGTGCCGAAGCCCGTGTAGATCTCGTACACGCCGTCGATGCACGAGCGCGCATAGGCCATCAGCAGGTCACGCTTGCCGCTGCGGATCGCGTCGACGAAAAAGCTCAGGTCGCCGCCGACGTTGAACAGCTCGGGGACGAGCGAGCCCGTCACCCAGAAGTCGAACGGCAGGCCCGAATCGCGTGCGACGCGCGCGAGATGGATGATGTCGGTAACGAGTTGCTGGTTGAAGCACGGCCGCGGCTCCGATCGCAGCATCATCCACATGACATTACGTCCCTCTTCATAAAAGGCAGTCAGTTGCGTGAGTTCGCCGGCTTCATAAAACGGGCGGCACGCGGGATGGGATTGGAGTTGCATGGTATGTCCTCGTGAGATGTGGTTTTCGAAGACCGTCGCGCCCGGTGCCGAGCGGGAGGCGAGTGTCCCGCAAGGCGCCGGGCGCGAGGCACCGCCATTGTTGCGCGCGCACAAAAGTCGAATTGCGAGGAACCACGCACGACCGGGACGCGGGTGGCGGCCGCATCGGTGCGCGCGGGAAAGGTGGCGGCGCGCGGGGCGGGGCCGGTATCGGGAGAAGGTGGGCGGCGCGTCGGACGGGGCCGCCACGCGTGTGACGGCGGCCGGAAAGGTAGCCGGGCAGGTTCGCCGTGTTGCGCGAATGCGTGTAAACGGCCGATCCGGCGCGTGGCCGCCGGCGGCGTCCGCTTACATGCTGAAAGCGCTGCCGGGCCGCCGTGCGGCCCCTATGGAAGATGCGGACTGGCGCTGCGCCCGTGCGTCGATTAGCTTTAAAGGATCACGCAGCGCGTGCCATCGGGCGCGCCGGGAGGGGACCATGACCACGTTCCAGAAAGTGTGGCAGTTGCTCGTCGGAAAGCCGCTCGACCCGCTCGATCCGCGCACGCGGCATGCGATCGCCGTGACGCCGCTGCTCGCCTGGGTCGGGCTCGGCGCCGACGGGCTGTCGTCGTCGTGCTACGGCCCGGAAGAAGCGTTTCTCGCGCTCGGCCAGCACCATGCGCTCGCGCTGTTCCTCGCACTCGCGACGGCGGCGACCGTGTTCATCATCGCGCTCGGCTACAACCAGGTGATCGAGCTGTTCCCGACGGGCGGCGGCGGGTACCGCGTCGCGACGTCTCTGCTCGGCTCGAAGCCGGGGCTGGTATCCGGCGCCGCGCTGCTGGTCGACTACGTGCTGACCGTCGCGACGTCGCTCGCGAGCGGCGTCGACGCGTTCTTCAGCCTGCTGCCGGTGAGCGCGCAGGCGTTCAAGCTCACGACCGAGATCGTGCTGATCCTGCTGATGACGGGGCTCAATTTCCGCGGGATGCGCGAATCGATCATGGTGCTGCTGCCGATCTTCATCGGCTTCGTGGTCCTGCACTTCGCGCTGATCGTGTATGGCGTCGCCGTGCACGGCAGCAGCCTCGCGATGGTGGTGCCCGACGCCGTGCACGAAGCGCACGGCATGTCGCAGTCGCTCGGCCTGTTCGTGCTGCTCGCGCTGCTGATGCGCGCGTTCTCGCTCGGCGGCGGCACCTACACGGGCCTCGAGGCCGTGTCGAACAACGTGAACATGCTCGCCGACCCGCGCGTGCCGAACGGCAAGGTGACGATGTGGTACATGTCGACGTCGCTCGCGTTCACGGCCGGCGGCATCATCCTGCTGTACATGCTGTGGCATGCGCGGCCCGTCGAAGGCCAGACGCTCAACGCGGTGGTGTTCGGCAGCGTGATCGATCATCTCGGGCTCGGCTCGGCATTCGCGCGCCACGCATTGCTCGCGGCCGTGCTCGCGTTCGAGGCCGGGCTGCTGATGGTCGGCGCGCAGACGGGCTTCCTCGACGGCCCGGCCGTGCTGTCGAACATGGCGTCCGATTCATGGGTGCCGCGCCATTTCCGCGACCTGTCGGGGCGCCTCGTGCGGCAGAACGGCATCATCGTCGTCGGGCTGTCGAGCCTGCTGATCCTCCTGTGGACGCACGGCAGCGTCGACGTGCTCGTCGTGCTGTACAGCATCAACGTGTTCCTCACGTTCAGCCTGTCGCTGCTCGGGCTGTGCACGTACTGGTGGCGTCATCGCAGCCAGCAGGGCTGGGCCAAGCACTTCTTCCTGTCGGCGCTCGGGCTGAGCGTGACGGCGACCGTGCTCGTCATCACGCTGATCGAGAAGTTCACGGCGGGCGGCTGGCTCACGGTGCTCGTGACGAGCGCGGTGATCGCGCTGTGCTTCATGATCAACCGGCACTACGCCTATACGCGTGCGCAGCTCGCGAAGGAAGACGCGCTGTTCTCGGGGAAGGCCCCCGAAGTCGACGAGGCGAGCGCGCCGGGCAAGCCCGACCCGTCGCAGCCGACGGCCGTGCTGCTGGTCGGCAAGCATCGCGGCGCGAGCATGCACGCGCTGCTGTGGGTCAACCGGCTGTTTCCCGGGCACTTTCGCAACGTGATCTTCCTCGCGGTCGGCGAAGTCGACGCGAAGGCGTACGACGGTCACGAGCATCTCGAACGGCTGCGCCACGCGATCACCGAATCGCTCGACTACTATGTCGCGCACTGCCGCCGCAACGGCATCGCGGCCGATTACCGGATCGCGTTCGGCACGAATCCCGTCGTCGAATTCATGAACCTTGCTTCGTCGACGCTCGACGAATACCCGAACGCCGTGTGCTTCGCGAGCAAGCTGATCTTCCGGCGCGTGAATTTCCTCACGGCCTGGCTGCACAACCAGACGCCCGTCGAGCTGCAGGCGCGGCTGCACGTCGAGGGCAAGCAGATGGTGCTGCTGCCGATGAACGTCGGCTAGCGGCGGGCGAAACGGCTCACCCGGCTGATGAAAACGATCGCGGCAAGCGCACGGGCGACTGCAAATGACGCGCTGACACGGGCGAGCCCATCGTGCCGGCGACCGTCGGCCGGGCCGTCACGGATGGTCGCGCTTGCGCGCGCGATGCGGCCGCCGCACGTGCGCGTGGCGATACGTTGCCCGCAGCCGCTCGCGCCGCCGCCGCGCGTAGAAGAACAGCCCCAGCAGCGCAGCGAACGCCAGCAGCATGACGAGTTGCACGATTCCGTTTGCCATATCGCCTCCGGCCGCATGGGCGGCCGCTGCGTCGCACGCCAGCCGTCGCCCGTGAAGACGTTTTCATTGTAGAAGCCGCCGCGCAGACCGTCGCTTGACGCTCGCGCACGGGGCGCACAAACTGGCCGGCACGCGTGCGTGCCGCGCCGGTCCGGGTTGCGCGGCCGCGTTTTCAAGCATGGCGCGACGAGGTGCGATGTGGTGCCCTTTTATCCCCGAGTGTTCGGCTGGACGCTTGCCGGCGCGCTCGCGCTCGGCCTGCCGGACGCGCATGCCGCACCGCCCGGCGCATCGCAGCGCGCGGACATTCCCGTCGACACGGGCGGCGGCGCGCCCGTCACGATCGTCAGCGACGTCCACGAATTCGTGATCCAGCACGACGGCTCGCTCGACGAGCACGACGATTCGACGCTGCGCGCGAACGACGCGAACGGCATCGATGCCATCGCGCAGCGCTATGTGTGGTTCGACAGGAATCTCGAGAAGGTGGAACTGGTCGCGGCCGAGACGATCGACCGCGACGGGGTCGCGCATCCGGTCGGCGCGGACGGTATCCGCGACGTGCAGGAACCGCGCTCGGCCGGCGCGCCGACGTTCCAGGACGGGCTGCTGCGCACGGTCGTGTTTCCCGGCGTCGAAGCCGGATCGAGCACGCGCGTGGCGTTCCGCAAGACCCGCACGAAGCCGGTCAACCGCGGCTACTTCGGCTATACCGTGGAGCCGTCGCGGGAGCCGGTCGACAGCCAGCGGCTGATCTTCGACGTGCCGGCCGACATGCCGCTGTACGCGGATGCGCGCGGCTACGTCGCGCTGCCGCCGGTCACTGCGAACGGCCGCACGCGCTACGAATTCGACTACCGGCACGGCCCGTACGACCGCATCGAAAGCGGCGCGGTCGGCTACGCGACCTACGGCGACCGGCTCGTCGTGTCGACGCTGCCCGACTACGCGGCGTTCGCCGCGCGCTATCGCAACGCGGCCGTCGATCCGGGCGCCGACGATCCGGCCGTGGCACAGCTGGCGCGCACGCTCACCGCGGGCGCCGCCGATCCGCGCGACAAGGCGCGCATCCTGTACGACTGGGTGCAGGCGAACATCCGCTACGTCGGGCTGTTTCTCGGCGAAACGGCCGCCGCGCCGCATCGCGTGACGGACATCCTGCGCAACCGCTACGGCGACTGCAAGGATCATGTCGCGCTGTTCGGCGCGCTGCTCGCGGCGGTCGGCATCCGCAGCGAGCCGGTGCTGCTCAATCTCGGGTCCGTCTACGCGCTGCCGTCGGTGCCCGGCTACGGCGGCGGCGCGATCAACCACGCGATCACGTGGCTGCCCGATCTCGCGCGTTATGCGGACACGACGACGGCCGGCATCGCATTCGGCTATCTGCCGCCGATCGTGATGGACCGTCCCGCGCTGCTGGTCGACACCGGCGTGCTGTCGCGCACGCCGGCCACGCAGCCGCGCGGCCGCCTTGCGCGGGTCGAGATCGATGCGGCCGGGGCGGGCGCGACGCGTTTTCATGCGTACGTCGAGGACGACGGCTGGACGGCCGAGCTCGAGCGCAACCTGTTTCGCCGCGCGACGCCCGACTCCGTCGCCCAGCTCGCGAACAACCGGCTGCGGCAAAGCGGCCTGCGCGGCCGCGCGCAACTGTCGACCAGCGACCGGCGCGTGACCGACGGACCGTTCGACGTGACGATGTCGGGCACGCTCGATCATTTCGTGTGGCCTGACGGCACGACCGCGGTGCCCGCGCTGTCGAGCCTCACGGGCGGCATCGCGACGCAGGTCGAGAACTGGCTCGCCGAGCCCGCGCGCACGCAGCCGTGGGGCTGCATCGGCGGCACGTTCGACGAGACCGGCCAGATCGCGCTGCCGGCGGACGTCGCGGTGACCGACCTGCCGGCCGATACGACCGTGCACGACCGCTTCGTCGACTTCACGTCGCATTACGTATTCGACGCGGCCGCGCGCGTCGTGCAGGTCACGCGGCGAATGACCGCGGATTTCGGCCGTCAGGTGTGTTCGGCGGACGAATTCACGGCGCTGCGCGCGTCGCTCGAACGCATCGAACGCGACACGCAGGCGCAGATCGTCGTGCGGGCGAAAGGGCGTTGAACGGGCAGGGAACGTGAGCGCATCGAGGCGATCGCTCGACGCGCAGGAGGGACATCATGACGGAACGGGATCACGAGATCGCCGATCTCTCGAAGGAATTGCTGGGCCGGATCGTGCAAGGCACCGTGACGAGCGGCGTGGTCGTCGATGCTGAGCAGTGCGCGGCGCTTGCCGTGCAGTGCGCGACGGCGCTGGTCGACAGGCTGGACGCGCGCAGCGACTGAGCGCTGCCGTCACGCGTGACGGCAATCGGGGCGACGCGTGGCGGCCGCGGCCGGCATCACGCATGAAGCGTGACGCGCGCCACGTCACGCATTACGCTTCGACCCGCACGTCGCCGTCCGCGCGCACGGCGCCCGGCGGCTTGCCCACCACGCGCTTGAACGCGCGGCTGAACGCGGCGAGCGAGCCGTAGCCGAGCCGGTACGCGACGGCCTCGATCGTCTCGTGGTCGCGCGTGATCCACTGCGCGGCGAGCCGCATCCGCAGCTCGGTCAGGTAGCGCACCGGCGTCATCCCGGTGGCCGCGAGAAAGCGTTCGGCGAATACCGAACGCGACACGCCCGCTTCGGTCGCGAGTTCCGCCACGCTCCAGTTGCGGCCCGGGTCGCGATGCAGCGCGACGATCGCGCGGCCGAGCTTCGGCTCGCGCAGCGCCTGCACCCAGCCCGTCGCATCGCCGCATCCGCATTCGACCCAGCCGCGCACGATGAACGCCGCGACCACATCGGCGAGCCGCGCGAGGATGCCCGCGAAACCCGCGCGCGCCGAGCACGCTTCGCGCTCCATCGCGTCGAGCATCGGGCGGATTTCCGGGTAGCGCGCGAGCAGCGTGCCGACGTGCATGAACTCGGGCATCGTGCCGACGAGCGGCTGCATGCCGCCGAGATCGAGCTCCATGCACGCGCTGAAGATCAGCGCATCGCCGGCGCCCGGCTCGGCCGTCGCGCAACGGGCGGGCGACACGCCGGCCGACGCCACCGACGCGACCGTATCGCAGATCTTCGCGACCTCGAAGCCGTTGATCTCGCGGCACGGTGCATCGGGGTCCGACAGCAGCGCGTGCATGCCGCCGCGCGGCAGCAGGATCGCGTCGCCGGCTTCGAGCCGCATCGTGGCGCCCGACGCGTCGCGCAGCAACACGGGCCCGCGCCCGACGAAATGGAACTGCGCGCGCCCCGTCCCGTGGCCAAAATTCAGCCCGAACGGCCGCGCGACCTGGATGCGGCGGTACTGCACGCCGCTCAGGCGCATCCCCAGCAGCAGCTCGCTGACGAGGTCGTGCGCATCGGGGATGGGCGGAAGCAGGGGCTCGGACATATCGAGATTCGGACGAACGATCAACAAGAACGGATTGTATGTCATAGACCGTCCTGACGTGGTTCCTTACGATACGCCCTCATCAGTACTTTCCCTAACCGACACGGAACCACGCATGAATCCCGGAACCTCCACGGCCGCCTCGACGGCGGCCCCCCGCGAACCGGCCTGGGGCGCGGTATTCGCGATGACGCTCGGCGTGTTCGGGCTCGTCACGGCCGAATTCCTGCCGGCCAGCCTGCTGACGCCGATGGCCGACAGCCTCGGCGTGACCGAAGGCGTGGCCGGGCAGGCCGTCACGGCCACCGCGACGGTCGCGCTGGTCACGAGCCTGCTGATCTCGGCGCTGACGCGCACGATCGACCGGCGGCGCGTGCTGCTCGTGTTCTCGGTGCTGCTCGTTGTGTCGAACCTGGCGGTCGCGTTCGCGCCGAACCTGGCAATGCTGCTGATCGGCCGCGTCGTGCTCGGCATCGCGCTCGGCGGCTTCTGGACGATGGCGACGGCCACCGCGATGCGGCTCGTGCCGACCGCGATGGTGCCGCGTGCGCTGTCGATCATCTTCAGCGGCGTGGCGGTCGCGACGATCGCGTCCGCGCCGATGGGCAGCTACTTCGGTCACCTGATCGGCTGGCGCAACGTGTTCCTGATCGCGGCCGCGCTCGGCGGCATCGCGTTCGTGTCGCAGATCCTCACGCTGCCGTCGATGCCGCCGAGCGGCACGACGCGGCTGCGCACGCTGATCGACGTGCTGCGCCGGCCGACCGTCGGCCTCGGCATGTTCGCGACGATCCTCGTGTTCACCGGACACTTCGCGTTCTTCACGTACCTGCGGCCGTTCCTCGAGCAGGTCGCGGGCGTCGGCGTGAACGGGCTGTCGGCGATCCTGCTCGGCTACGGCATCGCGAACTTCGTCGGCACGTCGCTTGCCGGCCGTGTGCTCGAACACCGGTTGCGGCCGATGCTGATCGGGATGCCCGCGCTGATGGTCGTGCTCGGCGTGGCGCTCGTCGCGCTCGGCCGCGCGCCGATGATCGACGCGGTACTCGTCGCGTTGTGGGGGATGGCGTTCGGCGGCGTGCCCGTCGCGTGGTCGACGTGGGTCACGCGCACCGTGCCCGATGAGGCCGAGAGCGCGGGCGGGCTGATCGTCGCGGCGATCCAGCTTGCAATCGCGACGGGCGCGGCAGCCGGCGGCGTCGTGTTCGACGCGAACGGGGCAGCCGGCGTCTTCGTCGCGGCAGCCGTTGTGCTGGCCGTTGCGGTCGCGACGATCGTGACCGGCGTGCCGAAGCGCGTCGGCGTGGTGTCCGCGCTGGCGGAATGACGTAGTACCGGCGGGCCGCCCGGCCCGCCGCTCAGCGCACCGGTGCGTGCGCGTCGAGCAACTGCCGGTGGCGCGTTTCGGTCGCATCGTCGGCGGGGAACATGCATTCCATGCGCAACTCCTGCGCGGCGGCGCTTTGCGGCGTCCCGACCGTCGTGACCAGCGAGAAGTAACGCAGCACGACACCTTCGTGCACGAAGCCGATCGGGATGACCGGCAGCGACGGGGCGGCGGCCGGCACCGGCGGCGTTTTCCAGTCGTGCGGCGCATCGGGGCTCGCGAGCAGGTCGTCGAGCAACTGCCGTGTGTCGTCATCGATCACGCGGCCGACCGCTTCGCGATGCACGCGTTGCAGCAGGCTGCGCGACACCGTCTCCCAGTCGGCCACGAACGGCCGCATGCCGTGCGGATCGAACATCAGGCGCAGCAGGTTGCGCGGGCCGTCGCGCGCGGCCATGTCGATGAAGCAGCTGAAGAAGCGCGGCGCCGCGTCGTTGGTCATCAGCACGTTCCAGTGGCGATCCATCACGATCGCCGGAAACGGATCGTGCTGGCGCACGACCCGTTCGAGCGCGCCGATCACGCCCTGCATCTCCTGCGCATCCCACGACGCTTCCGAATACACCGGCGCATAGCCGGCCGCGAGCAACAGCGCGTTGCGCTCGCGCAGCGGCACGTCCAGCGTTTGCGCGAGCGTCAGCAGCGTGTCGCGGCCCGGCACGCTGCGTCCGCTTTCGATGAAGCTGATCTGGCGCTGCGAGATACCCGCGTCGAGCGACAGGTCGAGCTGGCTCACGCCGCGCACGTCGCGCCAGTAGCGCAGCAACTGGCCGAGTTCGTGCGGCGGCGCGTGCGGTTCGCGGCGGCTGGCGTTCATCGTGCCTCCCAGGGCGTTCCGTGAAGGACGCGATCGACTATATCGGACTCACGCGGCGTTCGCATGCCACGCGAAGGCGTCGAACGGCGCTTCGAGCGCGGGCTTCGTCACGCTGCCGACGTAGTTCGTGATCGTCGATGCGGCGACCACCGCGATCACTTCCAGCAACTGTTCGTCGCTGAAGCCGGCGTCGAGGAACGACTGCCGGTCGGCGTCGGTCAGGCGGCCGCGGGTGTCGATCAGCTTGCGTGCCGTGGCCGACAGCGCGGCCAGTGTCGCGTCGCCGGGCAGGGCGCCGCGGCGGGTCGCGTCGACGTCGGCGTGGGTCACACCCTGTTTCAGCGCAAGCGCGGTATGGAAGGCGACCGGCCATTCGCTCGCGTTCGTGACCGCGTTGGTGAGCAGGAGCGTCTGGATCTGCGGCTCGGTGAGGCTGCTGGCGTGCACGCGCTCGAACAGGCCGATGAAGCCGTTGATCAGCACCGGGGAAGCGGCCATGGCCGCTGCGATGTTCGGGACGATGCCGAAGGTTTGCTGGAGCTGCTGGAGGACGGGCCGGGATGCGGCCGGCGCCGAGTCGATCGTATGAAGCGGATAGGCGGACATGATGTCTCCGGGGGATGAGCGCCGCCGGAATGGCGGCGCGACACCCGAAGCGTAGGAGCGGCCGTGTCGTGCGCCAATTACATGGGATGTAATCGTCCGGTGCGCGCGTGACGCCGTCCGTCCTGCAAATCTCTCAGCCGCCTTGCCTGACCATCTCCGCCAGCGTCTTCATCGCCTGCAGGTACGGATACGGCCCGTGGCTGATGCGGGCCACGCCGTATTCCGCGAAGTCGGCGAGCGTCGGCGTCTCCGTGACGCGCATCACGTTCACCGGCAGCGGCGACGCGGCTGTCAACGCGCGAATGAGTGCCGGCGAGCTCAGGCCCGGCACGAACAGCCCGTCGGCACCGGCCGCGGCATACGCGCGTGCGCGGGCCAGCGTGGCGTCGAGCAGGCGCTCGTCGTGCGTGTCGGCCGGCGCGTTGAAGAACACGTCGGTACGCGCGTTGATGAAGTAGTCGGCGCCCGCGCGATCGGCGGCCTGCCGTGCTGCCGCGAGACGGGCCGCCGCTGCGTCGACGTCACGCAATTCACCGGTCGCCGGGAAGCTGTCTTCGAGATTGCAGCCGATCGCGCCGGCCTTGATGCTGAGCGCGATCGTTTCGGCGACATCTTCCGGCCGCTCGCCGTACCCGCTTTCGAGATCGACGGTGACGGGCAGGTCCGTCGCTCGCGTGATCCGCTCGAGCACCTCCATCATCAGCGCGCGCGGCATCTGCTCGCCATCGCCGAAACCGTTGGCCGCCGCGACCGACCAGCTGCCGGTCGCCAGTGCGACGGCGCCCGCGTCGGCCGCCGTGCGCGCGCTGCCGGCGTCCCACACGTTGAACAGCGCCAGCGGGTGGCCCGCGCGGTGAAGCGAACGGAAATACGCGCCCTTCTCATTGCTGCTCATGCTTGCGTCTCCTTGTGGAAAACCGGATCGGTTGTCGTGTCGAACGATACTGCCACCGTATCGAGCGCCGCGAGAAAATCGCGCGCATCGAACAGCTCGCCGAGACTGCGCACACCGCCCGGCGCCACGGTGTGGCCGGATATCAGGCGTACGGCTGCCTCGACGATGATCGGTGCGCTGACCGCGTAGATGTCGCGCCCGAGCGCCGTCGCGCGGTGCGTCGTGCCGCCCTGCACGGCGATCGCGTCCATCGCGAACTGCTGCGCCGAGCGGCCCATTTCGTCGGTCGGCTCGGGCGGCGGCGTGGCGGCATCGCGCACGTCGCGCAGCACGACGGTGGCGAGCCACGATTCGATCGTATCGATGCGCAGGTGACGCGACAATGTCATCACTTCCGAAAACGGCAGCAGCGTCACGCCGACGCGGCCGATCGGCGGCGGGAACGGCCATGCGCGTTCGCGTGCGGGCGACGGCACCGGTGCCGGCTTGCCGTCCTTCTGCACGAGCCGCACCGCGCGATTGCGTTCGCCCGTCACGCGCGTGCCGTGCGTCGGGTGCCAGCTGTCGAGCCCGGTCGCGATATCGACGCGCTCGATCGGCCGGTTCGGGGCGACGACGGCCGTGACGAGCAGGTCTGCCAGGCCGCCGTAGAACGCCGCGGCCGGCACGAGCGTCACGCCCGCGGCGCGCGCCCGCGCATCGCAGTGTTCGGCCAGCGCCAGCACCGACGGTTGCTCGGCCGTCAGGTCGAGATAGGGGATGCCGGCCCGCAGCGCGGCATCGGCCAGCGGCAACGCGGTATCGAGGTACGGGCCCGCGCAGTTGATCACCGCCGCCGCGCCGCGCAACGCGGCGTCGAGCGCGGCCGGATCGTCGATCGCGGCGACGCGCGCGAGCGTCGCGTCGCTGCCGTCCTTCGCGAGCCGCGCGGCATCGCGCCCGATGCGGATCGCCTGCAGGCCCCGCCGCGCCAGCTCCGCGACGACGAATCGCCCGGTATGGCCCGTGGCGCCATAGACTGCAACCGTCATTCGATCATCCATGATCCACTCCGCTACAGAACGGTCTGTTTTATAGTACAGACCTGTAGCGTCGTCAAGCACGCGGTGCTATGATCGCTTCACTGTTGCGGGAGTGGGCGGCCGGCAAGGCCGGGTCGGGATGAAAAAGGAAACAGGGTCACCAGGGAGCGCGCCCGATACGCGCGAACGCATTCTGCAAACGGCCAGCGAGCTGTTCTATCGGGAGGGTACGCGCGCGGTCGGCGTGGACCTGATCGTCGCGCAGGCCGGCGTGGCGAAGACGAGCCTCTATCGTCACTTCGCGACGAAGGACGACCTGATCGAAGCGTTCCTGCTGCGCGAGGACGCCGATTTCTGGGCGCATTGGGATGCGGTGGCCGCGCAGTACCGGCGCACGCCGCGCGAGGAACTGGATGCGCAGCTGCAATGGATCGGCGAGCGCATTGCGCGCCCCGGCTATCGCGGCTGCCCGCAGATCAACATCGCCGCCGAATACGCGGACGGCAACCATCCGGCCCGCAAGGTGGCCGTCGCGCACAAGCAGGAACTCCGGCGCCGGCTGGCCGAGCTGGCGGGGGCGGTCGGCGTCGACGAGCCGGAGACCTTCGCACTGCGGCTCGCGACCGTGATCGACGGCGCGCTGAGCAGCGGGCAGGCGCTGCATGCGCATGGGCCCGTGGCCTTCCTGCAGGAATTCGCGCAACTGCTGTTGCCGAAGAAGGGCCGGAAGTAAGCCGCCTGGCCGCAGCGATCCGCGCGCCGGCCCGGTTCAATCGCGGGCGGCCGGATCGACCGACAGCGCGCGCAACTGGCCGCGCAACTGATCGACTTCCCCCGGCGCGAACGGCCGTTCGATCTCGGCATGCGTCTGCTGCCACAGCGGAAACGCTTCGGCCAGCAGGTCGTGGCCGGCCTGCGTGAGTTCGAGCAGGCGGCTGCGCCGGTCGTCCGGATCCTGGACGATCGTGACCAGGCCGCGCCGCTCGAGCGGCTTGAGCGCGGCCGTGAGCGTCGTGCGGTCCATCGCGAGCAGCGACGCGACCGATTTCATCGGCGCCGGCCGGGGCCGGTTCAGCGACATCAGCAGCGAAAACTGGCCGTTGGTGAGATCCAGCGGGCGCAGCACATCGTCGAAGATCCGCGCAAGGTTACGCGCCGCGCGCTGCATGTGCAGGCACAGGCAGCAATCGCGCACCATCAGCGTCGTTTCGAAAGGGAGCTTTTCTTTTCGTGCCATGTTGCAATTGTGTTGATATCAACCTATCGTGTCAAGGTCGAGGCACGGCAGCCCGTCGCGCCCGTCACCGGAGGAGACAGCATGAGTGCTCAACAGCAGTTGTATCTCGCGGTATTTCTCGGGACCAAGGACAGCCCGGCCATGAAAGCGTGGATCGCGCTGCCGGACGAGGAGCGGCGCACGCGCGAGCGCGACGGCATCGCCGCATGGCATGCGTGGGTCGACCGGCATCGCGACGCGATCGTCGAGATGGGCGGGCCGCTCGGCAAGACGAAGACCATCGATGCCGCCGGCATCAAGGACACGGCGAACGCGATGAGCGGCTTTACCGTCGTGCGGGCAGCCTCGCACGAAGCCGCGGCCGCGCTGTTCGAAGGTCATCCGCATTTCACGCTGTTCCCGGGGGTGGCGGTCGACGTGATGCCGGTGCTGGCGATTCCCGGCGCGTGAGCGACGGGCGCGGCCACGCGTCGTGTATCGGCGATGCGCCGTGGCCTGCAGGCGGAAGCTTTCCCGACATTCTGGATGGAGACTGGCGATGAAGCTTTACGGATTTGCCGGCACCCGCTCGCAACGCGCGCTGTGGGGGCTGAAGGAACTGGATGCCGATTTCGAGTTCATCTCGGTGAACCTGCTCCAGGGCGAACACAAGCGGCCCGAATTCCTGCGCCTCAATCCGGCCGGCAAGGTGCCCGTGCTGGTGGACGGCGACCTCGTGATTCCCGAGTCGGCCGCGATCGTGCTGTATCTCGCGGACAAGTACCCGCAGAAGGCGCTGCTGCCGGTCGATCCGGCGCTGCGGGCGGAGGCTTACCGGTGGGTCATGTTCGCGGTGACGGAGCTCGAGCAGCCGCTGTGGCGGATCACGCGACACTCGTTCATCTATCCGCCGGAGAAGCGCTCGCCGGCCGATATCGAGCTGGCGCGCGAGGATTTCAGGACGATGGCCGCGATCCTCGACAAGCATCTCGAAGGCCGCGAATTCATCGTCGGCGACACGCTGACGGTGGCCGATTGCGTGACGGCTTACCTGATCGACTGGGCCGGCGAGTGCAACCTGATCGAATCGTTTCCGCAGTTGCGTGCGTATCTCGAACGGCTGTATGCGCGGCCGAAGGCGCCGCAGCGGATCGCGGACGCGCGCAAGGCGGCGTGAACGGGCGGCGGCCGGTCATGCGTTGCATCGGCATGGCAGACCGTTACGGTGGTGCGCTCGGCGAGCAGCAGTCGGGCCGCGCTTCAGGATGGTGAAGCGTGCGTCGCGAGCGCGGCGCACGCAAGTGCTCACGCCACGCCGTCAGGCCCGCCGAGCATGCGGCACAGCATCGACAGGTCGCTGAGCGTGACGTGCGGTGTCGCGGCCTGCTGCTGCACGCGCTCCGCTTCCGGATGCGTATCGCGCACCACCCACGCCGCCTGAAGCCCCGCATTCAATGCGCCGACGATATCGAGGTGGTAATCGTCGCCGACATGTAGCAGTTCCGCCGGCTGCACGTCGAGCGCCTGCGCCGCCGCATGGAAGATGCCGGGCTCCGGCTTCGCGACGCCGAACGCCTGCGCGCTGAGCGTCGCACGAAAGAATTCGCCGCCGCCGGTCAGCCGCAGATCCGCGTTGCCGTTGGTCACCGCGATCAACGGAAACCGCGCGCTCAACCACGCAAGCGCCGGCAACGCATCGTCATAGAATTCGACCCGGTTGCGTGCGGCATAGAAGGCCGCGTACGCCCGGTCGGTGAGCGCGACATCTTCGTTCGCCCGCTCCAGCGCAAGCCGGATCGAGCCGATTCTCATCGCACGGAAGTCGCCGGCGAGGTCGGGGCACAATCGTTCGTATTCCTCACGCAAGTCGCTGAGCGCCTGCTGCGTGGGCAGCACGTGCTCGGTCCCGGGCGCGTGCTCGATCAGCCACGTGCGCAGCTCCCCTTCGGCCCGTACGACGGACGGTCCGAACGGCCACAGGGTGTCGTCCAGGTCGAACGAGAGCGCGGAAACTTGGGTGAGACGCATGGAGGTTGACGGGGAATTTCGTTTACCAGGGCCACGGAATGGAGATTCCGGTGCCGTTTTCGAGGGCCTGCCGATACAGGAAGCGTGCGACGGTCAGGTCCTGCAGCGCGAGCCCGGTCATGTCGAAGACGGTGATCTCGTGCGGCGCGCGGTCGACCGTCGCGGTTCCCGCGAGGATGTCACCGATTTCCGTGCGTGGCAAATCCGGCGCCCACTGGCACTCGCCGATGCTGCGCGCCTGGTCGTGATCGTCCACGACGATGCGCGCGCGCTCCAGCACGCCTGCCGGCAGCTCGCGCTTGCCGGCGGTATCGGTGCCCACGCAGGTCAGGTGGGTGCCCGGCCTGACCGCATCCGCATCGAACAGCGGGCCGCCGCCGGGCGTTGCCGTGATGACCACGTCGCTGTTGGCCACCGCGTCGTTCCGGTCGCGCGCCACGCCGATCGTGCATCGTTCCCGGAAGGCGGGTTCGAACAGCGGGTCGGGCTCGCCGCTGACGGTCACGTACTGCACGGTGCACCGTTGCGGCAGCAGCCCGAGCGCGTAGTCGAGCTGGACGCGCGCCTGCACGCCGGTGCCGAACACGCAGATTCGCGCGCTGTCGCGACGCGCGAGCAGTTGCAGCCCGAGGCCCCCGGCGGCGCCGGTTCGCGCGGTGGTGATCGCATTGCCGTCCATGATGCACAGCGGCCGGCCCGTGGCCGGGTCGAACAGCGCGACGGTGGCCTGATGCGGTTCGCCGCCGAGCCCGCGGTTGCCGGGCCAGAATCCGGCCGCCTTGAAACCGAGCAGGTCCTGATTCGCGACATCGCCCGACTTGATGCCGAACACGCCGCCGGTGTGCAGCTTCTCGCGCACCACCGGGAACACGCGTCCGGCCCGTTGGCTATGCAGCACGAAGGCTTCGCGAACGGCCGCCGTCACTTGCGCGGCCTGGAGGGCGGGCGCGACGGCATCGCGGTCGAGAAGCAGGAGTCGGTCGTCTGTCGGCATGTTCGGGCAAGCGCGCTCGGCGCCAGGCAAATCGGGGTGATTTAAATTTTGTCCAGATTTGGACAAATAGTCAATGAATCGACGGGGCGGCGCGGGGGCGCGGTTTTGCTCACCACCCGTAGAAGCGCGGCCACGTCTGCGCGCCGCCGTCTTCGCCGATCGCCTGATACTCGGGATGCTGCGCCCCGGTGGCGCACGCGTGATTCGGCAGGATGCGCAGGCGGGTGCCGATCGGAAACTGCTGCGCGATGCCGGCGTCGGGCGTGCCCGCGCGCGATACGATCCCGTGCTCCTGGTTGGCGGCGCTCATCAGGTAGTCGCCGAGCACGTCGCCGTGTTCGGTGCAAACCTGCCCGTAGCCGAAGTCGTGCGCCTGGCGCTGCGTGCCGCGGTCGCGGCTCATCGCCATCCAGCCTGCGTCGACGATCGCCCAGCCTTTCTCTTCCTGGTGCCCGATGACGGTGGTCAGCACCGACAGCGCGATGTCGGACAGGTCGCACACGCCGATGTTGTGCATCACGAGGTCGAACATCACGTACACGCCGGCGCGCACTTCGGTGACGCCCTCGAGATGTTCCGCCGCGAGGGCAGTGGGTGTCGAACCGATGCTCACGACCGGGCAGGGCAGCCCGGCCGCCCGAAGGCGCTCCGCCGCCCGCACGGTGCGGCTGCGTTCCTGTTCTGCGATCGCCGCCAGCGCGTCGGGCGTGCTGTATTCGTAGCTGGAGCCCGCGTGCGCGAGCACTCCGCCGAGCACCATCCCGCCGTCGGCCAGCGCGCGGCCCACGTCGATCAGCAGGTCGGCGTCGGGCGGAATCCCCGAGCGGTGGCCGTCGACGTCGACCTCGATCCACACTTCGAAGCGCTCGCCGTGTGCGCGCCCGAATTCGGCGATCGCGTGCGCGGCCGGCAGGCTGTCGGCGACGAGTTTCAGGTCGCAACCCTGCCGGCGCAGCGCGAGCGCCTGGCCCAGCTTTGAGGGCACCATGCCGACGGCGTAGACGATGTCGCGGATACCGTGCGCGAAAAACTGTTCGGCTTCCTTGAGCGTCGACACCGTGATGCCCTGCGCGCCTGCCGCGATCTGGGCATCGACGACTTGCGTGCTTTTGGTGGTCTTGACGTGCGGCCGGAACCTGACGCCGAGCGCGTCCAGATGCGCCTGCATGCGGCCGATGTTGTGCTGCATGCGGCCGACGTCGATCAGGGCGGCCGGGGTGTTGAGAGTGTGAAGGTCCACGATGCGTTGCCTCGGAAGGTTGCCGATGTGAGCATCGTAGAGGCGTCGATGGACTACATGTTTAACGCGTGGCTAATCCGGCATTAAATGCAGTTTAATCGACTGGATCGCGGGGATGCGCAGTGCGGCTCATGCGTTGCCGCGCCATGGCGGCGGGCTGAGAAAGCGCGTCGCGGCTTCGAGAAACACCCGTTGCCGCGCGGAACGGCCGGTGCGCGACTGCAGCAGCGCCGTCACCGGCGCGGGCGGCAGGTGCCAGTCGGGCAGCAACCGCACGAGCTTGCCGTTCGCCAGCAGCGGTGCGACGTCCCACTCGGAGCGCTCGACGATCCCGAGCCCGTCCAGCGCCCATTCCGTGATGACGGTGCCGTCGTTCGACGACAGCGCGCCGCTCACGCGGATCACGGCGGAGCGGCGCGGTTCGCCCTTGACGTCGCCGCCTTGCGAGAAGCGCCAGCGCGGGATGTCCTCGTCGTTCTCGCGCAGGCACAGGCAGTCGTAGCGGGCCAGGTCGGACGGATGGTTCAGTTCCTTGATTCGGCGTGCGTAGGCGGGGCTTGCGCACAGGAAGCGTTCGTTGGGCGCGAGCGGATACCCGATCCACGACGACGACTTGAGGCTGCCGACATGAACGACCACGTCGGCGCCCGACGCGCTGGTCAACGGGCTCTCCGACAGATGGAGCGATATTTCCAGTTTCGGATGCGCGCATTGCAGGTCGCGCACGATCCGGGCGACGTACTTTCTGCCGAAGCCGAGCGGGGCGACGACGCGCAGCGTGCCCTGCACGTCGCCGTGGTCGCCTGCAATGCTGACCGGCAGCGCCTCCACGCGCTCGAGGATGTCGACGGCTTCCTGGTACAGCCGCTGCCCTTCGTCGGTCAACGCGATTCCTTTCGACTGCCGCACGGCGAGCCGTGCGTTCAAGCGCGCTTCCATCCGCTGCAGGCGAATCGTGACGGCGGGCGGCGTGAGATCGAGCAGCCGCGCGGCCGAGGCCAGCGAGCGCGACGTGCCGATCGCGCGGACGATTCGAAGGTCGTCGAGGTCGAGCATTTCATGTCTCTTAATGCTGGATGTGCCGAGCATTAAACCGCACATTGCGCGGAGAAGCCATCGACGTGGCACCGACAGCGGATGCATGGCGAGCACGCCGAGCCGCTGGACGCTCACTTCATACCCGTGGCAGTACGGCAATGCAGTACGCTGACGCCCCAGCGTGCGCCGAGCCGCAGGTTCTCGATGAATGTGATTTCTATCTCATATTGAAAAAGAAATCGCGCTGATCGGTGGACACGATTTCTTCTTGCCCATGCTGAAACATTTCGTGCGCGAGCATCCGGAGATTTGAACGGGATGCGTTGCCGATCACGTCGACAAAAGCGCGCTGTTTGACGAGCCCGCAGCCGCGCTCGGCATGCTGTCGCGCGAGTTCGAAGCGAAGGCGGCGCGGCTGCGCAAGCCGCGCTGACGCAGCGCAGCACGGCCGCAGTACGCGCGCGCCGACGCGGCCGAAACCGTCGCGCCGCGATGGTCTGTCCCCCAACTTCTGCCCGGTTCGCCCGCCACAGGGCAAAATACGGGTTTTCCGCACCCGCGAGGGCGCGACCGAATCACGCGCCGGGCGGCGGCAGTGCGCAGTCCGCACGCCGCCGCCCGGCGCCCAGGCAAGAAACGCTCGCCATGTCGCGAGCCCACAGGAGTCCAGACCCCATGCCCGAATCCAACCTGTCCTTCTTCGGCCGGCTGTCGCTGGCCGTCGGCACGTTCTTCTCCGTGCTCGGCAACCGCGAGTTCGCGGCCGGCGTGCTGCGCGTGCGCGATGGCGCCCCGGCAGCGGTCGCGCCGGTGCCTGCCGCAGCCCCGGCTCCGGCCCCGGCACCCGCCGCCGCGCCCGTGAAGGCGCCGGCGCCCGAGCTGCGCGAAGCGAGCCCGCAGGCCGCCCTGCAACTGCTCGGCCTGCTGCAGCGCGATGCGCGCTTCATCGACTTCGTCGAGGAAGACATCGCCGGCTACGCGGACGCCGACATCGGCGCGGCCGCGCGCCTCGTGCACGACGGCTGCCGTGCCGCGCTGCGCGAACACTTCACGATCATGCCGGTGCGCGACGAAGCCGAAGGCAGCCGCGTGACGCTGCCGGCCGGCTTCGACGCGACGGCCGTGCGCGTGACGGGCAACGTGGTCGGCGCCGCGCCGTTCACGGGCACCGTCAGCCATCGCGGCTGGCGGGTCACCGACGTGCGCCTGCCGAAGCTGACGGGCAGCCACGACGCCTCGGTCGTCGCACCGGCGGAGGTGGAACTGTGAGCGATCCGCGCTATTCGATCGGTATCGATCTCGGGACGACCCATTGCGCGCTGTCGTACGTCGACAGCGCCGCGAGCGACGGCGAAACCATCACGCAGCAGGTGCTGCCGATCGCGCAGCTCACCGCGCCCGGCGCGCTGGAGTCGCGCGACCTGCTGCCGTCGTTCCTTTACCTGCCGCATGAAAGCGAACTCACGCAGGGCGACCTGACGCTGCCGTGGACGGCCTCGCGCGGCTTCGCGGTCGGCGAAATGGCCCGCACGCGCGGCGCCGGCACGCCGATCCGCCTCGTGTCGAGCGCGAAGAGCTGGCTGTGCCACCCGGGCGTCGATCGCCGCGCGGCGATCCTGCCGAGCGATGCGCCGCCGGAAGTGTCGCGCGTGTCGCCGCTGGAAAGCTCGATCCGCTACCTGACGAACCTGCGCGAAGCGTGGGACCACACGCATCCCGACGCGCCGTTCGCCGACCAGGACGTGACGGTCACGATCCCTGCATCGTTCGACCCGGCCGCGC
Source organism: Arapaima gigas (assembly GCA_900497675.1). Taxonomy (NCBI): domain Eukaryota; kingdom Metazoa; phylum Chordata; class Actinopteri; order Osteoglossiformes; family Osteoglossidae; genus Arapaima; species Arapaima gigas. The sequence goes on from UFQX01000250.1 coordinate 180,149, forward strand.
GCGAACTGACGGCCGAGGCCGCCCGCGCCGCCGGCTACTCGCGCATGACGCTGCTCGAAGAGCCGCAGGCGGCGCTGTACAGCTGGATCCAGAAGAGCCAGGGCGGCTGGCGCAAGCAGGTGCAGGTCGGCGACCTGATCCTGTGCGTCGACGTCGGCGGCGGCACGACCGACCTGTCGCTGATCGCGGTGGTCGAGCGTGAAGGCAATCTCGAACTGCATCGCGTGGCGGTCGGCGAGCACATCCTGCTCGGCGGCGACAACATGGACCTCGCGCTTGCGCATATCGTCGCGCGCAAGCTCGCGCAGCAGGGCACGCAGGCCGATCCGTGGCAACTGCGCGCGCTCACGTACGCATGCCGTTCCGCGAAGGAAACGCTGCTGTCCGACCCGACGACCGACGCGGTGCCGCTCGTCGTGCCGAGCCGCGGCTCGAAGCTGATCGGCGGCTCGATCCGCACCGAGCTGACGCGCGCCGAACTCACGCAGACAATCCTCGAAGGCTTCTTCCCGCAAGTCGATGCAGCCGCGCGCCCGGTGAGCCGCGCGCGCGTCGGCCTGACGCAGCTCGGCCTGCCGTATGCGCAGGACGCGGGCATCACGCGCCATCTCGCGGCGTTCCTCGGCCGCCAGGTCGCGGCGCTCGACTCGCTCGAAGGCGTGCAGCGCACGCTGCCGCAGGGCGCGACGTTCCTGCATCCGACCGCCGTGCTGTTCAACGGCGGCGTGTTCAAGTCGGCGCTGCTCACGCAGCGCGTGCTCGATACGCTCAACAGCTGGCTCGCCGCCGAAGGCGCGCCGCCCGCGCGCCTGCTCGAAGGCGCGGATCTCGATCTGGCGGTCGCGCGCGGCGCGGCTTATTACGGCTACGTGAAGCGCGGCCGAGGCGTGCGCATTCGCGGCGGCACGGCGCGTGCGTACTACGTCGCGATCGAATCGGCGATGCCCGCGGTGCCGGGGCTGGAGCCGCCGGTGCAGGCGCTGTGCGTCGCGCCGTTCGGGATGGAGGAAGGCTCGGACGCGGCGCTGCCGCCGCAGGAGTTCGGCCTTGTCGTCGGCGAACCGGTGCAGTTCCGCTTCTTCGGTTCGTCGGTGCGCCGCCAGGACCAGGTCGGCACGCTGCTCGACTACTGGTCGCCGGAAGAGTTGCAGGAACTGGAAGAGATCCAGGCGACGCTGCCCGCCGAAGGGCGCACGGTCGGTGAAGTCGTGCCCGTGAAGCTGCATGCGCGCGTGACCGAAGCCGGCACGCTCGAACTCGAGGCGATCCCGAGCGGCACGAACGAGCGCTGGAAGGTCGAGTTCGACGTGCGCGGCGCCGCCTGAGCGCGATGAAGCGCTATACGGTCGGGATCGACCTCGGCACCAGCAATACGGTCGTCGCCTACGTCGAGGCCGGTTCCGACGCGATCCGCGTGTTCGACGTCGAGCAACTGGTCGGCCCCGGCGCGGTGGCCGCGCAGCCGCTGCTGCCGTCGGTGCGCTATCACCCGGCGGCGGGCGAGCTGCCGCCGGATACGCTGCGGCTGCCGTGGGCGGCCCACGCGAAAGCGAGCGCGGCCTGTGCGGCGCCGGCCGTGATCGGCCGCTACGCGCGCACGCTCGGCGCGCAGGTGCCGGGCCGGCTCGTGACGAGCGCGAAGAGCTGGCTGTCGCACGCGTCGGTCGACCGGCTCGCGGCGATCCTGCCGTGGGGCGCGGCCGACGGCGTCGACAAGGTGTCGCCGGTCGATGCGAGCGCGAGCTATCTCGCGCATGTGCGCGACGCGTGGGACGCGCGTTTTCCCGATGCACCGCTTGCGAAACAGGACGTGATCCTGACGGTGCCCGCGTCGTTCGACGACGGCGCGCGCGCATTGACGGTCGAGGCCGCGAAGCGCGCGAAGCTGCCGGCGCTGCGGCTGCTCGAAGAGCCGCAGGCCGCGTTCTACGACTGGCTGTACGGCCAGCGCGACACGCTGCGCGAGTCGTTCGCCGCCGCTCGCCGCGTGCTGATCTGCGACGTCGGCGGCGGTACGACCGACCTCACGCTCGTCGATGTCGCGCCGGGCGACGACGGCGAGCCGACGTTCACGCGCGTCGGCGTCGGCAATCACCTGATGCTCGGCGGCGACAACATGGACCTCGCGCTCGCGCGCCTGGTCGAGTCGCGGCTGACCGAGCCCGGCACGCGGCTGTCCGCCGCGAGCCTGTCGCAGCTCGTCGAGCGTTGCCGGGCCGCGAAGGAGCGGCTGCTCGGCGACGATGCGCCTGACTCCGTCAACGTCACGCTGCTCGGCGCGGGCAGCAAGCTCGTCGGCGGCGCGCGCTCTGCCGAGCTGACGCGGCAGGAAGTCGAGCAGATCGTCGTCGACGGGTTCTTTCCGCAGGTCGAAGCCGGCGAACTGCCGCGCCGTGCGCGCGCCGCGATCGTCGAATTCGGGCTGCCCTATGCGAGCGACGCGGCCGTCACGCGGCACGTTGCCGCGTTCCTGAACCGGCATGCGGAAGGTCCGCTGCCCGACACGCTGCTGCTCAACGGTGGCGTGTTCCGTGCGGGCGCGCTCGCCGGCCGTCTCGCGCAGACGCTCGGCGCGTGGCGCGGCGCGCCGCTCGACGTGCTGCACAACGCGCATCCGGACGTGGCGGTTGCGCGCGGCGCGGTGGCCTACGGGCTCGCGCGCGCCGGGCATGCGCCGCGTATCGGCGGCGGTTCCGCGCGCAGCTATTTCCTCGTGCTAGACGATGGCGCCGAAGGCGCGGCCGCGCGCGGCGTGTGCCTGCTGCCGCGCGGCGCGGAGGAGGGCCACGAGATCCGGCTCGACGATCGCACGTTCGCGCTGCAGCTCGGGCAGCCGGTGCGTTTCCACCTCGTGTCGACGGTGGCTGACACCGCTTACCGGCCCGGCGATCTCGTCGATCTCGACAGCGGCGATTTCGTGCGGCTGCCGCCGATCGCGACGGTCGTCGACGCGAAGGCAGGCGGTGACGCGCGCGAAACGCCGGTGAAGCTCACCGCGTCGCTGACCGAGGTCGGCACGCTCGAAATGCACTGCATCGCGACCGACGATGCGTCGCGCCGCTGGCGGCTCGAATTCCAGCTCCGCGGCGATGCGCCCGCGCAGGGCGACGACGCTGCGCCCGCGCGGCATCCGCGGCTCGACCAGGCGCTCGAACTGATCGAGCGCTCGTTCGGCAGCAAGGCCGCCGGCGTCACGCCGAAAGACACGCGCCGGTTGCGCGCGCAGCTCGAACAGGTGCTCGGCGCTCGGGAAGAGTGGGACGTCGCGCTCGCGCGTGAATTGTTCGATGCGTTGCTCGCGCGTGCACGCCGCCGCCGGCGCTCGGCCGATCACGAGCGTGCGTGGCTGAATCTCGCCGGCTATTGTCTGCGCCCGGGGTTCGGGCATCCGCTCGATGCATGGCGCATCGAGCAGCTGTGGCCGCTGTTCGACGACGGCATCCAGTATGTGACCGACGCTCAGGTGTGGTCCGAGTGGTGGACGTTGTGGCGGCGCGTGGCCGGCGGCCTCGACGACGATGCGCAGACGCAGGTGCGTGACGCGATCGCATTCCTCGAACCGACCGACGACAAGCGGCGCAAGCTGCCGTTCGATCCGGGCAAGGTCGGGCCGGCGGATATGACGCGGCTGTCCGCGTCGCTCGAGCGACTGCCCGTCGAACGCAAGGTCGAGCTGGCGGAGCGGCTGATTGCGCAATTGCAGAAGCCGGGCGAGCGGGCACTGTGTGCGTGGGCGCTTGGGCGCATCGGCGCGCGTCGGCCGTTCTACGGCAGCGCGCACAGCGTCGTGCCAGCGGAAATCGCCAACGGCTGGCTCGACGCGCTGTTCGCGCTCGACTGGAAACAGGTCGAACCGGCGGCGTTCGCGGCTGCCCAGATTGCCCGGATGACCGGAGACCGTTCGCGCGATCTGCCGGACGATACACGCGAGGCCGTGATCAAGCGCCTGTCGGCTGCGAATGCATCGGCCGCGTGGATCGACATGGTGCGCGAGGCGATTGCGTTCGACGAAGCCGACACGGTGCGCGTGTTCGGCGAAACGCTGCCGGCGGGGTTGAAGCTGCTCGCCGGGTGACGGAAGTCACGCAACGGATGCTTCTGCCTCGTTCGCAGGACGAAGCATCCGGTTGTGTCGGTCAATGCGCGGCGTGACCGCCGTTTCCTTCAGGCAGGCGAAACCGCTTCGCGCTGCCGCTCCATCGATTCGATTTCCGATACATCGCGCGCGGCCGCCCGCCGCGCGAGATGAATCCCCGCGAGCATGCAGCGCACCGAGCCGCCGGCCAGTTCGATCGTCGGCACGTCGAGCGGCAGCAGCCGTGCCGATCGCTCGATCGTCGCGCGCTGCACCGGCGTGAGACAGTCGTACGCGCGCCGCGACAGCGCGAGCACACGCCCTGCCTTGCCTGACAATTCCAGCGTGTTGCCCGCAAAATTCGCAATCTGCGATGCATCGAGCGCGATCACGGTGCGACCCGTTTCGGCGAGCCGTTGCGCGATTTCTTCACGACGGCGGCTGTCGGCAATGAGTTCGAGGCCGACCATCGCGAACTCGGTCGCGACGCTCATCATCACGTTCGTGTGATAGATCGGCCGCCCGTCGGTGTCGGCCGTATCGAAGCAGATCGGCTCGAAATTGAAGTTCGTGCAGAAGCGTTCGAGCGCGACCGGATCGGCACGGCGCGAACGCGCGGTGTACGCGATCCGCGCGACGTGGTCGAGCACCATCGCGCCGGTGCCTTCGAGGAACACGTCGTCGTATTCGAGGCCCGAGTAGTCGATCACGTCCTGCACGCGATATTCGGCCTTCAGCATCTCGACGATGTCGGCGCGCCGCTCGCGACGCCGGTTCGCGCTGAACATCGGATACAGCGCGACGTGGCCGCCCGGGTGCGTCGAGAACCAGTTGTTCGGGAACACGGAGTCGGGCGTGTCACGCTCGCCGTGGTCGTCGAACACGTGCACGCGCACGCCTGCATCGGCGAGCGCCTGCGCGGCGGCCGTGACTTCGTCGCGCGCGGCCGCGGACACGGATGCCGCGCCGTGCGCGCCTTCAGCGGCGGACGTGCGCTGGAACGCGTTGTCGGCCGCGGTCTGCGGGTTCGGCAGGAAGCGGTGCGGCCGGATCATCACGACGGAGGCCGGCGCCTGGATCGATACGAGATTCATGGAAGGCAGGAGCGAAAGGCAACGGGGCCGGGCGGCACACGGGCCGCCCGGGGATGACGGTCAGCGTGCGAGCGCGGCGACGGCTTCGGTCGCGTACGCCGCGTGACCCAGCGCGATCGCGGCCGGGTCGTCGATCAGCGCGAACAGGTTCTTCGGGTCGACGGCCGGCGGAATCAGCGCGATCTCGACGCCCGCGTTGTGCTGCTGCGCGAGCGCATACAGGTAGCGCAGCGCCGAGTAATCCTCGAGCGCGAAGCCGACCGAGTCGAACACCGTGACTTCGTCCGCGCGTTCGCGGCCGGTCGTCTCGCCCTGCAGCACGCGCCACAGCTCGGTGACGGGGAAGTCGGCCGGCATCTGCTGGATCTCGCCCTCGATGCGCGATTGCGGCTCGAATTCGACGAACACGCGGCCCGCCTGCAGCACGCCCGCCTCGAGTTCGGTCTTGCCCGGGCAATCGCCGCCCACGGCGTTCAGGTGCATGCCGGGTTCGATCATGTCGGCCGTGACGATCGTCGCGTACGCCTTGTCGGCGGTGACGGTCGTCACGATGTCGGCGCCGCGCACGGCGTCGGCGGTCGACGCGGCGCGCACCACGCGCAACGTGGGGTACGCGGCGAGGTTCTGCACGAGCTTGTCGGTCGCGCGCGGATCGACGTCGAACACGCGGATTTCGTCGATGCCGAGCAGCGTGTGGAACGCGATCGCCTGGAATTCGCTCTGCGCGCCGTTGCCGATCAGCGCCATCGTGCGCGAATCGGGGCGGGCGAGGGCTTGCGCGGCGAGCACCGACGTGGCGGCCGTGCGCAGCGCGGTGGTCAGCGTGAGTTCGGCGAGCAGCAGCGGGTAGCCGGTATCGACTTCGGCGAGCGCGCCGAACGCCATCACCGTGTGCATCCCGCGCGCGGCGTTGACGGGGTGGCCGTTCACGTACTTGAACGCGAACAGCGACGCGTTCGCGACGGGCATCAGTTCGATCACGCCGTCGCGCGAGTGGCACGCGACGCGCGGCGACTTGTCGAAATCGGCCCACTGCAGGTAATCGGCGCGCAGCGTGTCGACGAGCTCGCTGAGGAAGGTCGTGACGCCGGTTTTGGCGATCAGTCGGGCGGTGGCGGGAACGTCGAGGAAGCGGGTCATGCGTCTGTCTCCTGTCGACCCGAGTTAGCGCTTTAGCGCTTACTCGGGTCCCATGCTTTGCAAATTCTCAGTGCCGGTACGGGTGTCCCTGGCGTTCTGGTCGACCGGGCGGTGCCTGGGCGCGCGTCCTGGCTTCCTGGAAAGCGGCCGCTCGGCCTGTCGCGCCGGTCGATAGAGTCATTATTTCCGCGAGTCGAGCCAACAAAAAGGCGGCAAAAGTGGCAGATTTATCGATAGACTTGGCAAATTGCTGGACAGATTTGGCAATTTGACCAGGTTGCATGCATCGGAATGCAAAGGTTCCGGCACGCTGCGGCCGGTTCACGTTCAACAGGAAGGCTCGTTCATGATCACGCTCGACGACGTCGACCGGCAGCTCATCGCGCTGCTGCGCGACAACGCGCGACTGCCCGTCGTCGCGCTGGCGAAGGAATTGCGCGTCGCGCGCGCGACCGTGCAGAACCGGCTGACGCGGCTGGAGAAGCACGGCGTGATCGTCGGCTATACGGTGCGGCTCAAGCCGGCGGCCGAACGGCACCGGATCCGCGCGCTGATGTCGATCGCCGTGCAGGGCAATCGCGGCGCGGAAGTGGTGAAAGTGCTGCGCGGGCATCCGAACGTCGCGTCGATCCACAGCACCAACGGGCGCTGGGATCTCGTCGCCGAGCTGCATGCCGATTCGCTCGAGCACTTCGATCGCGTGCTCGGCGCGATTCGTCTGATCGACGGGATCGCGAATACCGAGACGAGTATTTTGCTGTCGACGCACAAGGCGTGACGCGGGCGCGGGGCGACCTGACTGCGTGGCTGCCAAAGCGCCCGGCCGCGGATGGATTGGCCACGCAGCGGTTGCGAATCAAGGCGGTCGGCACGAAATGCGCCGCGTCGCGCCGTTGTCCGATATCCATTTCGATCGCGCCATGGCGAATTGAAGGCGGGCCGGCTTCACCTGGCGTACCAGCAATCGTTTGCCGCGCGACGCACTACAGGAGCCGTGAACCGCCGGGCAGGCAGCGCGCTGTCCGGCTTCGGCATACGGGTCTGACCAATCGCTCGGGAATTACGCTAATTAATGTCAGAAAGTCAAAACTTCGCCACTCTGTAGTCGATCGGGCGTGCTAGTCTGAAACGGCAATACGATGTAATGCAAAAAGTTCTTTATAAAACTACAGATCAATAACATGGCACAGGCGATACAGGATGCAAGTGGTCGGGGAACGCGCACGCCAGGTACGCCGGCGGTGCACGCTACGGCTACAGGCGAGGAATCGGAGCCGATCAGTCTGATCGAGCTCGGCGCTCGAGTGTGTTCGGTGACGGTGCTGGGCCTGTTTGCCTATTCGATCTATCTGCAGTGGCGAATGAATCCGGGCCGGATCACGCTGATCCTGCTGCTGGTTTCAGCCGTACTGACCGTCGGATTCTCGGCTTTTGCAAAATTGCCGAGGCGACGCGACTGGCATCCCGTCGCGGTGTGCTTTTCTATCGGCGGCACGTTCTATTACCTCGCCTACCAACTGACCGCCAGTACCCACCTGATTCCGGAGTGGGCCGGGGGCGGCATTCAAATCGTCGGGATTGCGTGGCACTTGTTCGCAAAGCTGTCGCTGGGCCGCTCGTTCGGTCTGCTGCCGGCCAACCGCGGGGTCGTGTCGTCCGGTGCGTACCGCTTCATGCGCCACCCGATCTATGCCGGTTACCTGCTGTCTGAAATCGGTTTCCTGCTCACCAACTTCAGTACCCGAAACCTGGTCATGATCGGCACCTGGATGCTGTTGCAGATCGGGAGAATCGTGCTGGAGGAACGTGTGCTGTCGGACGACGAAGATTATCGTGCGTACAAGTCGCAGGTTCGATATCGACTGATTCCGGGCGTGTTCTGACGGGCATGCCGAAAGCTCCCCACTCCCGACCCTAGGTGACGCGCCCGAGCGTGAGACCCGGCGCAGCCTTGCACGCCGGTTCACGTCAGGCCAACTGCCCGGAATGGTCAGGCGCCGGCCGCCGGCTCCGGAAACACCGGTTCGCCCAGCGTCAGCATCAACCGGTTCGCCCACGCGAAGATCGCGACCGCGTGCGACAGGTCGAGAATCTCCTCATGCGTCAGCCCTTCGGCTTCCAGTGCGGCGATATCGCTTGCATCGACCGCATCGGGCCGCTCCGTCAGCGCAATCGCATAGCGAATGATCGCCCGTTCGCGCGCCGTCGTGCCGGCCGTCGCCGGATCGTCGAACACCTGCTCGATCGCGTCGGTGCGCTTCGCGAGCTGGGTAAAGCGCTGCGCATGCACGGACGCGCAGTACACGCAGCCGTTCACGCGCGACACGGCCGTGCTCGCCAGTTCGCGCTCCGCGCGCGACAGTCCGCCGGAGCCGTACATGATTGCGTTGAATACGCCCGAGCGCTGCCGCAGGATCTCGGGAAGATGGACGAGCAGCAGGTAATAGTCGGACGTCTTTGCTTGCGGGTGGCTCGCTTCGAGCACGGCCAGCTGATCGGGCGTCGCGGCATCGAGCGACACGGTGTCGAGCCATGCACGCCAGCCGAGCGTGTCGGACGTGAAGCCGTGCGTGGTCGTCGTCATGCGGCCTCCGTTGCAGCACGTGCCTGAAGCGCCTGCGCGGCCACCGCGACGCGCAACTGATACGTAACGAACGCCACGAGCTGCGACAGCGCAACGATCGCGGGCGTCGTGAGTCCGGCCGACTTCAGCGCGTCGAGATCGGACGGGCGTGCATCGACCGGGGAGCGCGTCAGCAGGCGTGCATGCGTCAGGATCGCGCCGATGCGGCGGGGCAACGTGTCGAATGCATCGGCGTCCGCGCGGGCGATATCGTCGAGCGTGCCGCCAGCGTCGACCAGTCGTGCGCGATAGGTGTCTGCCAGCACGCGAGCGTTCGATTTTTCTGCAACATACCGCGCCGCGTGCAGTCGTTCGATCAACGAAAGGTCGGGCAACGCGGGATCGAACAGCGCCGCTTCGCTCAGCCGCGTATGGAGCAGCACCTTGTCGCGTGCGCGACGCAGCGCGGCGACGGCGTCGCCTTCGCGCAGGCCGGCCACCGCGTCGATCGTGTCCGGCGCAGCGGCCGGCGTGATGGATTCAGTCATCGTTTCGGGTTCCCTTCGTCGTCAATGTGATCGATGGACGCGCGCTCATGCGTCGGCGTCGTGCCATTCGTCGCCCTGCAGTTCGGCGTTCGCGTACGCGACGAGTGCGTCGTAGTGGCGATCGCGGTCCGCGTCGAACAGCCGGCTCGCAAACCCGCGCGCGAGCCGCTTGGCGCCCGCGCTGATGGCCGGGATATCGCCGGACAGCTTGCCGTGGCTCAGGCTCGCGGCATGGTTGAAGCAGTGGATCCGCGTGATGGCCGCGCACGCGCCGGGCTCGCGTTCCTGGAACGCGAACGCGGGGCCGAGATCGGGCGACTCGGCGAGCTCGTCGATCCACGCGCCCGGCTCCGGTCGGTAGCGATCCTTCCAGCGCCGCACCTGCGCGCCGAACGACGCGAATTCCGCGCGCGTCGTCCAGTCCGAATGAAAGCCGGTCGCGAAGATCAGGAAGTCGACGGTGTAGCGCCCGCGCGGCGTCGTCACATCGAGTCCGTCCGCGTGCCCGGCGAGCGTCTCGATCGGGCTGTTCGCGTGGAAATGCGCATGCGCGTGGCGCGACACACGCAGCACGCTGTCGCGCGGCGGCGGCGTTTGCGACGTCAGCGCGTAATGCATGAAGCGCCATTTCGTCGCGTCGTCGAGATCGGCGTACCCGTGCACGAGGCCCGGGCTGCCGATGCCCGTCAGCTTGTTGATGCGCGGAATGTCCGCGCGGCGGAAGAACAGGTCGACGCGTGCGGCGCCCGCTTCGAGCGCGGTGCCCGCGTTGTCGAACGCGGATGCGCCCGCGCCGACCACGCCGACACGCTTGCCCGCGAGTGCCGCGAAATCGATCGGCTCGGACGAATGGGCCCAGCGGGTGCGCGGCGCGCGTTGCGCGACGGGCGGTACGTACGGGCCGCCGAGCCCGTCGCGGCCGGTGGCGAGCACCACGTGCCGTGCGAGCAGGGTCTGCGCTTCGCCGTTGCCGCGCACGTCGAGTGCGAGCAGGCCGTCGTCGCGCGGGCGCAGCGCGACGAGCGTGGTGTCGTTGCGCACCTGCAGGTCGAGCACGCGCCGGTACCAGCGCAGGTAGTCCATCCATTGGGTGCGCGGAATCTTGTAGAGCGCGTCCCAGGCATCGCGGCCGTATTGTGCTTCGAACCACGCGCGGAACGTCAGCGCAGGCAATCCGAGCGCGGGCCCCGCGAGCTGCTTCGGCGAGCGCAGCGTGTCCATTCGCGCGAACGTGACCCACGGCCCTTCGTAGCCGGCCGGCGCGCGGTCGATCACGCACTGGTTGTCGATGCCGAGCAGGCGCAGTTCGGCGGCCGCCGCAAGCCCGGCCATGCCGCCGCCGACGATCGCGACGTCGAGCACGCGTGTGCCGTCGGCCTCGCGCGGCGGCACCCACGATGGAGCCGGCAGGTCGAGCCAGCGCAGGTCTTGCGCGAGCCGGGCTTCGAGTGCCTGCAATTTATCGGGCGTCGTCGTTGTCATGCGGCCTCCGGGCGTGTACGGCGTGCACGCGTCGTGCCGGCTGCGCCGCGCGGTGCGCGCCCGGCGCGCAGCCGGTCGCCGCGCAGCAGCGCGTCGTGTGCGGCGGCGTCGTGAAAGATCACGTCGTCGAGCAGCGCGTGCGTCGTACGGTGCAGCGCGTCGAGCAGCGCATCGATGGCGGACGTGCGTGCCTTGCCGGCCGGCGTCGCGACGCCGAACGCGAACGGAATGTCGACATCGAGCGGGCGGGAGACGACACCCTCCACCGGCAGCGCCGCGCCCGTCGCCGGATCGACGATGCCGATCCCGATACCCGCACGCGCGGCCATCACCGCATTCAGCGACGCATTGGTTTCGATGAACACGCGTGCATCGACCCGCGCGGCCGCGAATGCCGCATCGATCCGCTGGCGCAGCCGGTGGCGGTTCGCGACCGTCACGATGCGGCGGCGTGCGAGATCGCGCAGCGCGATGCGCGGCTGCGCCGCGAGCGGGTCGCCGGCAGGCAGCACGGCGACGCACGGCGTCTGCGCGATCCAGTGCACGTCGAGCCCCGCGTGCGCCATCGGCAACGTGACGACGCCGATATCGGCCGTGCCGGCCAGCACCTCGTGCACGACATGCTCGGCCGATTCGCTGCGTATCTGGTAGTGGGGCGCCTGCATGCCGTCGGGCAGCGCGGCGAGCGCGGCCGGCACGAGCGTGGCCGCGAGCGAAGGGGTGGCCGCGATGCGCACGGGCTCGGCGGTTTCATCGCCGAGCGCCCGGGCGCGCGCCTCGATCGCGCGCAGGCCGACCAGCGAGCGTTCGACTTCCTCGTAGAGCAGAAACGCGCGCCGCGTCGGCGTGACGCGCGGGCCGTGCCGGTCGAACAGCGCGTAGCCGAGATCGGCTTCGAGCTCCTGGATCTGCCGCGTGACGGCCGGCTGCGAGCGGCCGAGCAGTTCGCCCGCGCCGGTCACGCTGCCGGCCGACATGACCGCGGAAAAGGCTTCGAGTTGATGCAGCTCCATGACACCTTCCGATGATGCGATTTGCGCATTGTAGAAGTGTGAGCATGCGTGATTCATATAATGATTTTTGCTATCGACAGCGCGAAAGCTGCGAAGGGCCCGACCGTTGCGATGGCCGGTGGTGCGTGCGTGAGCGCAGGTTGCGATCGGCGCCGTGAGCGAAACGTCAATCGAATCAACGTGCTGCGGTGCCTGCCGATGCATCGCGCGCGGCAGGGTGTGCGGATGGCCGCTCGCGAGCATCGCCGCTTCGCGCCGCGCACGATATCGATATGCGCAAAACTTCGTTGGATCGTCCTGAACCGGGTGGTTACATGCCCTCACTCTTTTCGACTGACTGAAGCTGGGGGACGCATGAACGTTTCGGGGAACGACGCACGCGGGGCATGGCGACGCGTGCTGGGCACGGTGGCGGCGCTCGCTGCCGCATGGGGCTTGTCGACGGGCAGCGCGCTCGCGGCGGGCGTGTCGGGCGAGCCGGTGGTGATCGGCGTGAGCGGTCCGCTCACGGGCCAGGACGCGCAGTACGGCGAACAATGGAAGCGCGGCTTCGATCTCGCGCTCGACGAGATCAACGGCAGCGGCGGCATTCACGGCCGGCCGCTCGCGGTCGACTTCCAGGACAGCCGCAGCGATCCGCGCCAGGCGGTGGCGATCGCGCAGAAGTTCGTCGCCGATCCGCGCATCGCGATCGAGCTGGGCGACTTCTCCAGCGCGACGTCGATGGCCGCATCGCCGATCTACCAGCGCGGGCAACTGATCCAGTTCGGCTTCACGAACTCGCATCCGGATTTCACGAAGGGCGGCGACTATCTGTGGAGCACCGCGCTGAGTCAGGCCGAGGAGCAGCCGCTGCTCGCGCGCTACGCGGTGAAGGAACTCGGCTTCAAGCGGATCGCGGTGCTGTACCTGAACACCGACTGGGGCCGCACCAGCAAGGACATCTTCGCGAAGGCGGTGACGGGGCTCGGCGCCCAGGTCGTCGCGGCCGAAGGCTATCAGCCGGCGGAGAAGGATTTCCGCTCGACGCTCGTGCGCATCGGCGAATCGAAGCCCGATTCGATCGTGCTGATCTCGTATTACGCGGACGGTGCGCAGATCGTGCGTCAGGCGCGTACATCGGGGCTCACGCTGCCGATCGCGGCGGTCGGTTCGGTGTACTCGCCGAAGTTCCTCGAACTGGGCGGCACGGCCGTCGAAGGCGTCTATACGGAATCGAACTTCTTCCCGGCCGAACCGCGCCCCGAGGTGCAAGCGTTCGTGCAGCGCTATCGCGCGAAATTCCACGCCGATCCCGATTCGTTCGTCGCGCGTGCATACGACGCGCTGATCCTGTCGGCGGAAGTGCTGCGCCGCTACGGCACGACGCGCCAGGCCGCGCACGACGGCTTCGCAAAGATCAGCGACGTGCCGAGCGTGATCTTCGGCAAGGTGCGCTTCGATCCGCAGACGCGTCGCGTTGCCGGCGCGCGCACCGTGTACCTGGTCGTGAAGCAGGGGCAGTGGGCGCTGTGGGACGGCGCGAAACCGCAGCTCGCCGCGCGTTGAGCCTGGCGCTGAACAGCATGCATGTAACGGACGCATCGTGATGGCTTCCTGGCTCGACTACACGCTCAACGGCCTCATCGTCGGCAACATCTACGCGCTGCTCGCGGTCGGGCTCGCGCTGATCTTCGGCGTGTCGCACCTGATCAACTTCGCGCACGGCTCGGTCTACATGGTCGGCGCGTTCATCGGCTGGCTGTGCCTGACGCGCTTCGGGCTGCCGCTGCCGGCGGCGCTTGCGGCGGTCGTCGTCGGCTGCGGCGCGCTCGGCATCGCGATCGAGCGGATCGGGCTGCGGCCGCTGCGCCATGCGGCACGCATCGCGCCGCTGCTCGCGACGATCGGCATCAGCTTCATCCTCGACCAGCTCGCACAGCTCGCGTTCGGGGCCGACCCGCGCGCGGTGCCGACGCCGCTGCCCGACTGGCACGTACGGATCGCCGGCGCGACGCTCGGCTCGCTCGACCTGTTGATCGCGGGCATCGGCATCGCGGCGGCCGCGCTGCTGTACGGCTTCCTGCGCTTCACGCGGCTCGGCTGGGCCGTGCGCGCGACCGCGCAGGATCGCGACGCGGCGCTGCAGATGGGGGTCGACGTCGACCGCGTGAACCAGACCGTGTTCGCGATCGCGTGCGCGCTCGGCGGCGTGAGCGGGCTGCTGGTCGGCATGTACTACAACAGCATCGATCCGGCGATGGGCTTCCAGGCCACGCTGAAGGGCGTGGTCGCGCTGCTGATCGGCGGGCTCGGCAACGTGCCGGGCGCGATCGCGGGCAGCCTGCTGCTCGGTCTCGTCGAAAGCTACGGCGTCGCGCTGTTCGGCACCAGCTACCGTGACCTGTTCGCGTTCGGGCTGCTGATCGTGTTCCTCGTGTGGCGGCCGAACGGGCTCTTCAGCGCGAACCGCGCGCTGCCGCCCGAGCCGATGACGGGCACTTTCCTCGCGGCCGCGAAGGCCGTGCGCGTGCCGCGTCCGGTGCTCGTCGTGCTGATCGTGGCGGCGGCCGTGCTGCCGTGGCTCGGCGCATCGCCGTACGTGCTGCAGACGCTGACCAACGCGTGGCTGTACGGGCTGCTCGCGCTGAGCCTCACGCTGGTGGCGGGCACGGTCGGGCAGATCTCGCTCGGCCACGCGGCGCTGCTCGTGATCGGCGCATATGCGTCGGCGCTGCTGTCGTCGGATCTCGGCTGGTCGCCGGCCGTGACGATCCCGTGCGCGGGCGTGATCACCGCCGTGCTCGGCACGCTGCTCGTCTATCCGGCGTTCCGGCTGCGCGGGCATTACGTATCGATCGCGACGCTCGGTATCGGCGAAGTGGTGAGCCTCGTGATCCTGAACTGGGACGGCCTCACGCGCGGCCCGCTCGGCATCACGGGCATCGCGCCGCTGCCTTGGGCGACGACCGCGCGCGCCGCGTACTGGTTCACGTTCGCGGTGCTCGTCGTGTTCGCGCTCGTGCAGGTGCGGCTGCTGCGCTCGCATCTCGGCCGCACGCTGCGCGCGGTGCGCGAGGACGACGTCGCCGCGCGTGCGCACGGCATCGCACCGAACCGCTACAAGGCGATCGCGTTCGCGGTCGGCGGCGTCGCGGCCGGCGTGAGCGGCGGGATCGCCGCGCATCTGTACAGCTACATCAATCACCAGACCTTCGATTCGCAGGTGTCGATCCTCGCATTGACGATGGTGATCCTCGGCGGCTTGGGCAACGTGCTCGGCGGCATCGTCGGCGCGATCGCGCTGATCGGGCTGCCCGAGCTGTTCCGCTGGGCGGCCGACTACCGGATGCTGATCTACGGCCTCGTGCTGTTGCTGCTCGTCCGGTTCCGGCCGCAGGGCCTGCTCGGCACGGTGTGAGGAGGAACGCGATGACCACCAACCGACCCTTGCTCGACGTGCAGGGCCTGACGCGCCGCTTCGACGGCGTGACCGCGCTCGACGGCGCGAGCCTGTCCCTTGCCGATGGCGAACTGCTGAGCGTGATCGGGCCGAACGGCGCGGGCAAATCGACGCTGTTCAACCTGATCGCGGGCGCCGACCGGCCCGATGCCGGCCGCGTGACGTTCGACGGCCGCGACATCACGGGCACCGCGCCCGAGCGCCTCGCGACGCTCGGCATCGCGCGCACGTTCCAGCACGGCCGTGTGTTCGGCAACCTGAGCGTGCTCGACAACGTGCTGATCGGCGCACATGCGCGGCTGCGCGCGGCCCGGCCGGGCTGGCCCGCGCTGGGTGCCGCGGCCGAGGTGCTGCGCGCGCTCGTGCGGCCCGCGGCGGTGCGGCGCGAGGAAGCCGCGCTGCGCGACGAGGCGCGCGCGATCGTCGCCGGGTTCGGCGAGCGGCTCACGCCGCGCATCGATCATCCGGCGCACAGCCTGTCGTATGCGAACCGGCGTCGCGTGGAGATCGGCCGCGCGCTCGCGCTGCATCCGCGGCTGCTGCTGCTCGACGAACCGACGGCCGGGATGAACGAGACGGAGACCGCCGAGATGCTGCAACTGATCCAGTCGCTGAAGGCGCGCGGCCTGACGATCCTGCTGATCGAACACAAGCTCGAACTCGTGATGCGCGTGTCCGACCGCGTGATGGTGCTCGACAACGGCGTGAAGATCGCCGAAGGCGCGCCGCGCGACGTGCGGCACGACCCGCGCGTGATCGAGGCGTACCTCGGCCGCCGGCATGCGGGTGGCGCGCCGGCCGACCGCACGGCACAGGCGGCCGCATGACCGCACTCTCTTCCGGACCCGACACGACCATGACCGACGCGCTGCTGAAACTCGAACACCTCGACACGTTCTACGGGCCGGTGCAGGTGCATTTCGACGTGAACTTCGAAGTCGGCCGCGGGCAGATCGTCAGCCTGCTCGGCGGCAACGCGAGCGGCAAGTCGACGACGATGAAGCTGATCCTCGGGCTGATGCGGCCGCGCCGCGGCGTCGTGCGCTTCGACGGCGACGACGTGACGGCGCTCGCGACGCCGCAGCGCGTGCGGCGCGGGATCGCCGCCGTGCCCGAGGCGCGGCGGCTGTTCGGCGACATGAGCGTGCGCGAGAACCTGCTGATGGGCGCGTACACGCGTGGCGACCGCGCGGCAGTGGCGGAAGACTACGAGCGCGTGCTCGACCTGTTTCCGCGCGTGCGCGAGCGGCTGACGCAGCGCGCGGGCACGCTGTCGGGCGGCGAGCAGCAGATGCTCGCGATGGCCCGGGCGCTGATGGCGCGGCCGAAGCTGATCTGCATGGACGAGCCGACGATGGGGTTGTCGCCGCTCTATGTCGACAAGGTGCTCGAGCTGATCGACGCGATCAACCGGCAGGGCGTGACCGTGTTCATGGTCGAGCAGAACGCGAGCCTCGCGCTGGAAATCGCGCACTACGGGTACGTGCTGCAGACGGGGCGCGTCGTGCTCGAAGGGCCCGCGAAGGCGCTGCTCGACGACGAGCGCGTACGCGATGCGTATCTCGGCGGGGAGGCGGTGGCGGCGTAGCGGGGGCGTTTCTTATCGTGTCGCGTTCGCTGCTTCGGTCTTGCCCTGAAGCCTGCGCGCGGGTTCCGTCCGGTGCAGGTGGACGGCATAGGTGTCCCACGGCAGCCTGATGTTCTTCCCCGAACGCGCGACTGCCTGGGTCATCAGCCTTCCGGCCTCGCCGCGATGGTAGCCGCCGTGCGTGACCACATGGGTCAGCATCTCTTCGCGTGTCATATAGCCGTTGTCGCCGTCGGTGAACGCAAACGGAATCGATTCGGCCAGCATCGCGGGCGTGGCGGCTTCGACATGGTCGAGATACCAGCGATCGAGCGCGGCGAAGGCCGCACGCAGCGCGTCGGGTTCCGGCGTGTCGGGCGTGTTGTCGGATGCGAAGCCATGACGTTCGCCGGTCAGGTGGGCGGCGAAAATCCTGTTCACGACGAGGCAATGGTTCATCAGCCGCAGCGCGAGATGGCGCTCGTCGGCATGTTCCACTGCATCGAGCCCCGCGATGGCCGTCAGCATTTCGTCATTCGCCCAGGCCTGGTAGCGCAGCATGCGGGACAGGAGTGCGTTCTCGCTCATGGTCGTGTCCTTGTGGGTTTCACCTAAAATGTGAGCCTCGCCACCATTATTTTCGGTCGGAGCCCGCATGTCCACTCGCGTTTCCGAAGCTGCCGCCGCGATGCGCAAAGCCCCGCGCCAGGCGCGTTCGCGCGCGACCGTCGACGTGATCGTCACGGCCGGGGCTCGCGTTCTGGATATGCACGGGTGGGCCGGATTCACGACCAACGAGGTCGCGGAAGTTGCCGGTGTCAGCATCGGTTCCGTGTATCAGTATTTCCCGAACAAGCTCGCGTTGGTCGATGCGATCCGGCGCCGGCATTTCGACGACGTGCTGGCCGTGCTGCAGCGCGCGCACGACCGTCAGGCAAGCCCGAGGCGTCTCGTCGAACGCTTGATCGCCGACCTGATCGCCGTGCATCGCGATTACCCGTCGCTGCACCGGGCACTGCTCGATCTTCCCGATCCGGGTGGCGTGAAGGCCGTATACGACGCGTTCCAGAAGGAATATTTGCACCGCTATGCGCTGATCGTTGCTGCCTGTCGCGGGCGGCCATCGGTCAAGGCCGATGCGATGACGGCGCAGGTGCTGTCATCCGCGCTCGAAGGCATCGTGCACAACGCGGCCCGACGCGGGCTGCTGGACGATCCGAAACTGAAGCGCGAACTCGTCAGGCTGGCGTGCGGCTACCTCGAAGATCCCCGCGACGGCGCGACGAGGGCGCGCGAGTGAGCCGACGCAAAAATCATGACGGACACCGAAATTCAGGTAGATTGACGCTTTTCTGATCTCGTACGCCACGGGCGCACCATGTTGACCTATTCCGTTCAGAAAGTCGGCTACGCATTCGAGCAACTGGATCCGCAGGGCGCGACGGACTACCCGTCGTTCACGCAGGCGTTCGACGCATTCCCGTGGGCAGCGCAGCATGCCGAATGGAACGACACGCGGGACGGCCCGTTGCCGGCCCTCGTGCTGCAGCATGCCGACGATCAGCGGGAGCTGTGGGTGACCGCGCTGAGCGATGCGCATGCGGACGGCTTCCAGCTGAATGCGGTCTCGATGCGGATGAAGAAGGGGCTGTTCGGGATCGGCAAGGGCAAGCTGGAGCAGCACGTCGAGACGATCGACGTCAGGAAGCGCACCGACGTCGACACGTTGTGCCGGCTGTTCTGCGATCGTCAGTACGACGAGCTGGACCGGGCGGTGGCGCAGCACGTGGAGCGCAATCACTTCGAAGACGGCAGCGACGATTGAGCGCCCACTGCGCACGCGCCTGAACCGGCGCGATCCGTCGACTCATGCCTGCGCTATGACGCTCCCATCGCGCGCGGAAACGTCAACACCACCGCAAACCCGGCCGCCTCGGGAAACGCAAACCCGACGCGCCCGCCGTGCGCCTTCATCACTTCCTGCACGATCGCGAGCCCGAGTCCCGACCCCGTGCGCCGCTCGCTGCCGTCCGGCGCGATCCGCACGAACGGCTGCAGCGCGGCATCCCAGTGCTCGCGTGGAATCCCGCGGCCGTTGTCGGTGACGGTCAGCGTCACGGCATCGCCCGCGTTGCCCTGCGTCGCGACCGACACGACGATGTCGTCCGCATGCCCGTGCAGCAGCGCGTTGTGCAGCACGTTCGACAGCGCTTCCTGCAGGCTGATCGCATCGCCGTCGATCCACGCGAGCGGCGCGTCGCTCGCGAACGCAACGGCCACGTCGCGCTCGCCGGCGAGCGGTATCGTGCGGCCCAGGACCTCTTTCGCGAGCGCGACGAGGTCGACCGGTTGCAGCGGCACGGCCTCGGTGCGATGGATCACCATCGCATGATTGAGCAACTGGCCGGTGAGCCGCCCGACGTCCGAAGAGGTCGCACGCAACGCGTCGAGCCGGGCCGCGTGACGCGCCGGGTCTGCCTCGCCGTCGAGCAGCTCGATCTGCGCGTCGAGCCGCGCGAGCGGCGTGCGCATCTGGTGCGCGGCATCGGCGATGAAGCGCTGCATCGCGTTGATCCGCTCGGCGAGGCGGTGCATCAGCCCGTTGATCGACCCGATGATCGCGTCGATCTCGCTCGGCGTGTCGACGGCCACCGGCCGCAGGTCGGCCGGGTCGCGCGCGGCGATGATCGTGCCGATCTGCGCGAGCGGGCGCAGCCCGCGCCGGATCGCGAGGCCGCTCGCGCCGATCGCGAGCACGCTCATCAGCAGGATCAGCGTCCACACCTTGAAACTCATTTCGTTCGTCAGTTGCTGGCGCGCGTTGGTGGTCTGCGCGACCGTCACGAGCGCCCAGCCCGGCGTGCTTTCCTCGGGCATGTAGCGCGCGATCGTCGCGGTGCGCACCCGGTGCCCCTGGTAGACGGCATTCGCGAACGCGGGGCCCTGTTTCGCGGCGGCGAGCGTCGCGGGGCTCGCGAGGTCGTTGTAGCCGGCCACGACGATGCCGCGCGAATCGACCACCTTGTAGTAGACGAGGTCGTAGCGCGACAGCGTCGACAGCGCGGCCACCGGCGGATTCAGCGCGAGCACGCCGCCTTGCACGTAGAGGTTTTCGGCGACCTGGATCGATGCGCCCGCAAGCAACTGGTCGTACGCGCGTTCGGCCGCGACGCCCGCGTAGTAGCGCGCGATCGCCGCGAGCGCGAGCGCGCCGGTCGCGACGACGAGCGCGATGAAGAGCAGCGTGCGTCCGAACAGCGTCCTCGGGAACCAGTCAGTGCGCCGCAATCTGGTACCCCATCCCGCGCGCGGTACGGATTTCGACCGAGCTGCCCTGCAGCTTCTTGCGCACGCGCGTCACGTACTGCTCGACCGCGTTCGTGGTCGGCTCGTTGCCGAAGCTGAACAGCTGGTTCAGCAGTTCGTCCTTCGAGAAGATCCGCTGCGGGCGGCTCGCGAGGATTTCGAGCAGCGCGAATTCCTGGCGCGACAGCGACAGCGGCTGGCCGTCGAGTTCCGCGAGGCGGCTGCTGCGGTCGATCACGAGGCCGCCGAGCGTCAGCACGTCGTTCGCGTGGCCGCTGTTGCGGCGCAGCAGTGCCTGCACGCGCGCATCGAGCTCGCGGTAGTCGAACGGCTTCACCAGGTAGTCGTCGGCGCCGAGGCCGAGGCCGCTCACGCGGTCGTCGATCGCCGAGCGCGCGGTGACGAGCAGCACGGGCGTCGTGCTGCCCGACGCGCGCAGGTGGCGCAGCACCGTGAAGCCGTCCATGCCGGGCAGGTTCGCGTCGAGCACGACGAGGTCGAAGCGCTCGACGCGCAGCAGCCCGTGCGCGGTCGCGCCGTCGGTTTCGAGATCGACGGCATGGCCGAGCCGCGCCAGGCGGTTGCGGATCGCCGCGCCGATTTCGGCATCGTCCTCCACGACGAGAATGCGCATGGTGCCGTTTCGCAGGTGGGTGGGTTAGGGGTTTTCCCGGGGCCGGGATGTCAGCATTTTCTCAGACTCGGTCGATAACCTGTGTCGAGCCGGATGCAGCACGCAAGGACGGCATTAATACCAGAAATATTCAAGGAGACGGCAACATGCAGCATGTCACGGGCACGACGACCGCGCGGCATGGCGCGACGCGGGCCTTCGCACGGCCGTTTGCCGTCCGTCGCACGGCGGCACGTGCATGACGACGTCGCCGCGCCGCCGCGCATTGATCGCTGCCGGCCTCGGCGTGCTCGCCGCGCCCGCGCTCGTGCGCGCGAAGCCGCGCGCGGTGCGGATTTCCAAAGGCTATGGCGTGCTGTATCTGCCGCTGCTCGTGATGGAGAAGCAGCGGCTGTTCGAGCGGCACGCGGCGCGCCACGGCGTGCGCGACGTTGCGGTCGACTGGGTGCTGCTCGACGGCGGCAATTCCGTCAACGACGCGATGATGGCCGGCACGCTCGATTTCGCGGGCGCCGGCGCACCGGGTTTCATCGAGCTGTGGGCGCGGGCGCGCGGCATTCCGAACGTTGAGGTGATCGGCATCAGCGGCTTGTCGACCACGTCGCTGTCGCTGAACGCGAACCGGCCGGGGCTCGTGTCGCTGCGCGACTTCACGCCGGCCGACCGGATCGCGGTGCCGGGCATCCGCACGTCGCTGTCGGCGGTGGTGCTGCAGATGGTCGCGAGCCGGCAACTCGGCCCGAAGCATTTCGCGCAGCTCGATTCGATCACCGTGAACCTGCCGCATCCGCAGGCGATGCAGGCGCTGATCCGCCGCGAGAACGGCGTCACCGCGCACTTCACGTCGCCGCCGTTCTCGACCCTCGAGCTGCGGCAGCCGGGCATCCACCGCGTCGTGAATTCGGTCGACGTGCTCGGCCCGATGACGCTCGACGTCGTGTTCGCGCCGAAGCGGCTCGTCGATACGGAGCCCGCGCTGGCCGTGGCGTTTCTCGGCGCGCTCGACGAAGCGACCCGGCTGATCGCGCAGGACCCGCGCGCGGCGGCTGCACTCTATGCGGCGTCGTCGGGCGTCGGCGTGTCGCACGACGACGTGATGCGGATGCTTGCCGCACCGGACACGCGCTTCTCGGTGCTGCCGAACCAGCTGATGGACTACGTCGAATTCCTGTACCTCGCCGGCACGATCAAGGCGAAGCCGCGTGCGTGGCACGAGATGTTCGCGCCGATGCTCGACGACTACCGGTCGCGCTGACGCCGCCGCGCACTTTCATCGAAACACCACGCGCCCGTGCGTTCGCCGCGCACGGAGCTGATTCAACTGACAAGCAACCCCATGCAACCGTTTCACGCAAGGAGCCTCAAGTGAACGCCACTGAAACCCTGGACCCCGCGTCCGCCGAAGAGCAGCGCATCATGTCGAAGATGGCGCGGCGCCTGATGCCCATCCTCGTCGTGATGTTCCTGATCGCGTTCATCGACCGGCAGAACGTCGGCTTCGCGAAGCTGCAGATGGTGCACAGCCTCGGGATGACGGAAGCCGCGTTCGGGCTCGCGTCGTCGCTGTTCTTCATCGGCTACCTGCTGTTCGAGGTGCCGAGCACGCTCGCGCTGCATCGCTACGGCGCGCGCGTATGGCTCGCGCGGATCATGCTGACGTGGGGGCTCATCACGGTGCTGATGGGCTTCACGACGTCGATGCCCGCGTTCTGCGCGCTGCGCTTCGTGCTCGGCATCGCCGAAGCCGGCTTCTATCCGGGCGTGATCTACTACCTGACGCTGTGGTTTCCGCAGAGCTATCGCGCGAAGGTGCTCGGCATCTTCACGCTCGGCAGCGCGCTCGCGAACATGCTCGGCTCGCTGGTCGGCGGCGTGCTGCTGAGCCTGAACGGCGTGTGGGGGCTCGCGGGCTGGCAGTGGGTGTTCGTGGCGACGGGCATCCCGGCGGTGATCGTAGCGATCGTCGTGTTCCGCGTGCTGCCCGCGTCGGTGCGCGACGCACGTTTCCTCGACGACCGCGAGAAGCAGATCGTCGAGGCCGCGCTCGAACGCGAGAAGCCCGCGCAGGCCGAGCATGGGCAGCCGTGGAAGGCGCTGCTCGATCCGCGCGTGATGCTGTTCGCGGCGACCTACATGCTGATGTCGACGTCGCTGTACGGCGTGACGTACTGGCTGCCGACGCTCGTGAAGTCGTTCGGCGTGTCGAGCAGCACGAACGGATTCCTGAGCATGCTGCCGTGGGCGCTCGCGGTGGTGCTGCTGGTGTGGCTGCCGGCGAAACTGCGCCGCGCGAAGAGCATCCTGCGCACGATCGCGATCGTCGCGGCGCTCGGCGCGCTCGGCTTCCTGCTGAGCCTCGTGCTGCCGTCGACGCCGCTGCGCTTCATCGCACTGGTGCTCGGCGGCGCATGCATTCCGCTGCTGTATCCGTGCTTCTGGTCGATGCCGCCGCGCTACTTCACCGGTGCGCGCGCGGCGGCGAGCGTCGCGGCGATCAACTCGATCGGCAACCTCGGCGGCTTCTTCAGCCAGAACCTGATGCCGTTTGCCGGCAAGGTGACGGGCACCGCGTTCGGGCCGATGATCGTGCCGATCGTGTGTCTCGCGCTGCTCGGGATCGGCGCGCTGGTCGCGTGGACGCGGTCGGAACGGGGGATGGTGGCGGCGCGGGCGTGAGGGGGCGCGGCGTTACCGCTTCATCGACTGGTTCCCGACGACCGTGAAGTTGGCTGAAGCGTGCGTATTCGACAGCAGGTATTCGAGCGCGTGGATGTCGGGGGCGGTCGTCGTGAAATGCCTGTCGCCGTCGAAGATGAAGTTCCATGTGATGATGCTGCGGCTGGTGCCGGGATCGTCGACGTGAATCTCCTTCAGCGATGCGAGGGGATACGCGCGTTCGTGCCAGTCGAACAGGTGCCGGACGTAGAGGTGGTCCGGCGTGACGATCTCGTAGCGCCTGAGGAACGGTATCGCGATGAGGAGGAGCACCGTCGTGAGGATCAGCCACGAGCGGGCTGCGCGCCACAGGACGGCCCGTGCCGACGGGCGGCCGCGCACCATGACGCGGTAGCGCGCGGAGGTGGGTTGCACGATGAGCGCGGTGCCGAACCACCACGCGATCGCGACGAACCCGAGCGGCACGTTCATGAACGGCACCGAAAACGCGCCGACGAAGCTCGTTGGAAAATCCAGGAGCCGCGCGGTCGATACGAACCCGAGACCGATATAGCTGCCGGCCGGATGCGGGATGAACACGGCCGTTGTCAGGGCCTGCAGTGCGAGCAGGACGGGCCAGCATAGGAGTGATACGGCGAGCCAGCCGGCCATGGCGGCGAGAAAGAAGAGTGGATAGCTCAGGATGGATTTCATCGTGGCGACAGTGGGACCATCGGCAGGCGTATTGACGTGAGAGCGAGGCGGGACGGTGACAAATTGTAGCGTTGTGCCGAAGCGGATCATGCGGGCAATGTCGCCTTGTGCTGGCCGGCGGCCGAGCACCACCATGAAACGCATCCGTCATGGTCGGCGGGCTGGCATTTTGTGCATTCTGCCGATGCGATACGATGCGTCGCATATGTTGCGGATGGAGTGTGCGATGAAAACGACGACGATGGATCGGCCGGGTGATGGCATTTCGCGCCGACGCATGCAGCGCGAGTTTGTCGCGCGAGGCGTAGCAGCGCGCGACGAGGCGCGACGGTCCGGTGAATACATCGATGCCGCGCACGTCCTTGCGGAACTCGAGCGCATGCTGGAAGCGGCGCGCGCGACGAAGGCCGTCAATTGAGCCGGCGGATCAGGGGTGGACTTTACCGGGCGGACAGCGATCGTCGCTGTTCGGCACCCACCCGCGCCACCGCCTTCGCCGGGTACCTACCCGCGCGACCCCCCATCCCCGCCATGCGCGACCGTCACCGGCGCAGGCGACAGCGGAATCTCCACCTCGACCGTCGTCCCTTCGCCGAGCGTCGTCGCGATCCGCAGCGTGCCGCCGACGAGATACGCGCGCTCGCGTAATCCGACCAGCCCGAACGATCCCGACTTGCGCGGCACGCCGGGATCGAATCCCGTGCCGTCGTCGCGAATCGTCAGTTCGATCGCATTGCTCGCATGCACGAGTTCGACGCTCGCATGCGACGCGGCCGCGTGCCGCGCGACATTCGCGAGCGCTTCCTGCGCGATGCGGAACACCGCCGTCGCGTAAGGCTCGGCGAGCTGCAGCTCCGGCGGGTCGACATGCAACGTGCAGTCGATGCCGTGACGGTGCCGGAAATCCTCCACGAGCCACTGCATTGCCGCGGCGAAGCCGAGATCGTCGAGCATCAGCGGGCGCAGGTCCGACGCGATGCGGCGCGTCGCGGCCACGGCGCCGCGCGCCAGCGCATGCATCGCCGCGATCTTGCGCGCCAGCAGCGCATCGTCCGGCGGCACGCGGTCGATCAGCCATTCGAGATCGTTTTTCAGCGTCGCGAGCGTCTGCGCGAGTTCGTCATGCAGCTCGCGTGCAATGCGGCGCTGCTCCGCTTCGCGTGCGCTCGCGCTGATCGCGGCGATCTCGCGCAACTCCTCGCGCGACGCCTGCAACGCCCGCTCGGCCCGCACGCGGTCCTCGACTTCGCGCCGCAGGTCGCGGTTCGACGCGCTCAGTTGCGCGGTGCGCGCGGCGACGCGCTGTTCGAGCCGTTCGTTCGCGTCGTTCAACTGCGCGCTCTTCTGCACGACGAGCAGATGCTGGTAGCGTGCACCGGCCAGCGCGCGCACCGTCTGCGCATGCAGCCGGCCGTTCTCGAACAGCATCGCGAACAGCACGACGCCGGACGCGACGAGACCGTACGCGCGTCCCGCGTAGAAGCCGAGGTCGTAGCGCCCGTGATTCAGCATCGACGACAGCGCGATGTCGAACAGCCACGCGACGAGCACCGTCATGACCCACAGGTCGAGCACGGAATGGCGCCGCCGCCGCTGCCACATCAGCATCAGTGCGATCAGATTCAGCCCCCAGACGACCGTGATCGCGTTCGTCATCGTCGCGGCCATCCGGTTGCCGTTCATGATGCGCGGCAGCAGGTCGTGGCCGGCCGTGGCAAGCAGCGCGAGCGCGACCGTCGCGCCGACCGCGGCCACGATGCACAGCCCGATGGGAATCGCCGCGCGGCGCTGCGGGCCCGGGATCGGGCCCGGCGCACGCGACTTCGCGCGCAGCAGCGCATACGCGGCGACTGCCAGCGGAAAGCCGCTGTGCCAGAACACGTACAACCAGGCGGTGGTCTGGTCGCCGGCGCCGAGCAGGCCGGTCGGCGCGAACAGCCCGGGAAAGGTCAGCATGTGGGTGCCGGCCATGAAGCCCGTGAACAGGTAGCCGCCCGCGAGCACGAGCAGCGGCCGCTGGCGCAGGATCGCGTACTGGCCGAGCAGCAGGCCGGCGGTCACCATGTCGTTGACGACGATCGCCGACTGGTACACGGGGATGAATGCCCATCCCGGCGCAAGCGGCCTGCCCGCGAACGGCGCCAGCGCGGCGAAGATCACGGCGGAGATGAGCACGGTCGCGAGCGCGAGCCGCCGTTCGCGCCGGCCCGGCGGCAGCGACGACATGAACAGGCGCGACGCGTCCGTGTCGTCGTCGTCCGGGGGCGAGGGCGGGGATGAGGGCGGGACGCGGAAGGCGGCGGTCATGCGTCGCCGCCGGGGTCGAGTTCGTGGCGCACCGCGTAGCGCACCAGCGCGGCTTCGTGCGGCAGTTCCATCTTCTCGAGGATCCGTGTCTTGTACGTGCTGACCGTCTTCGCGCTGAGCGCGAGTTCGGTCGCGATCTGCGTGACGGTCTGGCCCGCGACGATGCGGCGCATCACGTCGAACTCGCGCGCGGACAGCCGCTCGTGCGGCAGCGTCGCGGCCGGTGTGCGCAACGTGAGCGCGAGGCTCTCGGCCGCCGACGGGCTCACGTAGACGCCGCCCGCAGCCACCTTGCCGACCGCCTCGACGAGCTCGGCGGTTGCGCTGTCCTTCGTCAGGTAGCCGGTCGCGCCGGCCTTGAACGCGCGCGCCGCGTACTGCGCCTCCGCATGCATCGTCAGCACGAGCGTGCGCAGCGACGGCGCGTGGCGTTTCACCAGCCGGATCAGCTCGATGCCGGTCGGCGCGGGCATCGACAGGTCGAGCAGCAGCACGTCGGCGGCGCCGCGCTCGACCAGCGCAAGCGTGGCCGAGCCATCGCTCGCCTCGCCGACGATTTCGAAACCGCCGGCCGTTTCCAGGATGTGACGCAGTCCGTCCCGCATGACTGCGTGATCGTCAGCCAGAATTACCCTGATCATCTAGCGATCCTCTTCGGGATGACGCCGCGCACTGCTGTCCGGTGTTCGCCACGGCCGTTCTTCTGACCAATATATTCCGCCGAATCCGAAAACGGTACACATTCGGGAAATTTTCGAGATAGCCGATCAGGGAATGTGTACTGAAACGAAATAATTCCCGGGAAAAAGTACGTGGCAGAGCAGGCGGGAATCAGGGTATTCCCTGAATATTTTCGAGCCTTGGAAAGGGCGGCGCGTCGCGTCGCGAGCCGCCCCGCGAACCTCCACGTTTCGGGACTAAACTGGTGCCCGATGCCACACCAACCGTCCCCGGGAGCCCCGTGATGATCGATCTTGCCGATATCCTGCCGTCCGCACTGCCCGCAGCCGTCGCGTGGGCCGAAGCCGAGGCGGCGCGCGGGATCGCGCAGGGTGCGCCGCTGACGCCCGGGCAAGCCGACGATGCGCGCACGGTGGGCGTCGCGCAGCCGGAGCGGATCCGCGTGGTGATCGTCGACCGCATGCCGTTCCCCGAGGTGCCGTCGCTCGCCGCGATCGCCCGCGACACGGGGCTTCTGGCGCCGGGGACGATCGGGCTCACGCTCGGCCATGCGGTGTATGTGCTGCGCGGGCAGGACACGCGCCGCCTGCTGACCCACGAATTCCGCCACGTGCATCAGTACGAGGCCGCCGGCTCGATCGGCGCGTTTCTCGCGCGCTATCTGCAGGAGATCGCGACGGTCGGCTACCACGACGCGCCGCTCGAGGCCGACGCGCGGCAGCACGAGTTCGATTGATCCGCCCCGCCGGCGCGACCGCGCGCACCGCCCGATGAACATTCACGATGCCGCCGCCGACCTGGTGTACGCACACCGGGGCGCTCCGCCGAGGCGCGTGCGATGAGCGACACGATCCACGCGTGGATCGGCGCGATCGGCGCACATCCGCTGCTCGTGCTTGCGATCGTGTTCGTGGCGGCCTGCGCGGAGGCGATCGCGCTGATCGGCACGGTCGTGCCGGCCGGCGCCGTGATGTTCGCGGCCGGTGCGCTGATCGGCGCGGGCGCGCTCGACGGCTGGACGACCATCGGTGTCGCGGCGGTCGGCGCCGTGATCGGCGACGGGATCAGCTACGAACTCGGGCGGCACTATCGCGGCGTGATCCGCAACGCATGGGCGCGCTTAGGCTACGCGGCCGCCTTCGCGCGCGGCGAGGAATTCGTGCTGCGCCATGGCATGAAGAGCATCGTGCTCGCGCGTTTTCTTGCGCCGGTGCGCGCGGTCGTGCCGGTCGTCGTTGGCTGCGCGACGCTGCCGCGGCGGTCGTTCTATCCGGTCAACGTCGTCTCGGCGCTCATCTGGGCGCCCGTGCACGTCGCGCCGGGCATCCTGTTCGGGGCGTCGGCCGCGCTGGCCGCGGCGATCAGCGTGCGGGTCGCCGTGATCCTGCTGGTCGTCGCGGCGCTGGTCGCGCTCGTGTGGATCGGCGTGCGCGTCGCATTGCGGCGCGGCTGGCCGCTGCTGCGCCGTGCGCTCGTCGAAGGCGTGCACGCCTGCGCGCGCCGCTGGCCGCGGTTCGGCGCGCGGCTGCACGACGCGATCGCCTACGTGCGCGGCCTGCCGGGCGCGGTGCCGGTGCTTGCGCTGCTGTTCATCGGCTGCGTGTGGCTGTTCGCGGGCCTCGTGCAGGATGTCGTCGCGAACGATCCGCTGATGCACGCGGACATCGCGCTGTATGCGTTCCTGCAGAACCTGCGCACGCCACCGGTGGATGCCACGATGCGCGCGCTTGCCGTGCTGCACGGGCACGATACGGGGCTGATCGTCGCGGCCGCGTTTCTCGTCTGGCTGTTGATCCATCGCTGCTGGCTGACGGCTGCGTGGTGGCTCGTGACGGTCGGCGTCGCCGTCGTGCTCGTGCCGGTGTTCGGCGCGGGCCCACCCGGTGCGACGCCCGCGAGCCTGCCGCCCGGTGCGCTGCACGTGCCGCTGCCCGATGCCGAAGCGGCGTTCGCGATTCTCGCGAGCAGCGGCCTCGGCTGGGTGCTCGCGCGCGACCGGCCCGCGCGGTGGCGGATCCCGGTCGTGACGGCGGTGGTGTTGTGGATCGTGCTCGGCGGCTTTGCGCGGCTGTATGTGGGCGACACGTGGCTGTCGGGCCTGCTGGGCGGCTGGAGCCTCGGGCTCGCCTGGTTTGCGCTGCTGGCCGGCGCTTTTGCGTACTGGCGCGTGCGCGAGCACGTGCAGCCGAGGGGCGCGCTCGTCGCGGTGATGGTGGTGCTCGCGACGGCCGGCGTGTGGACGGTGCCCGCGCAATGGCAGCTCGACCGCGCGGCGCGCCCGCATGTCGGCGACGTGGTCGCGATGACCGTCGACCAGTGGCTGCGCGGTGGGTGGCAGCGCGTGCCGGTGAGGCGCACCGAGATCGGCGGCGACCGCGAGGAATATCTGCCGCTGCAATGGAGCGCGACGTCGGACACGCTCGACCGGCATCTCGCACAGGCCGGCTGGCAGCGCGCGACGCCGTGGTCGCCGGCCACCGCGCTGCGCTGGCTGCTGCCGCAGGCGCCGGCCGATGCGCTGCCGGTGCTGCCGCGCTATACGCACGGCGAAAGCACGCGCCGCGTGTTCGTCCGCTTCGATCCGGCGCAGCCGGAAAGCCGCCTCGTGCTGCGGCTGTGGCGTTATCCGTACGTGCTGCAGGATGCGCTCGGCATGCGGCCGTTGTGGTACGGCGCGCTGTATCGCGAAACGCTGCACCGCCCGGCACGGCTGATGACTACCGTACGCACGACGACGGTCGACGATGCGGCGACGATTGCGAAGGCGCTGGCGGTCGAGCCGGCGATCGAGCATCCGCCGGCTGGGATGACGAACGCGCCGGCGGAGATGCTGCTGGTGTGGATGGTTCGGCCGTGAGTGGGCGGTGTGCCGCTTAGGCGTGCACCGGCTGCGCGGGGACGACGGACAGGCGCAGGCCGACGGTCTTGAGCACCGCGAGCAGGGTTTTCAGTGTCGGGTTGCCGTTCGGGGAAAGGGTGCGATACAGCGATTCGCGGCTGATGCCGGCTTCGGCCGCGACGGCGCCGAGCCCGCCGTACGCTTCCGCGACGGTACGCAGCGCGAGCAGGCCGGCCGCGCGGTTGTCGGGATCGTCGAGCGACTCCATCGCGACGCGCAGATAGGCCACCGCGAGTTCGCGGTCGGCGCCGAGTTCGGCGACTTCCGCGTCGTGGTGCGATACCGCACCTTTGAGCTTGGTCATGTTTGCCTCCGTTTCCAGTTCGACCAGTGTTCCTTGGCGCGCCTGATGTCGTCGGGCTGACTGCTTTTGTCGCCACCTGACAGCAACAGCACCAGTGCGCCGCCGTACCGCCCGAAATACACGCGATAGCCGGCGCCGACGTGGACGCGCAGTTCGATCACGCCTTCGCCGACAGACTCGCAATCGCCGAAGTTGCCTGTCTGCACGCGGCGCAGGCGTTCGCGAATCCGTGCCTGCGCAAGCTTGTCGCGCACAGCGTTCAACCATTCGGTGAAAGGCTCGCGACCATCGTCGCGCTGGTAGCGAAGAAGTTCGAACTTGGAGAGCATTGTAACTTATAAGCTACAAAAAGGAAGCGTGGTAAATGGCGTGGCCGTGCGAGCTGCCGGGTGGTGTGCGCGGGGCGTGCGCGCATTGTCGAGGCGGGGCAACACGCAACACCGCATGCGCGTTGCTGCGCATACGGTGCCTTCGGAGTGCGGGATTTCAGGCCGCGAAGCCGGCTTCCCGGACGAAGGTCATTCTTTCATCCGGGGCGCGGGGAGACGATTCGGCCGGATGGCCAAGGTCAATGGCGCGGTGACGGGCACGCGCGGCGGGTGGGGTGCATGGGGAACAGCATGAACAACAAGCCTGTCGGTGCCGGCGCGTCGCGCCTGGCGAGCCGACAGGCCTCCTGACGTTACTGCTTCATCGTTACGCCGTCGCCGCCACCCGCTGCGCCGCAAACCCCGCCAGCGTCCGCAACGCATCGCGCGCCGACCGCAGGTAAAACGCCTGCAGATGAAACACATGCCAGCGCGCCGCATGAATCTCCAGCCGGCACGGCACGCCGCAGGCCTGCGCATGACGGGCCAGCCGCTGCGCATCCGACAGCAGGACCTCCTGGTCGCCGGCCTGGACGAGCATCGGCGGCAGGCCCCGCAGGTCGGTGTCGAGCGGGCCGCGGGCCGCTACCGTACAGGCGCCGTGATACCAGCGCAGCCCCTGTTCGAGCCAGCCGCGGCGGATCATCGGATCGTCGTGACGGCGCGTAGCCAGCGTCGCGCCGCCGAGCGCGGGATCGGTCACGGGCGAGATCAGCAGCAGCGCGGCGGCAGCCGGCTCGCCGCGCTCGCGCAGCGCGATGGCCAGTGCCAGCGCCAGCGCACCGCCGGCCGAATCGCCGGCGATCACGATCCGGTGCGGCGCATGGCCCTGCGCGCGCATGGCATCGTAGACGGCCAGTGCATCGTCGAGCGCGGCCGGGCGCGGATGCTCGGGGGCCAGCCGGTAATCGGGCACCCACACCGGCAGGCCGGCCTCGTTCGCGAGCCGCGTCGTCACGCCGCGATGCGTGTGCGGGCCGCCGAGACAGAATGCGCCGCCGTGCAGATAGAGGATCGCGCCGCCCGTGTCGCCGCGTTTCGGCGCCACGACTTCGACCGGCACGCGGTGCGCGGACGTGCGGTAGCGCAGCGAGCCGCTCGTGCCCGGCATCAGCGGCGACAGCAGCGCAACGACGCGGCGCTGCATGCGCGCGCCGAACGGCGGCCCGATCAGCGGCCGGAAGGCCACCCGCAGGAAGCCGCGCAGCGAGGCGGCCGTGAGGGCCTCCAGCCGGCCGGCGGGCGGCGCGATCACCACGTCGCGCGCCGGTGCGACCGACCCGGGCAGCGGATGCGTGAAGCGGTAGGCGGACATCCCGGTGAAGCGCGTGATCCACCGGTAGGTCAGCGTGAAGCCCGGCCAGTTCGTGCTGTTGTGACCCGACGCATCGACATACCAGCTCTTGCAGCTGTTCCACACCGAACCTTCGAGCCGTTGCTGCACATGCACGTTGAAGCGCCGGTAGCGGCGCGCGTCGACGTCGATCTCGCGCGCACCGTCGCGCCGCATTGCACGCAGGCAGCGCATCACGTGCGCGATCTGGCTTTCGAGCATGTACACGATCGAGTTGTGGCCGAGGTTGGTGTTCGGGCCGTACAGCATGAAGAAGTTCGGAAAGCCGGGCACCGTGAGCCCGAGATACGCCTGCGCACCGCGCCGCCACGCGTCGTTCAGGTCGAGCCCGTCGCGGCCCGTGATGCGCATCGGCGACAGGAACTCGGTCGCCGCGAAACCCGTGCCGTACACGATCGCGTCGACCGGATGGTGCACGCCGTCGGCGGTCTCGATGCCGTCCGCCGTCACGCGCCGGATCGGCTGCGTGACGAGTTCGACGTTGTCGCGGCTCATCGCGGTAAGGTAGTCGCTCGACAGCAGGATGCGCTTGCAGCCGATCGGGTAGTCGGGGGTGAGTCGCGCGCGCAACGCGGGGTCCGGCACGTCGCGTGCGAGCAGCGCGTGGAACGGCCGGCCGACCGCGACCTTCATCAACGTGTGCAGTCGCGTGAACGCGATCGCGCGCGATTCGTAGCGCAGGTAGATCGAGGCGCGATGCAGCTTCATCGCCCACGGCAACCGGCGGAACAGCGCTTTCTCCCACGGGCGGTACGCGCGGTCGGGGCGCGGCATCACATAGGCCGGCGAACGCTGGAATACGACCAGCTGCTTCACGTCGCCCGCGATCGCCGGGACGAACTGGATCGCCGACGCACCGGTGCCCACGACCGCCACGCGCTTGGCCGTAAGCGAATAGTCGTGATCCCAGTGCGCGGAGTGGAACGCGCGGCCGCGAAACGTGTCGATGCCGGGCAGGTCGGGCATCGCGGGGCGGCTCAACTGCCCGGTGCCGCTGACGAGCAAGGCGGCGCTGAGCGTCGTGCCGTCGGCGAGCGTGACGCGCCACAGCGCAGCGGCTTCGTCGTAGTGGGCGTGTGCGACCTCGGCGCCGAAACGCAGGTAGCGTGCGAGCCCGTACTTGCGCGCGCAATGCTGCAGGTACGCATGGATTTCGGGCTGCGGCGCGAACACGCGCGACCACGCCGGATTGGGCTCGAACGAAAACGAGTACAGGTGCGAGGGCACGTCGCAGGTGGCGCCCGGGTAGCGGTTGTCGCGCCATACGCCGCCGACATCGTGCGAGCGTTCGACGATCGTGAAGTCGTGGATGCCGGCGCGTTGCAGCGCGATCGCCATGCCGATGCCGGCGAAGCCGGCACCGATGATGATCGCCGCGAGCGGGGCGGCGGAGTCGGCGGCGCAAGCGGTATCAGGCGACAACATGGCGGGTTTCCTCGTGCTGGATGGCATCGTGCGCGGCACGCACGGCAGGAGCGGTGTCGCGATCCGTCGCTGTCCTGACGGTTTCGTCTTGCGGCTGTACCGACGTGCGGCACACGCCGCGGATCAGGTCGACGGCCTTCTCGGCGATCATGATCGTCGGCGCATTGGTGTTGCCGCCGATGAGTGTCGGCATCACCGACGCATCGACGATGCGCAGCCCCTGCAGGCCGTGCACGCGCAGTTGCGGATCGACGACGGCGAGCGCGTCGTGCCCCATCCGGCACGTGCCGACCGGGTGATACACGGTGTCGGTACGCTGCCGCAGCACGTCGCGGATTTCGTCGTCGGTGTCGACGTTCGCGGTGAACAGGTCGCGCGTGGTCCAGCCGGCGAGTGCCGGCGCTTCCATCAGCCGGCGTGTGAGGCGGAAGCCCGCGACCATGTCGTCGAGGTCGCGCGGGTCGTCGAAGAACGCGGGATCGATGCGCGGCGGCGCGAGCGGATCGGCGCTGCTCAGCGTGACCGAGCCGCGGCTGCGCGGGCGCAGCAGGCACACGTGGCACGACAGCCCGTGGCCGGCGTGCAGCTTGCGCGCGTGATCGTCGACGAGCGCGACGACGAAGTGCAGCTGGATGTCCGGCGCGTCGAGTTCGGCGCGCGTCTTCAGGAAGCCGCCGCCTTCCGCGAAATTCGACGTCAGCATCCCGCGCCGTTCGCGGCGAAAACGCACCAGCTCGCGCAGCATGCGCAGGCCGCCGCCCGCGGACACGCCCATCGTGTCGACGCTGCGCGTGCGGTAGCCGAAGATGAAATCCGGATGATCCTGCAGGTTGCGTCCGACGCCGGGCAGGTCGGCGTGCACGGCGATGCCCTGTTGCTGGAGCGCGCGGCCCGGGCCGACACCCGACAGCATCAGCAACTGCGGTGTTTGCAGGGCGCCGGCCGCGAGCACGACTTCACGCCGCGCGCGCAGCGTGCGGACCTCGCCGCGCTGCCGCACCTCGACGCCGATCGCACGCGTGCCGTCGAACAGGATGCGCAGCACCTGCGCGTGCGTCTCGACCGTCAGGTTGTCGCGGCGGCCGACGTGCGGCAGCAGGTACGCGCGCGCCGCGCTCCACCGTTCGCCGTGCTTCTGCGTGACCTGGTAGATGCCGATGCCTTCCTGCTGCGCGCCGTTGAAATCGTCGGTGAGCGGCAGGCCGGCCTGCTGCGCGGCTTCGAGGTAGCGTGCATGGAACGGGTTGCCGGTGCGCAGGTCGCTCACCCACAGCGGGCCGTCGCGGCCGTGCCACGCATCGTCGAAGCGCTCGTTGTGCTCGCTCAGGCGGAAGTACGGCAGGACGTCGTCGTAGCGCCAGCCTTCGTTGCCGAGCGCGGCCCAGCCGTCGTAGTCGACGCGATGGCCGCGGATATAGACCATCGCGTTGATGGCCGACGAACCGCCCAGCACCTTGCCGCGCGGCTGGTAGCCGATGCGCCCGCCGAGGCCAGGCTGCGGCACCGTGTCGAAGGCCCAGTTGTTGATGCGGGTCGGCATCATCGCGACCGCGCCGGTCGGCACGTTGACGAGCGTGCCGTCGCCGCGGCCGCCGGCCTCGAGCACGCAGACGGTCACGGCCGGGTCCTCGGTCAGCCGCCCGGCGACGACGCTGCCGCCCGAACCGCCGCCCACGACGATGTAGTCGAAAGTCTTGCTCATGGATTCGTCCTCCGAGGGTCGATGGATCAAGCGGGGCGCGGCAGCGTGCACGGGCGGCCGGTGTGCGCCGGGCGGGGCGTGCGTGGCGGCGCGGGGGCGCGGGCGGACGCGGCGAACGTGGTGAATTCGGCGCGCCGGCATGTGAAGCGGGCTGCGTGATCGGTCGGGCGACTCGGTCGCATGGTGTCTCCTCCGGAGGGCGATGGCGTCGTTCGGGCGACGACTGGATGACGCCGATGGTGCTGGCCGCATGGGAAAACACCAATGCTGCTTCGGGACAATTGTTTTAGTATTTGGGCCAAATCGGCGCTTCGAGGGTTTCTCCGCATGAGCTTCTGGGATTTCACCCGGAGTCCGGCCAGTGCCCGGCTGCTGGTCGATTTCGGCGACGAACGTGGCGTGCCGCACACGACGCTGCTGGCCGGCACCGGGCTCGCCGACGCGCAGCTCGACGATCCGAAAGTCGAGGTGACGGCCGCGCAGGAATTGCGGCTGACCGGCAACCTGCTGCGCGCGCTCGGGCGCGCGCCGGGCCTCGGGTTCGAGGTCGGCCGGCGCTATCACTTCTCCGCGTACGGGGTGTGGGGCTACGGGCTGATCGCCAGCGCGACCGCACGCGACGCGCTCGCGCTGGCGCTGCGCTTCCTGCCGCTTACCTATGCGTTCACGGTGATCACCTACCGCGAGGAAGACGGCACGTGCGAGCTCGGTTTCGGCGCGCCGGAACTCGATGGCCCGCTGAGCCGGTTCCTCGTCGAGCGCGACATGGCGGCCGCGGCCGTGCTGCTGCAGGAAATCGGCGACGACACATTCGCGTTGTCGCGCTTCACGGTGCAGGCGGCGCGCACGCCCGCCATGGCGGTGCCGCGCATCGCCGGCGTCGAGCCGGTCTTTTCGGCGCGCGCGAACAGCCTCGCTTTCGACCGCGTGTTTCTCGACCGGCTGCTGCCGCACGCGAATCCGCTGACGGTGTCGATGTGCGAACAGATGTGCGGCCAGTTGCTCGAAGCACGGCGTGCGCGCGTGGGCACGTCGGAGATGGTGCGCCAGTACCTGAGCGCGACGCCCGGCCCCGCGCCGTTCTCGCTCGAGGACATGGCGCGGCTGATGAACACGAGCCCGCGCACGCTCAAGCGCCGGCTGCACGAGGAGGGCACGACGTTCCGGGCGTTGCTCGCGCAAGCGCGCGGCGCGATGGCCGAGACGTTGCTCGGCGACGCGCGCCTGTCGCTCGCCGAAGTGGCGGAGCGGCTCGGCTTCAGCGACCTGTCGAGCTTCTCGCAGGCGTTCAAGCGCTGGTACGGCGTGCCGCCGGGCGCATATCGCAGCGCGGCGCAACGGGAAGGCGGCCGTTCCTGAATCACGGTACGATCGCTGGCATTCCTGCCGACAGTCCAATCACGAGAGAGCCCGCATGATCACGATTCGCCCGATGACCGACGACGACTTTCCGCGCTTCTGGCCGACCTATCGCGCCATCGTCGCTGCTCAGGAAACCTACGCATTCGATCCTGCGCCCACACAGGAAGCGGCGCGCGCATTGTGGCTCGATGCGCCGCTCTGCACGTGGATCGCCGAAGAGGACGGCGTGGTCCTGGGTTCGTACTACCTGAAGGCGAACGCAGGCGGCCCCGGCAATCACGTGAGCAACTGCGGCTACATGGTGAGCGAGGCCGCGCGCGGCCGTGGCGTCGCGCGCCTGATGTGCGAGCACTCGCAGCAGGTCGCGCGCGAGCGCGGCTTCCTCGCGATGCAGTTCAACTCGGTGGTGTCGACGAACGAGGTGGCGGTCGCGCTGTGGCAGAAGCTGGGATTTGAAATCGTCGGACGCCTGCCGCGTGCGTATCGTCACGCGCGGCTCGGCTTCGTCGACAGCCTGGTCATGTACAAGTGGCTCGGCGACCCGCAGGCCGCCGAAGCCTGAGCGCGCAGCCGTTTCGTCAGACGGCGAACGCGCCGTCGAACACGATCCGCTCGTCGAGCGCGAGCGTGCCGCGCGCGAAGATCAGGTCGAGATGATGGCTGCCGTTTTCGCCGCCGCCGAGCCCGAGGTGCAGGCCCGGATGGCGTTCCTCGAACCCCGCGTTGCGGCCGTACAGCCCGCGAATCCCGAGGTTCGTGCCGATGCCGAATTCCTCGATCCGCCGGTGATTCGGATGCCGGTCGAGATAAGTCGAGAAGTCGCGCCGGAAGCCTTCGTTGCCGGTGTCGAACCCGACGATCGTACTGTTCTCGACCCGCAGCGTGGCGAGCTGCTCGGCCACCTTGTACTTGATCGCGAACGGCACGGTGCCGAGAAACGTGCCGCTGAAGACGACCGAGCCGTTGAGGTCGGTGACGTGCGTCGCGATCTCGCCGGGCACGACGTCGAGGTTGCCCATTCCGTCCACGCTCGTCCATTTCTGGTCCGGCGCAAGCGAGCCCGTCAGCGTGTTGCCGGCTTCGTCGATGAAGCGGATCTGCGACGCGTGCGCGGCCGCGTCGATCAGCCGGCCGTTGCGCGCCGCGATGTCGTCGAGCGATTCGGCGAACGCCTCGTCGAGATGCGGTCCGTAATCCTTGAACAGCACCGACTTGCTCCAGTGCTCGACGATCGCAGGACGGATCGCGGCGAGGAACGGCGGCCCGCTCGGCGACGGCGTGGGCAGGCACGACGAGTCGTACAGCAGCACGAACAGATCGGCACGATCGAGCGCGGCGGCAATGTCGGCGGGTGGGGTGCTTTCGAGGCAGAGTGTGGTCGCGTCGAGCGAATCGGGCAGGGCGGAAAACGCGCGCAACGCGATGTCGCGGTTGCGGGTGTCATGGCCGACCAGCAGTTTTCCCGACTCGCCGCGCGCCAGCTTGTCGCGCAGCGCGGGGTGGAAGCCCAGTGCGCGGTGCAGGTTCAGCATGCGTGTCTCCGGAAACGGCGGAAGGGCCGCAGCCCTTCCGCGAGAACGGGTGGCCCGCTCAGACCGGCCAGAGCGCGGTGCCGAACGGCACCACGGCGTCCTCGACCATCATGTCGACGGCCTCGGGGTGCGTGTCTTCCTGCATCCAGTCAAGCAATTCGATCTGCTGAGTGTCCTGCATGTCAATTCTCCTGTGGTGAACATGAGTGATTCAACATGAAAGCGCGGCTAAAAAGTTGCCACTCCTCATCACGCATTTCGTGAATGCGCGGCGAGTGGCGTTGATATTAGTCTGACGAATTTGCGAAAGCAATGCGTTGCAAGGTTTTTAGCCGAGACGTGCTAAACACGGCGGATTTGTGGATCACGTGCCGTAATACAGGGATAAAGCGAATGACGGATTCGATGTCATTTTTTCAATGAAATCGAATCTCGATCGATGCATTGCATCCGGCGATTTTTCATCGGGAATTCAATCGCCGCGATCATCGTGATCGAAGGCGTTCGCCGCGACCGTGCATGCGCGTGAACGTGTCGTCGATCATCGGCGGCGCGTCGGCGGCTCGACGCCCGTGTCAACCGAGCAGCGCCTTGCCGAGCGGCTTGGCCGGCTCGGACCGCAGCACCAGCGACGTCGTGACCGCGCCGAAGCGGGCAATCGCATCGATGATGGTTTCCAGTTGTCCCGGTGTCGGCACCAGGACCTTCAGCAGGAAGCAATCCTCGCCGGTCATCCGGTGGACCTCGATGACGTGCGGCATTTCCCCGAACGCGCGCAGCGCCGGCTTGATGTGTTCGTGCGTCGTCTTCAACCGGATGATGGCCATCATCCCCAACCCCAGCGCGGCCGGGTCGATCCGTGCGCCATAGCCCGAGATGATGCCGCGCTCTTCGAGGCGCTTGACGCGCTCCGACGTGGCCGGCTGCGACAGGCCGATACGGCGCCCCACTTCGGACAGCGGCATCCGCGCGTTTTCCTGCAGCGCCTCGAGGATCGACAGATCCAGGCGATCGAGCTCTCCGTTCGACATGTCCGCTTTCCCGTTCCGTTAATTCATCGGCATATTGTCTCAATATCCGATGATTTGCCATTCCCGGCCGGTTGCCGGCAAGCCAGACTGCGAGCTCGCTTATTCATGGAGACGGAGATGGACCAGACGATCGTGATCGTGCCGGGGATCGGCAACTCGGGACCGGATCATTGGCAGAGCCACTGGGAGGCCGCGCTGCCGGGCGCCGTGCGCATGGCGCCGGCGTCATGGGATGCGCCCGACCTGCGCGACTGGATGGCGGCGCTCGATGAAGCCGTTGCGCAAGCCGCGACGCCGCCGGTGTTGATCTGTCATTCGCTGGGTTGCCTGCTGTTCGCGCACTGGCGTGCGGCGTCGACGCGCGTCGTGCGCGGTGTGTGGCTCGCGGCGGTGCCCGATCCGGGCGGCCCGCGTTTTCCGGTTGCGGCCAGGGCGTTCGCGGATGTACCGGGCGGCGATTTCGGTGACGCGCCGGTGCTGGCGGCCGCCAGTTCGGATGACGGGTACGACCCGTCCGGGCGCGGTATTGCGTGGGCGAGCGAGCGTGGCGCGACGCCGTTGCTGCTCGGCGCGCGCGGCCATCTCAATACGGAAGCGGGATTGGGGGAATGGCCCGAGGGACGCGCGCTGTTGACCGCTTTTATGGCCGGATTGCGGCGGTAGCGCGGGCAAATTGCCGACCTGCTCGCGCGACGGCCCGCGGCGGGCGAGGCATGGACGATCCGGCTGCTGCGGCCGGGTTCCTGTTGGCCACGCATGCCGGCCCGCGACGGCTCAAGTATGATCGCTCGACAGAATCGGAAGCCTCGACAGTCGGGATCGCCGCGTGCGGAACACCGGTGCCGCCGTCACGATGCGTCGCGGCTTCGAACGACACAGGAGACACGCGATGCGCGCAGCGCCGCAACCGGAACATGCCGGCCCGTCGCGGCCGGGCACCGGCGCGACCAGCACCTACCCGGACCGTGACCGTGACCCCGATCGCATCGCCGCGTGGCGGCTCGCGATCTGCCTGTCGCTCGGCAGCGCGATCGCGCTCGGCCTCGCGCGTTTTTCGTATGCGCTGCTGCTGCCGCCGATGAAGGCCGATCTCGGCTGGACGTTCGCGCAGGCCGGCGCGCTGAACACGGCGAACGCGGCCGGCTACCTGGTCGGTGCCCTCGCGTTTCCGTTGCTGTCGCGGCGCTGGCGAGCCGGCTCGCTGCTCGCGGCCGGGTGCGTGCTGACCGCGTTGCTGATGGCCGCGTGCGGGCTCACGTCCGGCATGCACGCGCTGCTCGTGCAGCGGCTCGCGACCGGCGTCGGCAGCGCGCTGATCTTCATCAGCGGCGGCGTGCTGGCCGCGCGGCTCGCATCTGCATCGCCGCGCGACGCGGGTTTGCTGCTCGGCCTCTACTACGGCGGCACCGGATGGGGCATCGTCGCCGCGTCGCTGCTCGTGCCGGCGACACTCTCACGCGGTGTGCATGGCTGGCAGCCCGCGTGGTTCGCGCTCGCGTTCGCGTGCGTGCTGTTCTCGGCGGTGGCCGTGTCGGCTGCACGCCGCATCGAGCGCGTGCATGCGGCTCCGACCGTACCGCGGGACGGTGCGGCGCCCGCCGCGACCGCGAGCCCCGCGCGCTTCGCACTCGCGCTGGCCGGTTACGGCCTGTTCGGCGTCGGCTATATCGGCTACATGACCTTCATCGTCGCGCTGCTGCGCGGCGCGGGAATGAGCGGCACGGTGGTCGCCGCGTTCTACGTGATGCTCGGCGTCGCGACCGTCGTGTCGGCGCGGCTGTGGTCGGGGCTGCTCGACCGGATGCGCGGCGGCCAGGCGCTTGCCGTGCTCAACGCGCTGCTCGGCATCGCGACGCTGATGCCGGCGATGTTCGTGCATCCGGTGGCCGCGTTCGCGTCGGGCGTGCTGTTCGGCGCGACGTTCCTGTCGGCCGTCGCGTCGACGACGGCCTTCGTGCGCCACAACCTGCCGCCCGACGGCTGGGCGAAGGGGATCAGCGCGTTCACGACGGTCTTCGCATTCGGGCAGATCGCCGGGCCGGTCGCGATCGGCTGGGTGTCGGACAGTGCAGGGCTCGCGCGCGGGCTCGTGTACTCGGCGCTGACGCTGTTCGCGGGCGCCGCGCTCGCGGCCGGGCAGCGCGCGTTGCGTGCCGCCGCGTAATCACGCGCGAGAGGCGGCATTCACCGCACGCACGCGGTGCGCGACACGCGATGGAACGCACGGCTGAAGTAGATCAGGCTGTCGCCGTCGTCGCGCACGCGGATCGACGTCGCCTCGATGAACATCACCGAATGCGAGCCGACTTCCTTCATGTCGGCGATCGTGCCCTGCAGGCTCGCGAGCGCGTCGCGCAGCACGGGCACGTCCTGCTCGCCGCGATCCCACACGGGCAGGTCGAAGCGCCGCTCCATCGGCAGGTCGGTGAGCCCCGCGAAATGCCGCGCGAGCTGCTCGTGTTCGGCTGGCAGCACGTTGATGCAGACGTGGCGGTTGCGTTCGAACGTCGCACGCATCGCGCTCGACCGGTTCAGGCACACGAGCAGCGTCGGCGGCGTGTCGGTGACGGAGCACACGGCGCTCGCGGTGATGCCGCAGCGGCCGTGCGGCCCGGCGGTGGTGATCACGTTGACGGCCGCACCGAGGTGGGCCATCGCTTGCCGGAAGGCCTTCTGTGCGTCGGTCGGTTCGACGCGTGCCGGTCGCTGGATATCGGTCGTGGAAGACATGGGCGCTCCTGGTTGGACGAATGCGGCGATCGCGTGGCGCTGCCGGTGCAGCGCGGATCGCCGACGATGATCCAAGCGTACGACGCGAAAATGCCGGCGACCATTCGCACGATTGACGATGGAGATGGCGTTCTCGCCAACGCGTCTAAAGGTTCTACCTAGATGCGCGCCGCACCGCGCGAAAATATCGGAGATTGCACGTTCATGCGGCACGTGAAGGGGTTTTCAGCGGGTTTTCGGCTCGTTATGATGTGCCGCACACCCCCAGCGAACGACGCGCGCGACGAGCCGGAACCGGCCCCGTATGCGGCGCGTGCGATACCGATACTGATATTCAATGAGACACCCGCGATGACGTCACCCGCACCGATCGTATACATCGTCGACGACGACAACGGCATGCGGACGTCGCTCGCGTGGCTGCTCGAATCGGTCGGCATCGCGTCCGAGGGGTTCGCGAACGCCACCGATTTCCTCGCGCGCTTCGACGTGAACCTGCCTGCGTGCCTGGTGCTCGACGTGCGGATGCCGGAGAAGAGCGGCTTCGACGTGCAGGCGGAACTGAACGCGCGTGGCGCGACGCTGCCGGTGATCTTCGTCAGCGGGCACGGCGATATCCCGATGTCCGTGCGTGCGCTGCAGAACGGCGCGATCGATTTCGTCGAGAAGCCGTACAACTCGCAGCAGATGCTCGAGCGCGTGCAACGCGCGCTGCGGCTCGCGCAGCAGCGGCATGCGGTGGGCCAGCGTCACCGCGAACTGCGCCAGCGGCTCGATGCGCTGACCGCGCGCGAGAAGGAAGTGCTGCGCGGCGTGGTGGACGGCAAGGGCAGCAAGCAGATCGCGTCGGATCTGTCGATCAGCGTGAAGACCGTCGACGTGCATCGCGCGAGCATCAAGGAGAAGCTCGGCGCGACGTCGATCGCCGCGCTCGTGCGCGACGTGATGGTCGTGTGGGGCGACGACGGGGAAGCGTCGCGTTAGCGCGTCGCCGGAGCTTCGGCGACGCGCTAACGCAATGCACGGCGCTCAGCGCTCAGCGCATGTACAACCCGCCGTTGATGTCCCAGCATGCGCCGTTCGCGAAATGCGCGTCGCCCGACGCGAGCAGCACGGCCGCATCCGCAACGAAGCCGGCCGAGCCGAGCTTGCCGCCCGGCAGGCTCGCGAGCACCTGACGCAGCTTCTCCGGCGCGACGCTTTCATACACGATCGGCAAGTCGAGCGGGCCCGGCGAGATCGCGTTGACGGTCACGCCGCGGGCAGCGAGATCGCGCGCGAACACCTTGGTGAGCGTCAGCGTGCCGCCCTTGGCGGCCGCGTAGTGCGCGCCCGTCGCCGAGCCGCCGT
This sequence comes from Arapaima gigas, assembly GCA_900497675.1. Classification (NCBI taxonomy): domain Eukaryota; kingdom Metazoa; phylum Chordata; class Actinopteri; order Osteoglossiformes; family Osteoglossidae; genus Arapaima; species Arapaima gigas. The sequence goes on from UFQX01000250.1 coordinate 223,427, forward strand.
TCTGCCCGGCGAGCGACGCGATGTTGACGATGCGGCCCGCGCCGCGTGTCGCGAAGTACTGGCCGAACACCTGGCAGCCGAACAGCACGCTGCGCAGGTTCACGTCGATCACCTGGTCGAACTGCTCGGCCGTGATCTCCATCGCGGGGACGACCTTCGATGCGCCCGCGTTGTTCACGAGCACGTCGATCGCGCCCCAGCGCGCGACGAGCGCATCGCGCGCGGCTTCGAAATCGCGTTTCGACGTGACGTCGAGCGGCAGCGCGATCGCGCGTTCGCCGCTCGGGTCGAGTTCGCGTGCGTGCGCCTCAATGGCGTCGGCGGCGATATCGGCCAGCGCGACACGGTAGCCGGCCGCATGAAAACGTTCGGCGATGACGGCGCCGAGCCCGCGCGCGGCGCCGGTGACGAGGACGACTCGGTCTGACATGGTGTGTGCTTCCGTGGTTCGCGAGCGCGCATCCGACGATGTCGCGCCCGCATCGTGGTTCATGAGGCGAGTGCCGCTTCGAAGTGTGCCGCAATGGCGCAGACATGTTCGTCCGCCCCCTTGCGGCCGATGATTTGCAGGCCGGCCTTCAGCGGCGAACCGGCGAGCGGCAGCGGCAGGCTGAGTGCCGGATGGCCGCTCAGGTTGAACGGCCGGATCAGCGACGACATCGCGATCACCGATACGCCATCGCGCGCCTGCTGCAGCGTGATCGGCAGCGCGGGCAGCGTCGGCAGCACGAGCACGTCCGCACGCTCGAGCGCGGCGTCGACCTGTGCGGTGAAGCGTGCGCGCACGGCTTCGGCTTCCTTCAATGCCGCAGGCGTGGTCGTCGCGGCCGCACGCAATCGTGCATCGAGGTCGGCGCCGAGCTTGCCGGTTTCGACGAGATGGCCGAATGCGCGCGACGTTTCCGCGTTGATCACGGTGAGCCCTGCGGCGAATGAAGCCGGCATTTCGTCGAGCACGACCGCGTGCGCGTGCAGGCCCGACGCGCGTACGGCCGCGTCGAGCGCGGCGGCGATGGCCGGGTCGGCATCGACCGTGACGTGCGCCACCGTACAGCCTGCCGCCGAGGCAGCCGCTTGTGCACGATCGAACCCCGGCGCGATCGCGGCCATTGCCGCAACCAGCGTGCGGATATCGCGGGCGAACGGCCCGACGCAATCGAGCGTCGTTTCGGCGGGCGCGACGCCGCGCCGCGACACGCGGCCGAACGTCGGCTTCAGTCCGGCCACGCCGCAGCAGGCAGCCGGCCCGCGGATCGAGCCGCCCGTGTCGGTGCCGAGCGCCGCATCGACCATGCCGAGTCCGACGAGCGAAGCGGAGCCGCTCGACGAGCCGCCCGGAATGCGCGTCGCGTCCTGCGGATTGACCGGCGTGCCCGTGTAGTCGTTGATGCCGGTCATGCCGAATGCAAGCTCGTGCATGTTCGCCTTGCCGGCGATCTGCCAGCCCGCGTCGAGCAGCAGGCGGACGACGTCCGCGTGTTGCACGGCCGGCGGGGCGTCGGCGAGCGCACGGCTCGCCGCGCGGGTCGGATAGCCTGCGATGTCGATCGTGTCCTTGATCGCGATCGTGGGGCCGGGGCCGCCGAGCGTGAAGGTGTCGATGAAGCCTGTCATGGTCGGTATCGTGAGCAAGCGTTGGAAAGCATCAGGACCGTGGCGCGGCGGCGATCGGCCAGGGGCCGTCGAGCACGCGTTCGGTGCGGAAATGGCGGATCAGCCACGCAGAGCCGTCGCCGGCCGGCGCGAAATCGACGGTCAGCCGCGCGGCGATCAGTTCGGCCGAGCCGTCCGCGTAGCGCGACGCCTGCAGCATGATCCAGCGGCCGCGCGCGCTCGCGTTGCCGGCGCCGATCTCGATCGACTCGGAGGTCAGGAAGTGCAGGTTCGCCGCGAAATGCGGATCGGGCGGCAGGTAGCGGCCCAGCATCGCGACGATCGCGGCCGTGCCTTCGAGGCGGCCGAACTTGCGCGCATACTGCGGGCCGATGCCTTCCCACACGGCATCGGGCGTGAACAGCCCGGCGAGCGCCGGGCCGTCGCCTGCATCCTCGGGCACGTCGCACAGCGCCATGTAGCGCGTGATCGTCGCGCGCACCGCGCGCTCGGCGTCGAGCGCCGCCAGGCGCTGCGCGAGCGCATCGATCAGGCCGGGAGACGGGGCGGTCATCGCGCGCCTCACGCCGCCGGCTTCGCGGCCGGCGGCACCGTCAGCGCACGGCCGACGCGCGCCTCGATCTTGCCGTAGCGCCACAGGTTGTATTCGCCGACCGGCGTCGTGCGATACAGGTTGCACACGGCGACCGTCGTGTCGAAGTCGGCGACGTCGGCCATGATGTAGAAGGTCCACGGCGCGCCGTCGGCCTGGCCGACCACGAGGCGGTCGTCATCCATCACGCCGAGCACGCGCACGCCGGGCATCGCTTCGACGGCGGCGAGCATCGCGCCGTACGCCTGCCACACCTCGCCGATCTTCTCGCGCGGCAGGTCGAAGAAGTTTTGCGACACGCCGCAGCAGAACAGGACGCGCAGCGGCAGCGGATTCGAATCGGACATCTGAGGTTCTCCGGAGGAAACGGTTGAGGGGACGAGCCGGCCGGCGAAGGTGCTTCGGCATCGGCGTCATGCGTGTTCAAAAAGGCTTCGGGCAAACGCGGGTTACAGGTAGCCGGGAAACGGCGTGACGCCGGTGAACACCGCGCCGGCGCCGTCGAAGTTGCCTTCGCCGAGGAACGCGTGCTGCGTGACGACCATCGCATCGCGCAGCAGCCGCTGCAGCGGGTGCGTGCGATAGATCGCCGCCGTGCCGCCGAGGCGGTACGCGCGTTCGACGACGCTCGCGCCTTCGCGTGCGATCTGCGTGGCCGCGAGCCGCAGCAGGCTGACCTGGTCGGGCGTCACCGGGTTGCCGGCGAGGATCGATTGCCACACCCCGTCGGTTGCGTCGTAGAAGAACGCGCGCGCCGAGCGCAGTTGCGCTTCGGCCTTCGCGAGTTCGATGCGGTAGTACGCGCGATCGGCGAGGCGCGGTGCGCCCGTCGTCGTCTGCCGGCCGCCCGACATCCGGTTCACGACGTCGAGCGCCGCGCGTGCGAGGCCGAGGTTCACGACGGCCAGCACCTGCGCCGCATACGCGACGGTCGGATAGCGGTACAGCGGCTCGTCGACGGTCGGCTCGCCGCCGCGCACGAAGGTCCATGCTTCGGGCACGAAGCGGTCGTCCACGCGCAGGTCGTGGCTGCCGGTGCCCTGCATGCCGACCACGCTCCAGTTCTCGACGATCTCGACTTCGGCGGCACGGAACACGGCCGTGCGCGGCTTGTTCGGCGCGGCGTCCTGCGCACCCGGCACGGCGATGCCGACGCCGAGCCAGTCGGCCCCCTTGCAGCCGCTCGCGAATTTCCACGTGCCGTTCACGCGCCAGCCGCCCGCTGCGGGCTGGGCCGGCTGCACCGGGAACAGGCCGCCCGCGAACACCTGGTCGGGGCCGCTCGCATACAGTTCGGCCTGGGTGTCGAGCGGCAGCGCGGCGAGATACACGTTCGCGGAGCCGAAGCTCGCGACCCACGCGGCCGAGCCGTCGGCAGTCGCGATCCGTTCGATCATGTCGAGGAACGCGGCGGGCGCGAGCGCATCGCCGCCGAAGCGGCGCGGCGTGCCCGCGCGATAGATGCCGGCCTCCTTGAACAAGGCGATCACGTCGCGCGGCACGTGCGACAGGCGGTCGAATTCTTCGCGGCGCGCGGCAACCGTCTCGATCACGGCGTCGAGCGGCGACAGCCGGGCGGCCGGTTCGCCGGCCGCGCGGGAAGCGCTCGGTGCGGTGTCGAGGGCGAGGGCGACGTGGGGCATGGCTGTCTCCTGGGGCGGATTGGGGTTCGAATGCGGGGTGGTCACGACGATGCAACCAGTCTAGAAACGCCGAAAACGCGCAGCAATTGGTGCGTTGGGCCGTGCGACTGGTGAGGTTCCGTGCCGCACTAAAGAAATCTTCAGATGCGGGCGGCGCGCGCCGGTGCTATGTTGGGTTTCCGGCCGCGCGATGCCGCGCGGCCTCATCCGAAGCCGATCATGAGTTTTCCCGACGAAGACGATTTCCACCGGTTGCTCGACGCGCTGACGACCTGCGTGCTGCTGCACGACGCGCACACCAAGGCGATCGTGTGGGCGAACCGCGCCGCGTGCATCGCGCTCGGCTTTTCCGTCGAGGAACTGCTGCCGCTGAAGGCGCCGGACATGACGCGCCCCGAACCGAAATACCAGCGCGAGATCGCCGTGAGCGCGTGGGACCGCGCGCTCGTCGACGGGCCGCAGGTGTACGAGTGGTGCTACCGGTCGCGCACGGGCGTCGACATGCTGTCCGAGGCGACCGCCACCTACGTGCCGCTGCGCGGGCGCGACGTCGTGATGGTGCAGTTCCGCGACATCAGCGCGGAAGAGGCGGTGCGGCAGCAACTGCGCCGCTACGAGGCGCGGCTGCGCGAATTCATGCAGGACCTCGACGAAGGCATCGCGGTCGTCACGCCGCACGGCGGCGTGCAGTTCATCAGCGAGTCGGGCCGCCGCGTGCTCGGCCTCGCGCCCGACGAAGCGCTCGGCGAGGTGCTCGACTACTGTTCCGAGGCCGACCGCGACCGGCTCGTCGCGCAACTGCGCGATGCGCCGTCCGCGTATCCGTCCGCGCCGCAGCGCTACCGGATCGTGCGGCGCGACGGCTCGCCGTGCTGGCTGCGCATCCTGTGCCGGCAGGTCGCGATCGAGGACGATCTCGACGGGCTGCTCGTGCAGTTCCGCGACGTGAGCGACGAAGTCGCGATCGAGGAGGCGCGCCGCGCGGAAGCGCGCATGCTCGAACACGCGGGCCGTTACAACGCGATGGGCGAGATGGCGAGCGTGATCGCGCACGAGCTGAGCCAGCCGCTCGCGGCCGTGCGCAATTTCATCGAAGGCGCGGTGCAGCGGCTGAACGGGCGCGGCGCGATCGACGACGCGATCTGGGGGCTGCGCAGCGCGGACCGGCAGGCCGAGCATGCGGCGCTGATCATCAAGAGCGTGCGCGAGTTCATCGTGAAGCGCGAGCCGGTCGTCGCGCTCGCCGACCTGCGCGACATCCTCGCGGACGTCGCGTATTTCATCGAGCTGCGCGCGAAGGAAGCCGGCGTGACGGTCACGATCGTGCAGGCCGACGAGCCGCTGCCGATCCGCTGCGAGCGCGTGCTGATCGGGCAGGTGATCCTGAACCTCGCGTTCAATGCGATCGAGGCGTTCGCCGGTTGCGAGCGTGTGCCGCGCATGCTGACGCTCGGTACCGCGAACGTCGGCGGGGATGCCGAGCTGCGCGCGATCGACAACGGCCCGGGGATCGCGGCCGATGCGCACGACCGGCTGTTCGACGGTTTCTCGTCGTCGAAGGCCGGCGGGAACGGCATCGGGCTGTCGCTGTGCAAGAGCATCGTCACGCGCCACGGCGGCCGGATCGCTGCGAGCCCGGCCGATGGCGGCGGGCTCGACTGCCGCGTGACGCTGCCGCTCGCCGGGATGAACGCGAATGCAAGCGCATAGTCGCGGGGGCGTGCGCGATGCCGCCGCCACCCGGCGGTCGTCGCGCACGAGCGGGCAGGCTCGCATGCCGCGCATGGTCAGCGCCCCAGCGCCCGCGCGGTCTGGCCGCCGATGCCGAAGTCGGTGTTCGGAATGTCCTTGATGATCACGCGGGTGGCTTGCAGCGGTGCGTCGAGCACGCTGGCGCTCGTCTCCGACAGCGCGGCGATCAGCGCACGCTTCTGTTCATCGGTGCGGCCCGCGATCAGGATCGCGACGATCACCGGCAGCGACGGCGGCGCGCCGTCCGCGGCGCTGCGCCCGCCCAGGCCGATGTGCGTCGCGGGCAATTCGGTCAGCAGCACGCGCACCGATTCGGTCGGCGCACCGATCGAATCGACGGTCGCGCCGGTCAGCCGTGCGATCAGTTCGGCCTTGCGGGCGTCGTCATGGCCGGCCGGCAGGAAAACTTCGAGTGTGGGCATGGTCGTCGGGAAAGGTGAAGGTGACCGGCTCACCTTTGCGTTTGCGGCGGTGAACCGGTCGGTGCTTACAGGTGAAGGTGACCGGCTCACCGTTGCAGCGGGCGGTGGTGAACCGGTGGTCGCGTGCAGGTGAAGGTGGCCGGCCCACCGTTGCGTTTGCGGCGGTGAACCGGTGGGTGCTTAAAGGTGAAGGTGACCGGCTCACCGTTGCGCGGGCGATGGCGAACCTGCGGCCGCTTACAGCAGGAAGCCGATCGCGCTGAGCGCTTCGGTCGAATCGATCAGGCGCACGACCTTCTCGGCGATCCGCATCTCGCCTTCGGCGTCGACGTGCAGCTTGTGCGTGACATCGGCCGCGAACAGCGTCGCGACGCCGCGTTTGTACGCGACGACGACCTGCGCCGATTTCAGCTCGACGGTGCCGGCGCTGCCGCTTTCCAGCGTGAAGCGCGACACGGTGCGCACGGTGCGCGCCGCGTCGGTCGCCGACGCCGAATAGCCGGACACCATCCGCTGCACGCGCTTCTCGCGCATGTCCTGGTCGTCGAACACGTAGTTCAGCGTCGCGGCGAAATCGGTCGTGTCGGGATCGATCGGCACCACGTAGTGGCCGGCGGGATCCCACAGGTCGAGCCACGCGCGATAGTCGCGGCGGTCGAGCATCTCGGCTTCGCGCCACACGAATTCGACCGCGCGGGCGAAGGTCTGCTCGGAAAAGAGGGCGTTGCGGTCGTCCATCATTGTTGCTCCATCATCTTGCGCCATTGCTGGTAGGCCTCGCGCATGCCGGTTTCGTCGGTCGCATGGGCGGTCTTTTCGCCGTTCGCGGCGGTCGTCTCGCGGTTCAGCCCGCGATTCACGAGGATCGGCACGTCGGGGCCTGCGTGCGCGCCGCGCTGTACGCGCTCCCATGCTTCCGCGTCGTCGGGGCTGCCGAAGCCGAACGGGCCCTGGAAGTGCTCGTGAATGCGCAGCCGCTCGCGGTTCGCTTCGTCGGGGCCGCCGTCCATCGCGAGCGCAACATGGCGGATCTCGGTTTCGTTCGCGGAGATCGGCCGCAGCACGCGGAAGAACGCCATCGACAGCGCGAGGTTCGGGAACAGGTTCAGGTTGAAGCCGACGCCCATCAGCGAGCGCACGATGCGGCGCACTTGTTCCGGCGAGTGGCGCTCGGCGAGCTTCGCCGCGAGCGGCGCGAAGCGCTCGGGCAGCGGCGCACCGTCGTCTTCGTCGAGGTCGATCAGCTCCGGCATCAGCACCGCGAGGCTGTGGCCGTTGCCGAGCCCGCGGCAGAACGCATCCTCGCTCGTCATGAAGCTCGTGATCGCGGCGGCCGTCTCGTCGTCGATCGACTTCATCCACGACTTGTGCACGACCGGGAAGTGATAGAGGTCGGTTGTGTTCTCGAGCTGGATCTTCCAGTTGCCCTTGAACTTGAACTTGTGCTCGCCGTTCGCCTTGATCGGGTAGCCGGCGCCCTGTTTCATGAACAGGTCGATCCACGGCTTCGCGCCGCCGAGGAAATCCTCGAGCGGTTCGATGTCGTCGTTGAAGCTCGCGAAGATCAGCCCCTGGTACACGCCGACGCGCAGCTTCACGAGCGGCAGGTCGCCTTTCTCGCACACGCCTTCGTAGCCGTCGCCGTACGGCAGCGCGCGCAGCGTGCCGTCGAGTGCGTACGACCAGCTGTGATACGGGCACGTGAAGCCCTTCGCGTTGCCCTTGTGCGATTCGCACACGGTCGCGCCGCGATGGCGGCAGCGGTTCTGCAGCACGTTGATCTCGCCGGTCTTGTCGCGCACGACGATCACCGGCTGCCGGCCGATCGTCGTCGTGATGAAGTCGCCCGGGTTCGGCAGCTCGCTTTCGTGCGCGACCCAGATCCAGGTGCGGTAGAAGATGCGGTCGAGCTCGGCTTCGAACAGCGCGGGATCGTGATACATCGCGGGCGCGATGCGGTCGGGTTGCGCGAGGCCGTGCAACGCGCTGGTGTCGATCGTCTGGTAGGAAATGTCGCTCATCGTTGTGTGGGGAAAGAGTCGCGAAATCGGGCCGCGTCGCGCGCGGTGTCGAGTACCCAGTCTCGTCTTCCACTGCATATCCGTCAAATTGATCTAAAATTGGCTTGTCAATAAATACGGCAAATGATGGAGGCTACGATGACATCGGTCGATCATCTCGATCTGAACCTGTTGCGCGTATTCCAGGCGATCGTCGAGGAACGCAGCCTGACGAAGGCCGGCGAGCGGCTCGCGCTGTCGCAGCCGGCCGTCAGCTATTCGCTCGGCCGGCTGCGCACGCTGTTCGACGATCCGCTGTTCGTGCGCACGCGCTCGGGCATGCAGCCGACGCCGGTCGCGCTCGAGCTCGCGGGGATCGTCGGCAAGGCGCTCGACATGGTGCGCGTGGCGCTGCGCTACGCGGAGCGCTTCGACCCGGCCACCAGCACACGCACGTTCCGGTTGTCGTTGTCGGATGCGGGCGAGATGGCGTACCTGCCGGCGATCTGCCAGGCGCTGCGCGAGCGCGCGCCGCGCGTGACGTTGAGCGTGCAGCCGCTGCCGGTGGAGGAGATCGAGGAAGCGCTGCGCGCGAGCCGGCTGGATTTCGCGATCGGCAACCTGCCGGAGCTGATGCCGAGCACGCGTCACCAGACGCTGTTCGAGGAAACCTACGTATGCATGACGGGCCGCCGGCGCGGGGTGCCGAGCGGCGCCGCGCTGAGCCTCGACCAGTTCGTGCGCGCCGCGCACGTCAACGTGAAATCGGTCGAGCACAGCCACCACGCGCTCGACGATGCGCTGCGCGCGCAGGGCGTGGGCCGCAACATCGCGCTCGAAGTGCCGCACTTCGTCGCGCTGCCGAGCGTGCTGTCGGTCACGGATCTCTATGCGACGCTGCCGAAGCGGCTCGCGCAGATCCTGAACCGCGACAATGCGTTTCGCCTCTATGCGCTGCCCGTCACGCTGCCGCCCGCGCCGGTGACGATGCACTGGCACGAGCATTTTCATGAAGACGAAGGCAACGCGTGGATGCGCACGCTGCTGGCCGAGCTTGTCGCGCGGTTCGACGATGCGTGATCCACGAGGGCGAGCGCAACGCGTAGGTGCGCGCGTTGTCGGCCGAGATCGGCGAGCGATTGGACGACTCGTGGACCTACGAGGTGAGGGCAACGCATGGATGCGCACGCTGCTGGCCGAGCTTGTCGCGCGTTTCGATGACGCGTGACCCATGACGCGGAGGGCAACGCATGGATGCGCGCGTTGCTGGTCGCGTTTGTCGAGAGATTCGACGGCGCGAGACGTCCTGAACGGGCGTTGCTCGTGCCGCGCGCGTCAGTGATCAGAGATCCAGAACGAGCACCGCCGAGCGCGCACGCGACACGCAGCAGCAGATCACCGTGTTGCCCGCGCGCTCGGCTTTGCTGAGGCAATGGTCGCGATGATCGGGCTCGCCGTCGATCACGGGCACCATGCAGGTGCCGCACACGCCTTCGCCGCATGACGTGTCGACCTCGATGCCGATGCGCGCGAGTGCGTCGACGATCGACGTGTCGGGCGCGACGCGCACCGATTGCCCGCTGCGCTGCAGGCGCACTTCGAAACCGTCGGCGGCATCCGTGCTGCCCGCAGCGGCGGCAGCAGGTTCCGCCGCGAACCGTTCGAGATGGATCGAATCTTCGGGCAAGCGCGCCGCGGCCGCCGCGACGACCGCATCCATGAACGGTCCCGGGCCGCACGTATAGACGTGGGCGTGCGCGTCGACCGATTCGACGCAGCGGCCCAGCTCGGCCGCAAGCGCGTCGGGCTCGACACCGTAGTGGAACGTCACATGCGACGCGAACGGCTCGGCCGCGAGTTCGTCGACGAAGGCCGCATGTTCACGGCTGCGTGCGAAGTAGTGCAGCCGATAGCGCGCGCCGCGCTTGTGCAGCGCATACGCCATCGACAGCAGCGGCGTGATGCCGATGCCGGCCGCGATCAGCACGTGCTCGCTCGCGCTATCCGTCAGACGAAACAGGTTGCGCGGCGCGCCGATCGACAGCTCGGCGCCGATCTGCACGTCGTCGTGCAGCGAACGCGAGCCGCCGCGCGACTGCGCTTCCTTCTTCACCGCGAACAGGTAGCTGCCGCGCTCGTCGGGGTTGCCGCACAGCGAGTATTGCCGCGTGACGCCGGACGGCGCGGTCACGTCGATATGGGCGCCGGGTTCGTACGCGTCGAACGGCTGGCCGTCGACGCGCGAAACCCGGAAACAGCGGATGTCCTGCGCCGCGTCGATCAGCGCGTCGATCCGGACTTGGTGGCGGTTCGCTTGCATGGGTAAATCCGTGGGGTAGGAGGAAAGCGGCGCGGCAAATACCGCGCCGTCGTGCGATCGAGAATAGGGACGGGCATCGCATAAATCAAATCGATTAAAAAGCGATGCCTGAATCAGTTAGATGGATGATGGTCGGGGCGCGATTGCACCTGATGTTCAGCGCGCGGCGATCGCGTTGCCCGCGTCGGCCGTGTGCGGCGCGGCGGCCGACGCATGGCCGCGTTCGCGATCGAGGCTGCGGCGATAGTGCCGGCACCCGGCGGCGAGCAGCAGCGCGGCGAGCGTGGCCGCCGCGACGTTGACGATCGACATCGAATGACCGACCGCCGCCGGCGCGCCGAACACGCGGTCGGTGAACAGCGCGACGACGGTCGTGCCGATCCCGAGCGCGATCAGGTTCGACACGAGCAGGAACAGCGCGGAGATCTGCGCGCGCATCTGGTTCGGCGCGAGCGTCTGCATCGCGGCGGTGGACGTCGGCATCGGGAACGACGCGAAGAACATCGCGACGACGAGCATCGCGAGCGACGCATGCAGCGAATCGAGCTGCGTGAACAGCGTCGCGGGGATCACCATGCACGCGGCGCCGATCGCGCCGGCGCGCATCGGCGCATCGCTGCGGCCGCGCTTGAGCAGCCAGTCGTTGAGCCAGCCGCCGCAGAACACGCCGGCCGTGTTCGCGACCAGCAGCACGATGCCGAGCGTGTAGCCGGCTTCGACGGCCGTCATCCCGAAGCGGCGGATATAGAACGCGGGCGTCCAGCTCAGCAGGCAGTACAGCGTCATCGCGTAGAACGAGAAGCCGAGGTAGTGACACGAGAAGGTCGCGCGATGCGTGCCGACGAAACGCAGCGAATCGCGCATCGACACGCGCCGCACGGCGCCCGAGCGATCCTGCGCGAGCCCCTTGCGTTGCGGGTCGCGCACGGTCGCGGCGAACAGCAGTGCCACGAGGATTCCCGGCAGCCCGACGATCAGGAACGTGACCTGCCACGCATGCACCTGGCCGACCACCGGCAGCGTGAACGCGCTCGCATGCTTGAGCAGCGCGATCACGTAGCCGCCGATCAGGAACGCGACACCGCCGCCGATGAACGAGCCGAGCGAATACACGGCGATCGCGCGCCCGAACTTCTCCTTCGGGAAGTAGTCGGCGAGCATCGAATACGCGCCGGGCGACAGCGCGGCTTCGCCCACGCCGACGCCCATCCGCGCGATGAACATCTGAACGAAATGCTGGCTGAGCCCGCACGCGGCGGTCGCGACGCTCCACAGCGCGATGCCGAGCGAGATGATCCGCGGCCGCGCGTAACGATCGGCGAGATAGGCGACGGGCAGCCCCATCACCGCATAGAACAGCGAGAACGCGAAACCGTTCAGCAGGCTGAACTGCGTGTCGGACAGGTGCAGGTCGCGCTTGATCGGCTCGATCATCAGCACGAGGACCTGGCGGTCGACGAACGAAAAGACGTACGCGAGCATGCAGATGACGACGACATACCATTCGTACGTATAGCGCTTGCCGTCGGCAGCGCGGGCCGTGGATGCGGACATGCGGATTCTCCAGGAGCGGGCGGTGGAAACGCGCGGCAGCGGCCTGGCGGGCCGGGCGCCGTCGCGGCGCGAAAGCGTGCGGGGGCACGTGTCGGAGACGCAGCGTAGTCGGCCAAATCCGGCCGCCATAGCCGGAGTGACAGCCGCGCCACACGGGCATTTACCGACCCGGATAAAGAAAACACCAGGGTCTCGCGCGCCGGCCGCCGCGCAGCGCGCCTGCGGCGGGGCGCGCGTGCATCATGCGGCGCATCTATAAGCGTTATAGAGCGCATTGCGTCGACGTCCGAAATTGTCGTTCCTAGACTCGGCCCGTTTTTGATCGGCAGCGTTGGCCCTTTGCGGCGAACGCGCTTCATGCCACGCGGCGCGATGCCGACCGGCGCCGCAAACTCTACGGGACGACGACGATGAACCAACCGAACGGGCGGGCCGACCGGCTTGCCGTACCGCTTGCCGCGCTGCTTGCCTGCGCGGCGCTGCCCGCATTCGCGCAATCGAGCGTGACGCTCTACGGCCGCATCGACACCGCGATCGAATACGCGAACGCCGGGCCGAACCACGTGACGCGCATGGGCAGCGGCAACCTGTGGGCGTCGCAGTGGGGGCTGAAGGGTGTCGAGGATCTCGGCGGCGGCTACGCGACGATCTTCAAGCTGGAAGACGGCTTCAATGCGGGAAGCGGCGCACTGTCGAACGGCAGCGCACTGTTCGGCCGCGAGGCGTGGGTCGGCGTCACGGGGCCGTTCGGTGGCGTGCAGTTCGGCGAGCTTTACACGATCCTGCACACGACGCTCGTCACGTACAGCCTGCCGGGCCTCGGCGCGGGGCTCGCGTGGGGCAACGCGACGAACAACTTCGTCGGGCCCGCGTTCCTGCGCGTGCGCAACTCGATGCGCTACACGTCGCCGCGCGCGGCGGGCTTCATGCTGAGGGCGATGGCCGCGCGCGGCACCAACGGCGCGGCCGGCCAGCCGGCGACGCTCGGCGATACGTACGGCGCGGGGCTCAACTACGTGCAAGGCGGCCTGTCGGTCGACGTCGACTACATGCAGCAGAAGTTCAGCCCGGTGGCTGCGGCCGCGCTCGGCGACACGAGCCCGGCCGCGAACGGCAACTACACGCTGGGCGCGATTTCGTACGATTTCCGCGTCGTGAAGGTCGCCGCGCTGTACATGCGCCATCGCGGCGGCCCCGACGTCGCGACCGCGATCGACAGCCAGAGCGCGTATCCGCACAGCGACATCATGGAGCTGAGCGCGACGGTGCCGATCGGGCGTGCGTCGCTGCTGCTGAGTGTCGGCCATTACCACAAGGTCGCGGACAGCGACGGCAACGCCGATTCGTACGGCATCCGATTCGACTATCCGCTGTCGAAGCGCACCGTGCTGTACACGGGCGCCGCGATGGTGCGCAACGGCGCGCACGCACGCTTCGTCGTGAACGGCGCGGCGGGTGGCGGCGCCGCGGTCGCGAAGCCGGGCGCGACCGCGAGTTCGATCGTCGCGGGCATCCTCACGTCGTTCTGAACGCTTCGGACGATTCGGACGATTCGGTCGCTTTGGTCGGTTTGACCGCCTAGCACCTGCGTGCGCATCCGCACCCGCTTGTGCCGCTACGCGCAGGCGGGCGGTTGCGGCGCGAGCCATGCGTCGAACGGCGCCAGCTCGCCGATGTTGAACAGTTCGAGCAGCAGCGCGCGCAGCCAGCGATGGCCGGGGTCGGCGTCGAAGCGCCGATGCCAGTATGCGTTGACGGCCCATTCGCCCGCACCGGCGATCTCGTACAGCGCACACGGCTGCCGCGCCGCGAACGTGATCGCGATCGTCTCCGGCAGGATCAGCGCATAGTCGCCGTCCTGCAACAGCGCGGGCACCACCAGGAAATCGGGAAGCGCCGCGCGCACGCGCGGCATCAGCCCGTGCCGCTCCAGCAGCTGCATCGATTGCGGATGCGACGCGACCGCGACGAAGCGCAGCGTCTCGGGCGCGTCGCCATCGAGCACGTAATCGGCGGGCAGCGCGACGCGCTGCGCGGTGCGGCGCGGCATCAGCAGCACGCAGCGCTCGTGCAGCAGCGCGGTGCGCTGGAAGTGGCTCGACGCGTCGGCAAAATGCCCGAGCGCGAAGTCGATCCGCCCCGATTCGAGCGCGACGTTGAGCTGGCATTCGTCGACGTGCAGCGTCTCGATCACCGCACCCGGCGCGCGGCGGTCGAATGCGGCAAGCAGCGTCGGCAGGAACGCGCTCGCCGCGAAATCGCTCATGTGCAGGCGGAACACGCGCTGCGTGCTGTCGGGCGTGAAGCGCGAGCCTTCGTCGAGCACGTCCTGCAGGATTGCGAGCGCCTTGTCGACCGACAGCGCGAGCCGCTGCGCGCGCGGCGTCGGCTCGACGCCGGTGCCGGTGCGCACGAACAGCGCGTCGCGGAACATCAGCCGCAGCCGGCCGAGCGCGTAGCTGACGGACGGCTGCGTGACGCCGAGCCGCAGCGCCGCGCGGCCGACATGCCGCTCCTCGTACACGGCACGAAACGTCTTCAGCAAGTTGAGGTCGAGATCCTGCACGCGCAGTTCGGACGGGTCGGTGTCGTGCGGTGCGGATTCGTTGCGGGCCGGGGCCGCCGGGCGGCCAGGTGCGGAGTACGTCATCGGGGTTGCCTCGCGGTGACGGAAGGCGCGTGGCCGTACCGCCGCGCATATGCCTTCGCGAAATGGCCGAAGCCATGGATGCCGTGTGCGATCAGCACGTCGGTCACGCTGCGCGCGTCGCCGCATTGCAGCGCCGCGTGCACGGCGGCGAGCCTGCGATCGCGCACATAGGCGGCCGGCGTGGTGTGCAGGAATGCGCGGAACGCGTGCTGCAGCGTGCGTGGCGCGACGCCCGCGACGGCCGCCAGCGCGGCGAGTGCGAGCGGTTCGCCGAGGTGCGCGTCGACGTGATCGCATGCGCGCCGCACGTGTGCCGGCAGCGGCGGCGTGCCGCGCGTGAGCGCATCGCTGTACGAATGCGGCAGGTGCGTGAGCAGCAGCGACATCAGCCACGTCGTGAGGTCGGCGCCGAAGGTCGTCGCGGCCGTGCCGATGCCCGGCTGCGCGCCGAGCCGGCACAGGTATTCGAAGGTCGGCAGCAGCAGCGCGGCGCCCGCGCCGGTGCCACCGGCCGCGAGATCGAACTGCAGCGGCCGCGTGAGCGTGGCCTGCAGCATGTCCTGCAACTTGCGTTCGAGCGCGCCGCGTTCGAGTCGCAGCACGAGGTTGCGGCAATCGGGGCTCGTGCTCAGGCGGCTCGCGAGCGCCGGCGACGACACGGTCAGTTCGCCGGGGCCGGCGCGCGCGACGACGCTGCCGGCCTGCAGCTCGCATGCACCGGCGAGCGTCAGCCTGAACAGGAAGTGGTCGGCGTCGTCGCCGAAATCGATGCGCGTTTCGCGGCCATAGCAGAGTTCGAGCAGCGCGCCGTGATGCAGCGGCACTTCGTACAGCTCCGCATGAAACGGATCGAGGCCGCGCGCGGCCATCCGGTGTGGCCCGAGGCGGTGCGCGACCGCGCGTTCGACTTCATCGGGGGCGTGCAGTGTGCCGAGCCGGTTCGGCGCATGGCGGGACAGGGCGATATCCATTCACGAACCTCGTAGCGGATGCGGATGCGGCGGGCGCGGCGGCGTGCACATTGCCGCGATTGCGTTGCGCGAACGGGCGCGCCGTTGCGCGTTTTGAAGCGACGCGGTGAAAGCCGCCGCGTAGTCTGGGAAACACTCAATCACCGGGAGAAGACGATGAAGGTATGTGTTCTGGGCGGCGGCCACGGGTGCCATGCGGCGGCGATCGACCTGCTCGAGAAGGGCCATGACGTGACGTGGTGGCGGCGTGACCGCGAGCCGCATGCGCGGTTGCGCGAGCTGGGCGTGCTGAACGTGACCGACTATCGCGGCAAGCGCGCGGTGCCGCTCGGCGATGCGCCGGGTGCGATCCGCCTGACCGGCGATCTCGCGGCCGCGCTGCGCGGCGCGCAGTTGGTCGTGGTGCCGCTGCCTGCCACGTCGCACGACGCGCTCGCCGCACAGGTTGCGCCGTTGCTGGAGGACGGCCAGGTCGTGTTTCTGCCGCCCGGCACGTTCGGCAGCTTCGTGTTCGCGCAGGCGGCGGCTGATGCCGGAAACCGTTCGCGCGTCGCATTCGCCGAGACGGGCACGCTGCCGTACCTCGTGCGCAAGCATGGCGACAACGACGTCGTGATCAGCGCGTATGCAACGCGCTTGCCGACCGGCGTGTTGCCGGCGACTGCGGCCGGCTGGGCGTTCGACGTGCTGCGCGCGGGCTATCCGTCGGTCGAGCCGGTCGAGGATGCGTTGTCCGGCGCGCTGATGAACGCGGGGCCCGTGATCCATCCGCCGCTGATCCTGATGAACGCCGGGCCGCTCGAACACTTCGACGCATGGGACATCCACAACGAAGGCACGCAGCCGTCGATCCGCCGCGTGACGAATGCGCTCGACGCCGAACGCATCGCGTTGCGTGACGCGCTCGGCTACCGCGCGCCGCATTTCCCGCTCGCGGATCATTACGCGACCGAAGGCGACGAATGGATGTACGGGCGCGGCGCGCACGGCAAGCTGACCGATAGCGGCGACTGGCGCGAGAAGATCGATTTGCGTACCCATCGCTACATGCTCGAGGACACCCGGCTCGGGCTGTCGTTCATCGTGTCGTGCGGGCGCTGGGCCGGCGTGCCGACGCCGGTTGCGCAGGGGCTGCTGAGCATCGCGAGTGCGGTTGCGGAGCGCGACCTGTATGCGCAAGGGCGCACGCTGGAGCGGCTGGGCATTGCGGCGCTGTCGAAGGACGCGATGCGTGCGCTGCTCGACGTGGGCGTCACGGGCGTCACGGGAGTTTCAGCATGAGCGCGGCCGAATTGACGCGCGTGCACGTGCTCGGCGCGGGGCGCATGGGGCAGGGGATCGCGCTCGTGTTCGCGTTCGCGGGGCTCGACGTGACGCTGATCGACTTCAAGCGGCGCGATGCGGTTGGCCAACGCGCCTTCGACGATCGCGCGCGCGACGAGATCGCGAGGCCGTTGCACGCGCAGGTCGCGCTCGGTCGCATCGACGCCGCGCAGGCCGATGCGGTCGTCGCGCGCATCGCGATCGTCGCGCGGGACGGCGCTGCCGAAGCCGTGCGTGATGCGGAGGTCGTGTTCGAGGCGCTGCCCGAGGTGCTCGACGCAAAGGCGGATGCATTGCGCTGGCTCGGCGAGCATGTCGATGCGCGCGCAACGATTGCGTCGACCACGTCGACGTTCGTCGTCACCGAATTGCAGCGCCATGTCGTTCACCCCGAACGGATGCTGAACGCGCACTGGCTGAACCCCGCATTGCTGATGCCGCTCGTCGAGATCAGCCGCAGCGACGCAACCGACCCGTCGGTGGTCGATGCGCTCGCCGCGCTGCTTGTGCGCGTCGGCAAGAAGCCGGTGATTTGCGGGCCGGCGCCCGGCTACATCGTGCCGCGCATCCAGGCGCTCGCGATGAACGAGGCCGCGCGGATGGTCGAAGAGGGTGTTGCAAGCGCGGAGGATATCGATACGGCCATCCGCACGGGTTTCGGCCCGCGCTTCGCGGTGCTCGGGCTGCTCGAATTCATCGACTGGGGCGGCTGCGACATCCTGTACTACGCGTCGAAGTACCTGGCCGGCGAGATCGGCCCGCGCTTCGCGCCGGCCGCGAGCGTCGTGCGCAACATGGAAACCGGGCGCGACGGTGTGCGCACGGGGGCCGGCTTCCACGACTATGCGAACGTGGACGTGCCCGCATACATGCGGCAGCGGCTCGGCGAATTCGCGCGGCTGCTCGATCACCTGGGATTGGCGCCGGTGTTCGACGGCGGGCGGCGCGACCCGCGCGAGTAGTGCTGGTCGCGCGGACCACCCGGCCGCGCGCGCTCGCGGTGCCACGATAGCGCGCACGTGGCACCGTGAGCCGGTGAGCCGCTCGCCCGCCGGAAACGGCGAAGGCACGGATGCGGCCCGCGCGTGCAGCACGCTCACGCCGTGTCGCCACGCGTGCCGGCGTCGGGCGCGACGTGCGTCTCGCGCATCACGCACAGCGTCGCGACGGTCACGAGGCCGAGCGCGATGAGGAACAGCGATACCGGCCACGACGCCTGGTAGCGCACGAGCAGCGCGGTCGCGATCAGCGGCGACATCCCGCCCGCGAAGATCGATGCGACTTCATGCCCGAGCGCGACACCGGAGTAACGCACCTCGGTGCTGAACAGCTCGCCGACGAGTGCGGGCAGCGTGCCGATCATCGCGCCGTGGCTCACGGCGGTGCCGACCGTGAGCGCGAGCCACACGAGCGGCGTCGCGCGTGTGTCGAGCAGCCAGAAGAACGGGAACGCGCACGCGACGAGGCTCAGCGCGCCGATCAGGTACACGGGTTTGCGGCCGATCCGGTCGGACAGCCGGCCCCACGCGAGCATCGCGCCCATCTCGACGATCATCGCGATCATCACGCCGGTCAGCATCACGCCGTTCGGGATGCCGACGTATTTGCCGTAGACGAGCGAGAACGCGAGGAAGATGTACGCGCCGCCGTTCTCGGCCACGCGCAGCCCCATCGCGAGCAGGATTTCCTTCGGATGGCGGCGGATGCACTCGACGATCGGCAGGTGCGTGTGCGCGCCGCGCTTGCCCGCCTGCTCGAAGTCGCGGCTTTCGGGCAGGTGGCGGCGGATATAGATGCCGATCGCGAAGATCACGATGCTCGCGAGGAACGGCAGCCGCCAGCCCCAGGTGCGGAACGCGTCGGCCGGCAGCGCCTGCGCGGCGAGAAACGCGGCCGACGACAGCACGAAGCCGCCGCCCACGCCGAGCTGGCTCCACGCGGCGTAGTAGCCGCGCTGTTCCGGCGGGGCGTTCTCGCTGATCATCAGCACGCCGCCGCCCCATTCGCCGCCCGACGCGATGCCTTGCAGCAGCCGCAGCACGACGAGCGCGGCCGGTGCCCACAAGCCGACCTGCGCATAGGTCGGCAGCAGGCCGATCGCGAAGGTCGATGCACCCATGATCAGCAGCGTCCAGACGAGTGACGCCTTGCGCCCGTAGCGATCGCCGACGTGGCCGAACACGATCCCGCCGAGCGGCCGCGCGACGAAGCCCAGCGCGAAGGCCGCGAACGCGGCGAGGCTGCCGGCGAGCGGCGATGCGCCGGGCGGAAAGAACACGTGGCCGAATACCAGCGCGGCGGCCGTGCCGTAGACGAAGAAGTCGTACCACTCCATCGCGTTGCCGGCGACGGAGGCGATGACGATCCGGCGCAGCTGCCGGTCGGCGAGCGGCCGGGCGGCGCTCGGGGATTGCACGGTGTCGGTCGGATACATGGCGGACTCTGAAGGGGGAGGCAGGCGCGTGCCGTCTGTGCAGCACTGCGGGCTAGTGTTGTCGGCACCGCGCCCCCGGTCAAATCCGCAGAAAAAGGGGAGGGTCATCACTCCCGCTGATGATGGTCATGCGGCGCGCGGCCGTGCCCGCGCGCCCGGCATGCCGTTACCGCTCGATCTGCCGGTTCCAGCGCGTATCCCACTGCGCACGGCGCGCGTTGATGGCCGTCCAGTCGACGACCGTCACCTTGCGCACGAGATCGTCGACGTTGCCGAGGCTCTGCTGCATCGCGGCGGGCATCTTCGCGACGCGGTTGGTCGGGATCTGCTTGCCGGCTTCGGCGGCTTTCGTCTGCGCGGGTGCGGACAGCAGGAACTGCGCGAGCTTTTGCGCCAGTTGCGGATCGGGATTGTTCGCGACCACGCACAGGTCGACGAGCAGCAGCACCGGGCCTTCCTTCGGGTTCGCGTACGCGACCGGGATGCCCTTGTCCTGCAGGTCGCCGACGCCGGTCGGCGTGAGCGGGAACAGGCCGGCCTCGCCGGTCTGCACCATCTCCGAGATCTTCGCCGAGTTGGGGATGTACTCGACGACGTTCGGCCCGACCGTGCTCGCCCACTTGCTGAAGCCGGGCTCGACGTTCTGCTCGCTGCCGCCGAGCAGCCGGTTGATCGCGAGGAAGCCGTGCAGCCCGAACGTGCTGCTCGACGCCGACTGGAACACGACCTTGCCCTTGTATTTCGGATCGGCGAAATCCATCCACGACGTCGGCGGCGCCCAGCCTTTGTCCGCGAACAGCTTCCGGTTGTACGCGATGCCGGTCATCCCGAGCTGCACGCCCGCGCCCACGTCGTCCTTCATCCGCGCAAACGGGTACAGCTCCTTCAGCACCGGCGAATCGTCGAGCTTCTGGCACACGCCGAGGCTGACCGCGCGCGCCATCACGCCGTCGTCGAGGAACGCGACGTGGATCTGCGGCTTGTTGCGGTTCGCGAGCAGCTTCGCGAGCACGTCCGACGACGTGCCGGGCACGATGACGACCTTCACGTTGTTCGCCTTCTCGAAGTCGGGCAGCACCTGGCTCGTATAGGCCTTCTCCATCGGGCCGCCGTTCATGCCGACGTAGATCGTCTTCGTTTGCGCGAACGCGGGCGCGCTCGCGCCGGCGACGCAGAGGGCGGCGGCGGCCGCGATCGTTCCGAGCAGTTTCACTTGTGGGTCTCCTCTTGAGGGAAAGGGATGGTCGGCGTGGCTTGCGGGGCGAATCGACCGATCGAGAACGCGTCGAGCGGCGTGGCGGTTTCTCCGGTCGTGACGAGATCGGCGAGCACGTCGCCCACGCCCGGCGCGAGCAGGAACCCGCCGCCGGAAAAACCGAATGCATGCAGCAGGCGCGGCGTCGTGCGGCTCGCGCCGATGATCGGGTTGTGGTCGGGCGTGCAGCCTTCGACGCCGCTCCACGTGCGAATCAGCAGCGCGTCGCGCAGCGCGGGCAGCAGTGCGCACGCGTCGCGCATCGCCGCACGTGTCGTATCGACCGACGGCTGGCCGAACTCGCCGTCGCCGCGGCCGCGCCCGCCGCCGATCACGCAGTTGCCGCGCGCGACTTGCCGCGCGTACACGCCGCCGCCGTATACGCCGAGGTTGTGCGTGATGAACGGCGGCAGCGGTTCGGTCACCCACATGTTCGGGTAGATCGGCTCCATCGGCACGGCTTCGCCGAAGCGCTCGGCGATCGTGTTCGCCCACGCGCCGGCCGAATTGATCAGCCACGTTGCGCTGCACGCGCTGCGGCCTGCTTGAAAGTGGAAGCGCGTGCCGTCGTGGTGAACGTCGCCGACCGGCGTGTGCTCGAACACGTCGGCGCCCGCCGCGCGGGCCGCGCGCGCGAACGCGGGCGACACGAGGCGCGGGTTCGCGTGGCCGTCGGTCGCGCACAGCGAACCGCCGAGCGCCGCGCGGCCGAGCCACGGATAGCGGCGGCGGAACGCGTCGCCGCGCATCACCTGCAGCGGCAGGCCGTGCTCGCCGGCGAGCGTCGCGTATGCGTCGAGCGCGTCGAGATCGGCGTCGCTGCGCGCGAGCCGCAAGTGGCCCGACACGACGAATTCGCCGTCGATGCCGATCAGCTCGGGCAGGCGATCCCAGATGCGCCGTGCACGCAGCGCGAGCGGCAGCTGCTCGGCCGGACGGCCCTGGCAGCGCACGCCGCCGTAGTTCACGCCGCTCGCCTGCGCGCCGCAGTCGCGCCGCTCGAACAGCCCGACGTGCAGGCCGCGCCGTGTCAGCGCCAGCGCGGCCGATGCGCCGACGAGGCCACCGCCGACGATCGCGACGTCGTAATGCCGGTGCTCACTCATCGCGCGCCTCGTCGGGAATCGCCGCGACATCGTCGCCCGCGAGTGCGGCCGAGATCGGGAACGGCTTCACGGGTGGTTGCACGCGCAACCGGCCGATATCGGCAAGCGGGCGGCCGGTTTCGGCGGCCAGGACGAGCGCGGCCGCATCGCCGCACATGCGGCCCTGGCAGCGGCCCATCCCCACGCGCGTCAGTGCCTTCAAGCGGTTCAGTTCGGTCGCTGCGCCGTCACGGATGCAGCGGCGCAGCGTGCCCGCATCGATCTCCTCGCAGCGGCACACGATCGTGTCGTCGGCGCAGCGCGCGGCCTGCTCGACGGGCAGCGCGAACGCCGCTTCCAGGCCCGCGCGGAACGTGCCGATGCGCGCGAGCGTGCGTTCGAGCGTCGCCGCATCGGGCTTGCCGGACGGCGACGGCGGCGCGATGCCGGCATCGTCGAGCACGGCGAGCGCCGCGCGCCGGCCCGACGCTTCGGCCGCGTCGGCGCCCGCGATGCCCGCGCCGTCGCCCGCGACGTAAATCCCGCGCACCGACGTGCGGCCGGCCGCGTCGCGCTCAGGCAGCCACGCACGGTTGACCGGGTCGAAACCGAACCGGCAGCCGGCAAGATCGGCGAGCTGCGTTTCCGCACGCAGGCCGAAGCCGAGGCCGAGCGCATCGCAGTCGAGCTCGCGCGGCGGTGCATCGGCGCCGGCTGCGCGCCAGGCGAGCCCCGTCACATGGTGCTCGCCGAGCACGCGCTCGAGCGTGACGCCCGTTTCGATCGCGATACCCCGCGCGCGCAGCCAGCCGATGTAATAGAGCCCCTTCGCGAAGATCGACGGGATGCGCAGCAGTGCGGGCGCGGCGGCAGCCTGGCGGCGCAGCGGGCTCGTGTCGAGCACGGCCGTGATCTGCGCGCCGGCCTTCGCATACTGGTATGCGACGAGATACAGCAGCGGCCCCGTGCCTGCGAACACGATGCGCCGGCCGATCGCGCAGCCCTGCGCCTTCAGCGCGACCTGCGCGCCGCCGAGCGTATAGACGCCTGCGAGGGTCCAGCCCGGCACCGGCAGCATGCGGTCGATTGCGCCGCTTGCGACGATCAGGTGCGAATACGGCACGGTGACTTCGCGGCCGCCCTGCAGCGTATCGACGCGGCCCGCACCGCACGCCCACGCAAGCGTGTCCGGCCGGTAGTCGACGTGCGGCAGCAGCGCTTCCATGGTCCGGTGCACGGCGTCGGCCTTGGCGGCTTCGAACCCGTACAGCGTTCGCTTGCTGCGCACGAAAGCGCCGCTCGCCGGCGGTTGCCGGTAGATCTGCCCGCCCCAGCGCGCGTTCTCGTCGATCACGACGGGGCGCAGCCCCGCGTCGACCAGCGCCTCGGCCGCGCGTACCCCGGCCGGGCCCGCGCCGACGATCACCGGTTGCAGTGCGTCGTTCATCGCGAGTCTCCGGTTGCAACGGGCTGCACGCCTGTGAGAATCCGCATGCCGTCGGCGATCGGCGTCGAGCATGCGCGCACGCGTGCGCCTGCCTCGGTGCGCACCCAGCAGTCCTGGCACGCGCCGATCAGGCAGAAGCCCGCGCGCGGCAGGCCGCTGAATTCGCTGGTACGCACGCGGCGCTGCGCGACGAGGATCGCGGTGAGCACGGTGTCGCCGGCAAGTGCCTGCGCGGGGCGGCCGTCGAGCGTGAACGCGACGGCGGCACGCTCGCGCTCGGCGACGCGCACGAACTGCGCGCCGTCGTCGACGGGTTCGGTTGAACGGGAAACGGAAGTCATCGTCAGTGTTGGCCGATCAGGATGCGGTTCAGGCCGTACACGCGATCGAGCAGCAGCATCGCGCCGGCGGTGATGAAGATGACGAGCGCCGACACCGACGCCATCATCGGGTCGATCGACTCGGTCGCGTACATGTACATGCGCACCGGCAGCGTGACCGTCTGCGGCGACGTGACGAAGATCGACATCGTCAGTTCATCGAAGCTGTTGATGAACGCGAGCAGCCAGCCGCCGGTGATGCCGGGCACGATCATCGGCAGCGTGATGCGGCGGAAGATCGTCCACGGGTCCGCGCCGAGCGAGCACGCGGCCTGCTCGATGCTGCGGTCGAGGCCGGCGACGGACGCAAGCACGAGGCGCATCACGAACGGCGTGATGACGATCATGTGCGCGAGCACGAGCCACGCGAACGAGCCGGTCGCGCCGATCAGCGCGAAGAAGCGCAGCAACGCGATCCCGAGCACGAGGCCGGGAATCACCAGCGGCGACAGCAGCAGCCCGTTCAGGAACGCGCGGCCCGGAAACGTCGCGCGGCCGATCGCGAGGCCCGCCGGCAGCGCGATCGCGAGCGACAGCGTCGCCGACGCGAAGGCGAGCTTCAGGCTGTTGAAGAACGCGGTGACGAAGTCGGGGTAGTCGAGGATCGCGCGGAACCAGCGCAGCGACAGCCCGTGGGTCGGCAGCGTCAGCGTTTCGTCCGGCGTGAACGCGACCAGTACGACGATCGCGAGCGGCGCGAGCACGAACACGATCACGAGCGTGTGGAACGCGAGGGCGAAGGGGCCGTTCTTTCTCATCGGGATGCGCCTCCGAGGCTGCGCGCGTAGCGGCGTTCGAGCACGCGGTAGTAGGTGAGCATCACGACGAGGTTCGCGACCAGCAGCAGCACCGCGATCGTCGCGCCGAGCGGCCAGTTCAGCGAGCCGAGGAATTCGTCGTACACGGCCGTGGCCGCGACCTTCAGCCGGCGTCCGCCGAGCAGGCCGGGAATCGCGAACGCGCTCGCCGACAGCCCGAACACCATCAGGCTGCCCGACAGCACGCCCGGCATCAGCTGCGGCAGCACGATGCGGCGCAGCGTCGTGAACGGCGACGCGCCGAGCGACAGCGCCGCGTACTCGGTCTGCGGATCGAGCCGTTGCAGCGCGGTCCACACGGGAATCACCATGAACGGCAGCATCACGTGCACCAGCGCGATCACGATCGCGAAGGTCGTGTATTCGAGCTTGTACGGCCCGAGGCCGACGAGCCCGAGCGCCTGGTTCACGAGCCCGCTCGTGTTCAGCAGCATGCTCCAGCCGAACGCACGCACGACGACCGACACGAGCAGCGGCGCGAGGATCGCGAGCAGGAACAGCGAGCGCCACGGGTCGCGCATTTTCGACAGCACGTACGCTTCCGGCGTGCCGATCGCGACGCAGATCGCGGTGGTCAGCGCGGCGATCCCGAACGTGCGCAGGAAGATCGTGTGAAAGTACGACGAGCCGAGCACTTCCGCGTAGTTGCCGAACTGGAATGCGGCGATCGGGCCGGTCGCCGGGTCGTAGCGGTAGAACGTCAGCACGAGCGTCATCGCGAGCGGCACGAGCACGAGCGCGGCGAACAGCGCGAATGCGGGGGCGCACATCAGCCACAGCGGCGCATGCGCGCGCCAGGTCGCGCGCGGTGCGCGTCCGGCGGCGGTGCGTGCCGGCGTGGCCGCCGGCGCGTCGGGCTGCGCGAGGCTGGCCGGCACGCCGTCGGTGGTCAGCGGGCGGGAGGGCTGTCGCATTCAGGCCTCCCGGCGCATCACGCGCACCGCGTCGCTGTGCCAGTCGATGCCGACCGGCGCGCCTTCCGCGAGCGGTTCCGCGCCTTCGTTCTGGCAGCATACGAGCACTTCGCCGAGCGCGCTGTCGACGCGGTACAGCCACTGGCTGCCGAGAAAGAAGCGGCTCGTGACGGTCGCGGCGAAGCGGCCGGCGTCGGGGGTGCACAGCCTCAGTTTTTCCGGACGGATGCAGACCGACACCGCGTCGCCGATGCGCACGTCGCGCTCGCGCGGCGGCAGGTGCGCGGTATGGCCCGTCTCGGTGAGGTCGTGCCCGAGGTCGATGCGGATCGCGTCGCCGTCGTGCGCGACGATCGTGCCGGGCAGCAGGTTCGCCTTGCCGATGAACTGCGACACGAAGTGGTTCTCCGGGCGTTCGTACGCGCGGTACGGCGTGTCGGTCTGCGTGATGCGGCCTGCTTCCATCACGACCACGCGGTCGCTGATCGACAGCGCTTCCGATTGATCGTGCGTGACCATGATCGTCGTCGTGCCGATCTTGCGCTGGATCGCGCGCAGCTCGAACTGCATGTCCTCGCGCAGCTTCGCGTCGAGGTTCGACATCGGTTCGTCGAGCAGCAACACGGGCGGTTCGATCACGACTGCGCGCGCGATCGCGACGCGCTGCCGCTGGCCGCCCGACAGCTCGCGCGGAAAGCGGTGCGCGAGGGCGTCGAGGCGCACGAGCGCAAGCGCCGCGCGGATGCGCTCGGCGCGCTCGGCCTTGTCGACGCCGCGCATGTCGAGGCCGAAGCCGACGTTTTCCGCGACGCTCATGTGCGGAAACAGCGCATAGCTCTGGAACACGATGCCGAGCCCGCGCCGGTTCGGCTTCAGGTGCGTGATGTCCTGCCCGTCGAGCGCGATGCGCCCGCGCGTGACGTCGACGAAGCCGGCGATCATCTGCAGCGTGGTGGTCTTGCCGCAGCCCGACGGCCCCAGCAGCGACACGAATTCGCCTTGTTCGACCGACAGGTTGACGTCGGCGACGGCGGTGAGGTCGCCGAAGGTTTTCGTCAGATCCGTAAGCGTGAGAAACGACATGGGAAGCTCCGGGTTCGCACACCGCGTGGCCGGTGTACCGATGACGCGGACTCTAGCCAGCCATATTTCGGAGCGTCAATTTCGAATTCTGCTGAACGGGATGAATCTCGAAAAAATTCCGGTCAGCGGAATGGATGGTCGAATCCCGTGAAAATCGTTCCGCTGGATGACGAGCGGTCGAGCCGCGAAACACACGCGTCAATCCCGTGTACACCCGGATGCCCGCGGATTTTCGGCCGGACGACAATGGCGGCTCGCATATTCCGTTCAATGAAATCACCGAGGAGAGCCGGCATGCAGGAACCCCATTCGCCCGGAACGTCGCGGGCCGCACGCGCGGCGCACCCGGACGAGGACGCCGCCGATCCGGCCGGTGCGCCGGGCACCGGCATGCTGCAGCGTGCGTTCGCGATCTTGCGCGCGCTGGCCGGCATGCAGCAGGACGGCGTGCGCGTCACGCATCTCGCGAAGGCCGTCGGCCTCACGCAGGGCACCGCGCACCGGATCCTGCAATCGCTGATCGCCGAAGGGATGGTCGAGCAGGACGAGCAGTCGAAGCTGTACCGGTTGAGCGTCGACTTCTTCGCGCTCGCCGCGCAGGCCGGCAACCCGAGCAGCATGCGCACGCTGTGCCGCCCCGCGTTGCTGCGGCTGTGCGCGAGTCTCGGCGAGACGATCTTCCTGCTCGTGAAGAGCGGCTTCGACGCGGTGTGTCTCGACCTGTGCGAAGGGCCGTTCCCGATCCGCTCGTTCACCGGCGACATCGGCGGGCGCATCGCGCTCGGCGTCGGGCAGGGCAGTCTCGCGATTCTCGCGTTCCTGCCCGAAGCGGAGCGCGAGGAAGTGATCCGCTTCAACGTGCCGCGCATTCGCGGCTATGGCGTGCTCGACGAGGTGTATCTGCGCACCGAGATCGAACGCGTGCGGCAACTTGGTTACGCGGGCCGCAACAGCGGCGTGCTCGACGGGATGGCCGGCGTCGCGGTGCCGATTCTCGATCGCACCGGGTATCCGGTCGGCGCGCTGAGCGTCGGCACGCTGGCGTCGCGCCTCGGCAACGACCGCATGCCGATGGTCGTCGAACTGCTGCGGCGCCAGGCCGATGCGATCGGGCCGCGCACGAACCCGTTCGACGCCGCGCTGCGGCGGCCGATGCACGGGCTATCCGGGAAAACCGCATAGGCGCATCACGCGTCGCCGTTTCGTCAGCTTGCTTACGCGAGCCATTCACGTCTGAGCAAAGCGCGCCGCGTCCAGCGGACTTGCGCGCTTTCGTTTCTCTTGCAGCGGCGCACCGCCCCCGCTCATCTCCCCGTCATTCGAATTTCAACTGCCGCCCAGTTGAACATTTCATTTCTTGATGTGATTGCGGCTGGATACCATCCAGCGACTGTCTATACAACCCGATCGGCGCGTGTGGGCAGGATCAAAAAAACACAACACATCAATGAACAGGTTCGGAGAGGAGAAGACGGAGATGGTGCGAATGAAGGGTGGGAAGACGGGCGCCGCGTGCATGAGCGCGGCCATCGCGATGGTGTTCGCCGGCGCCGCGCACGCGCAGTCGACGGTGACGCTGTACGGGATCGTCGACGCGGGCGTGACCTACACGAACAACGCGAAGGGCCATGCGCTGTGGCAATTCACCGGCGGCAGCGAATCGGGCCCGCGCTGGGGCTTGATCGGCACCGAGGATCTCGGCGGCGGGCTGAAGGCGAACTTCCGCCTCGAGAACGGCTTCAACGTCGCGAACGGCGCGCTCGGGCAGGGTGGCCGGATGTTCGGGCGTTCGGCGTGGGTCGGCCTGAGCGGCGCGAACTGGGGCGCGGTGACGCTCGGCCGCCAGTACAACTCGACGCAGGACATCCTCGGCTCGCTTCAGATGAGCAGCTTCCTCGCGCAGTACTCGACGCACCCGTTCGACAACGACGACATCAACAACACGTTCCGCACCAACAACGCGGTGAAGTACGTGTCGCCGACGATCGCGGGCCTGCAGGCGAACCTCGTGTACGGCTTCTCGAACTCGACCGGCTTCGCGAACGACAACACCTGGAGCGCGGGCGTCACCTACGTGAACGGGCCGCTCAACGCGGGCGCCGCGTATGCACGCGTGAACCATCCGGCGGTCAGCACGAGCGGCGCGGTTGCTTCGGATAACTACTATCCGGCGTCCGCATCGGTGTTCGGCGCGAGCCTCGGCAACGCGATCCGCCAGCAGATCTGGGGCGCGGGCGGCAGCTACGCGATCGGGTCGGCCACCCTCGGCCTGCTGTACACGGGCTCGAACTTCGGGCAGGCGACGGGCGGCGCGCTGCGCTTCAACAACTACGAAGGCAGCCTGCGCTACCTGATCACGCCGGCGCTGATGGCCGCGGCCGGCTACACCTATACGCAGGTTGCGCGCGCCAGCGACAGCGGCCACTACCACCAGGTATCGGCCGGCGCGCAGTACCTGCTGTCCAAGCGCACCGACGTGTACGTAAACGGCTTCTACCAGAAGGCGTCGTCGGGTGTCGGCCGTGCGTGGATCGACGGGACCGACGGCCCGTCGTCGACGACGTCGCAGGTGGCGGTGGTGGTCGGCATCCGCCAGAAGTTCTGATGTCCTGACGCGTTCGCGTGTCTTCCGGAGGAGACGGAAATGAAACTCAAACTGTTGCTGGCGGCGTTGCCGTTCGTCGGGATGTATGCGGGCGGCTCGATCGCCGAGGTGCGGCCGCTGCTGTTCGGCCTGCCGTTCCTGCTCGTGTGGAACCTGATCTGGATGGCGGCGACCGCCGCGATCCTCGCGATCCTGTTCCATCTCGATGAACGCGACGAGCGCGACGCGGCCCGCGCCGGCCGCTCGGGAGACACGCGATGAACGCATCGATCCTCATCATCGCGGCGTTCGCCGTGTTCGCGTTGGCGATCGGCGTGATGGCGCGCCGCGGCCGCAAGCTCACGCTCGAGCAGTGGGCGGTCGGCGGCCGCGGCTTCGGCTCGCTGCTCACGTTCCTGCTGATGGCCGGCGAAGCGTTCTCGACGTTCTCGTTCCTCGGTGCGAGCGGCTGGACCTACAGCAAGGGCGTGCCCGCGTTCTACATCCTGTCGTACGGCTGCCTCGCGTTCGTGATCGGCTACTGGATGCTGCCGGCGATCTGGCGTTACGCGAAGGCGCGCGGGCTCGTGTCGTTCGCCGACTACTTCGCGGCGAAGTACGACAGCCGGGCGATCGGCGTGCTGGTGTCGGTCGTCGCGGTGTTCGCAATGGTGTCGCTGCTGATGATCCAGTTGCGCGGGCTTGGCGTGATCGTGTCGGAGATGTCGTACGGGCTGATTCCGCAAGCGGCCGCGATCTGGATCGCCGCGACGCTGATGGCCGTGTACATGGTCGTGTCGGGCATCCACGGCTCGGCGAGCATCGCGATCTTCAAGGACGTGCTGATCCTCGCGATCGCGATCTTCCTCGGCCTGTACCTGCCGATGCATTACTACGGCGGCCTCGGCGCGATGTTCGCGAAGATCGACGCCGCGCATCCGGAACTGCTGCGCATGCCCGAGCATGGCTTCAACCTGAGCTGGTACAACTCGACGATCCTGCTCACGTCGCTCGGCTACTACCTGTACCCGCACGGTTTCACCGCGATCTACGTCGCGAAGGACGAGAGCGCGCTGCGCCGCAACGTGATCCTGATGCCGCTGTACCAGGTGCTGATCGCGTTCCTGTTCCTCGTCGGCTTCGCGGCCGTGATGACCGTGCACGGGCTCGAAGGCGCGCAGGCCGATCTCGCGCTGCTGCGCCTCGTGAAGCAGACGTTCCCCGCATGGTTCGTCGGCATCGTCGGCGGCACGGGCCTGCTGACCGCGCTGGTGCCGGGTTCGCTGATCATGCTGAACGCGTCGACGACGATCGCGCGCAACATCTACCGCGAAGGTTTCGCGCCGAACGCGACCGACCGCGAGGTGACGCGCGTTGCACGGATCGCGCTGCCGATCTTCACGCTGGTGGTCGTCTACTTCGTGCTGCGCGGCGGCGCGACGTTCGTCACGCTCGCGATCTTCTCGTCGAGCCTGCTCACGCAGCTCGTGCCGATGCTCGCGTCGAGCTTCCTGAAGCGGCCGTTCGGCACGCGTGAAGGCGCGTTCGCGGGCATCGCAGCCGGCGCGATCGTGATCGCGATGACGAACTACTATGGCGTGACGCTCGCGTCGCTGTTCCCCGGCGCGTCGAACACGCTGACGTCGATCAACCCCGGGCTCGTCGCGCTCGCGGTGAATGCGGTGGTGTTCATCGTGATCAGCGCGGGGCAGCGCAGGCTGAAGGCGCGTATCGCGGCGCCGGCCGGGTCCGTGTGACGGCGTGACGGCCGGAAGGCATTGAAATCAATCGAACGACAACAGGACACTGTGCGATGACTACCGAGGGCAATCAAGCGGACAACCGCGAAGCGATCGACACGCTGATCGCGAACGGCTGCGTGATCACGATGGACCCGCAGCGGCGCGTGATCGAGCGCGGCGCGGTTGCCGTGAGCGGCGATCGTATCGTCGCCGTGGGCGGCACCGATGAACTGCAGGCCCGCTACCGGGCCGCACGCACGATCGACGCGCGCCGCAAGGCCGTGCTGCCGGGCCTGATCGATGCGCATGCGCATGCGGGCCACGCGATGCTGCGCACGATCGGCGGCGCGGACGGCGACGCATGGTCGGCCGCGGCCGAGACGATCTACACGCGCGCATCCGACGAGGCATTCTGGGAAACCGAGTCGCACCTTGCCGCGCTCGAGCGGCTGAAGGCCGGCGTGACGACGGGCGTGTCGCTGCTTGGCGGCGGCAATTCAATCATGCGCGTCGACGATCCGGTCTATGCACGGCGCCATTGCGATGCGGTCGTGCGCACCGGTACGCGCTCGATCGTCGCGGTCGGCCCGTCCCGACCGCCCGCGCCGCGTGCTTATACACGCCACACGCCGGACGGCAGCGACACGCGCGACATCGACTTCGACACGATGTACGCAGTGTCAAAAAGCATCATCGACGAATGCCACGGCGATGCCGATGGCCGGATCCGCATCGCGCTCACGCTGCCCGTGTACGGGCCCGAGCACGACCCCGAACTCGCGCGGTACGAACACGACTTCCGCGACCAGGCCGCCCGTTACGGCGCGCTGGCGCGCGAGCGCGGGCTGACGTTCACGCAGGACGGCCACCGCGCGGGCACGCTCGCGTTCGCGCATCGCGAGCTCGGCCTGCTCGGCCCGACGTCATTCATGTCGCACAGCATCGACCTGACCGACGACGACATCGCGGCATGCGTCGAGACGGGCACCGCGATCGTTCATAACCCGAGCGCGATCATGTCGATCCTCGGTCGCTGCCCGGTGCCCGAGCTGATCGATGCGGGCGTGACGGTGGCGATCGCGTCGGACGGCGCGGCGCCCGATCGCGGCTACGACATGTTCCGCCATATGTGGCAGTGCATGCATTACCACCGCCGGCATTTCCGCGACCCGGACGTGCTGCCGCACGGCAAGGTGCTGGAGATGGTGACGATCGACGCGGCGAAGGCGCTGTCGGTCGATCACGAAGTCGGTTCGCTCGAAGCCGGCAAGCTCGCCGACGTCATCCTCGTCGACCTGTTCCGGCCGCACATGATGCCGATGAACATGCCGGTGTATCGCGTGACGTGCTTCGCGAACGCGGCCGACGTGTGCATGACGATGGTCGGCGGCAGGGTGCTGATGGAGGATCGGCGCGTGTTGTCGGTCGACGAGCGTGCGATTCTCGAGCGGGTGAACGAAGTCGCGGAAATCACGATCGAGCGCAGCGGGTTGCGTCATTTGCTCGACGAGCCGAAGACGCTGTGGGGGCGCAGCCGCTATTGACTGACATAATTTGACACGACGGGCAGAACTCTTGTCGGTGTTGCGGCGACTAAGGAATCGCCACATTGACAGGAGTAGAGATAAATGAACGCCAGGATTCCCCTCGCCGCTGCCGCGCTGATCCTTGCCCAGGCCGCATGGGCCGCGGGCCCCACGCCGACGAAAACCTGGACGATGAGCGCGATCCCCGGCGATCGCGCGGCGAGCGATGCGTTCGCCGCGATGAAGAAAGGGCACACGGTGCCTGCGTGGGCGACGAACGGCACCGAATCTCCGGGAACCACCGTCGTGTTCGGCGGGCACGACGTCTACGTGATGACCGCTTGCAAGCCGCACAGGTGCGGGTCGGAGCGCATCGCGGTGCTGTACGACCCGCAGAAGAAGGTCATGTACGGGGTGCTGTCGGTTGCCGGTCCGAAGGAGGGCGCCGAGAAGCTGACGTGGCTCAATATCGGCGGCGGTAACGAATCGATCGACGGACGGACGATTCTGTATGCGGCACTGACGGGCAGCCTCGAGAACCACCCGGACGCGTTCAATTACAAGTGACGCCGGCCGATTGACGGCCTTTCAGGCATCGATCGCCATCGCTGCACGAACGGGCCGGCCGAAGTGAAGCAGGGGCGTCGCGCGATCATGCGCGGCGCCCTTTTTCTTTTGCCGGCGAGGCGCGGTCGGCATGCAACTGCGAAGATCAGCGACGGTAAATGAACTCCAGGTCGGTCGCTTCCCCTACCTTGAAATCGTACGTGCCGACCTTCCTGAAACCGGCTTTCTCGTAGAAGGCGATGGCCTTCGCGTTGCCGGACCACACGCCGAGCCACACCGGGCCGGGGCGCTCCGTGGCCAGATAGTCCAGTGCGGAATCGAACAACGCGCGCCCGGCGCCGGTCCCTTGCGTCCCGCGCCGAAGGTAGATCTGATGGATCTCCCCCGACCCGTCGGCCACCTCCGGGTGCGGGAGCTTGCACGGCCCCGCGTGCGCATACCCCACCAGCCGGCCGTCGTCGCTTTCGGCGACCCACGTGCGGCACTGGGGATCGTTGAGCTGGCCCGCGACCGTTTCCACCGAGTAGGCCTGGGTCTCGTACGCAGCCAGATCGTGCGGCGGGTAGTCGATATTGAATCCGTCTTGCAGAAAGGTTTCGCGGAACGTGTCGCGCTTCAGTTCGGCGAGCGGGATGGCATCGGAGGGCGTGGCAACGCGGATCAACATGAAGGATGGCTGGGTTGGTGGGTCGGGCCGACAGTTTATCCCGGCTGACGACAGGCTTGCGAGCGCCTGGTCGATCTGCGTGCGAGCCGCGCCAGGGGCGTGTGCGCCGGAACCTGATCGACCGCAAGGCGATCGTGCCGATGCCGGTGGTTGACCGCCGACGGACATGCTAGGATTTCCGACAAACAACTTCGGAGACTGCCATGCCGTTCATCTGCGAAAACGTTGCATGCCGCGCCGTGCTGGCTCGCGGGCAGGTCAGGCCCCATCAAGAGGACTCCGGGTGGTGCTTCTACTGCCCGGACTGCAACACCCGGAACGAGTTGATGTATGTCGACGTGGCCGGCGGCGCCGTCGAGCTGGTTCAGCCGGAGCGGGCCAGCCCGCCGCACAAGGTGGTTGCGACGGCCCGACCGCTGCAGGATGGCAAGTACGCGGCACAGTTGAGCGTTCAGCGGGCGCTCGCCGTGAAGGGAACGTACGCGGCCGAAGAACACTGGGATGAACTCGGTGTGTTCGGCGACGCGCAGGAAGCCGTCGCGCACGCGAAGTCGTTCGCAACCGACCTGCTGCAGCGAGCCGCGTAGTCTAAATCATTCGGTCAACGAAGAAGCGGTGTCGCGCACGCATGCGTGACACCGCTTTGCGCTGTCCGTTCTCGCCCGTCAGTTGTAGATGTCGAACGAGAAATACTTCTTCGCGATCCGCTGGTACGTCCCGTCCTGGATCAGGCTCGCAAGCGCCTGGTTGATCTGCGTGCGCAGCGCGTCGTCGTCCTTGCGCACGCCGATCGCCGAACCGACGCCGAGCGTCTTCGGGTCATGCAGCGGCGGCCCCGCGAATTCGAAGTTCGCGCCCTTCGCGGTTTTCAGGAAACCGAGGTCGGCCTGCACCGACGATTGCAGCGACGCATCGAGCCGCCCCGACAGCAGGTCCTGGTAGACGAGATCCTGCGTCTGGTACGTGCGGACGATCACGCCCTTCGGCTCCCAGTACGTGCGCGCATAGGTTTCCTGCGTCGAACCCTGCTCGACGCCGACGCTCTTGCGCTGCAGCGATTCGGGCGTCGGCTGCAGGTTCGAGCCGCGCCGCGCGACGAGCCGGGGCGGCACGTTGTTGATCTTGTCCGTGAACGCGATCTGCGCGAGGCGCTTCTCGGTCACGCTCATGGACGACAGCACGCCGTCGAACTTGCGCGCCTTCAGCGCGGGGATCATCCCGTCGAACGCGTTCTCGACCCACACGCAGCGCACCTTCATCCGTTCGCAGATCGCGTTGCCGAGATCGATGTCGAAGCCGACGAGCTTGCCGTCGGGCGCGAGCGATTCGAACGGCGCATAGCTGGGGTCGACGCCGAGGCGCAGCACCGCCGGGTCTTTCGCGGCGGCGGCGCCGGCCGTCAGCGCGAGCGCGACGGCCAGCACGAGTTTTTTCATGTCTGTCTCCAATACCGATTGATCGTGTTTGTCTTGAAGCGAACCAGCGGCCGTCGGGCGTGACTGCCCGCGCCCGGCCATGCGCGGGCGGCTGGACGTTGCGCCGGAAGCGATCGGCGAAACGTCCGGATTCGAAGGGGGCGTTAGCGGGCGGCGCCGGTGATGCGCACCATGCCGTGCCGGTAGCCGGCGGGCGCGAACGCGGCGTTCAGGGCTGCCATCGCGGCGATCACGCCGAGATGGATCCACCACGCGATCGCGAAGCCGCCGCCCGCGTCGCGCAGCCAGCCGATCAGCCAGGGGCTTGCCGCGACGGTCAGGAAGCCGATGCCCTGCACGAACGCGGCGAGCGCGCCGGCGAGCCGCGCATCGGGCAGGTGGTCGAGCGTGACGATCAGGCTCATCGAGAAGAAGCCGCCGAGACCGAGGCCGACGCTCGCGACCCAGAACCACGGCGCGAGCGCGGGCAGCGTCGCGAACCCGATGAAGCCGGCCGCCTGCAGCGCGAGCGTGAGCCACAGCACGGCGCGGCGGTCGGGCGAGCGTTTTGCGAGCATCGGCATCGCGAGCGCGCCGATCGCCTGGAACAGTGCCATCCACGCGAGCAGGTTGCCGCTCGCTTGCGGACTCATCCCGATGCTGTGGTAGAACGCGGGCAACCACGCGACGAGGCTGGCGTAGCCGCTGTTGCTGAGCCCGAAGAACAGCGCGAGCAGCCACGCGCGCGGAACGCGGGCGAACGCGGTGAGCGGAACCGATACGGCCGTCGCGCGCACGGCGTCGCGCGGCGCCTTCGCCCGCCACAGCGCGAGCGTGACGAGCGCCGGTACGGCCCACACGGCGAGCGCGAGATGCCAGCCGCCATGCGCGGCGAGCCACGGGCTCGCGACCGCGCCGAATGCGCCGCCGCCGACCAGCGCGGCCGAATAGAGGCCCATCGCGAGCGGCAGCCGGTCGACGAACCAGCGTTTGGCGAGGCCGGGTACGAGCGCCTGGATCACGGCGACACCGGCGCCCGCGACGATCGCGGTGCCGATCAGGCCGGTGCTGCCGCCGGTCCACAGGCGCGCGGTGCAGCCGGCCGCGATCAGCGCCAGCGCGACTGTCAGCGCGCGCTGCTCGCCAACGCGCCGCGCGAGCCCGACGCCGACCCCGGCGACGACACCCATCAGCACGAACGGCAGCGTGGTCAGCAGCGCGGCCGCGCGAAAGCCGAGGCCCGTGTCGGCGCGTACGACGTCGAGCACGGGGCCGAACGCGGTCAGGAACGGGCGCAGGTTGAGGCCGGCCAGCACCAGCAGCGCGAGCGCGCCATAGGACACGGAAGCCGCATGCGGGCGGTGGACGGCTTGCGCGGTGCCGGGGTCGGACATCGGGATGCTCCAGGGAGGGGCCGGTGGCCCTGAGATGCGATGCCGAAAGGGTAAGCGCGCGCTGCGCCAGGTGAAAATTAAATATTCGACTGGGAATCAGTGCGAAATGTGATGGGGCGGAGCGGGGCGACGGGGACGGATGGGGGCCGCCGGCGGTGGCGGGCGATACGGCGTGACGGCATCTTCGTCAGATGAAACACGCACCGTCACGCGACGGGCATCTGCTCGGCCAGCGCTTGCGCGCGCGCGGCCACCAGCGTCCGGACGAGCGCGCGATCGGCCGCCGTTTCCGGCGTAAAGATCACGAGCGTCTGGTCGGGCCGGCCGCTGACTGCGAACGCCGAGTATTCGAGCGCGATGCGCCCGACGGCAGGATGGTGGATCTCCTTGGTCCCTTCTTCGTGCGAGCGGACATCGTGGTCGCGCCACAGCGCGTCGAATTCCGCGCTCGCCGCGCGCATCTCGTCGACGAATGCCTGAACGGCCTGCGTCGCACCGCCGCGCGCGACGTCGGCGCGAAACGCGCCCACCGCGAACCGCGCGACGCGTTCCCAGTTCGCCTGCACGCGGCGCACGTGCGGATCGACGAAGATGAGCCGCAGGATGTTGCGCCGCTCCGGCGACAGCGCGGTGTAGTCGGTCAGCGTTGCCGCTGCCGCGTCGTTCCACGCGACGACGTCCCACGTCGCCGAGCGTACGATCGCGGGGCTCGCGTCGAGCGAATCGAGCACGTGCTGCACGCGCGGCGACACATGGTCGGCTGCGTGATAGCGCACTTCCGGCAGGTGGCCGACGCCGATCAGGAACAGGTGCTCGCGCTCGGCATCGTTCAGCAGCAGCGCGCGGGCGAGCCGGTCGAGCACGTCGGCCGACGGCGCACCGCCGCGCCCCTGTTCGAGCCACGTGTACCACGCGGTGCTCACGTGCGCGCGCTGGGCGACTTCCTCGCGCCGCAGGCCCGGCGTGCGGCGGCGCGTGGCCGGCAGGCCGAGCGCGGCCGGGTCGAGTTTTTCACGGCGGGCCCGAAGGTATGCGCCGAGCAGGTTGTCAGGGGCGTCAGCCATAGCCTGTTAGTTCGTTTACCGGTAAACCGTCACGACTTCACCGTGCGCGGCGATCGACAGATAGTAAGCCTCCCTGCCATCCGGAGGTGTTGAACATGCGTGTCTTTGTTACTGGAGCGTCGGGCTTCGTCGGCTCTGCCGTCGTGGCCGAACTCGTTGCTGCCGGGCACTCGGTGCTCGGTCTCGCGCGGTCCGATGCGGCCGCGTCGTCGGTTGCGGCGGCCGGCGCCGATGTCCATCGCGGGTCGCTCGAGGATCTCGACAGCCTCACGCGCGGCGCCGAAGCCGCCGACGCGGTGATCCATACGGGATTCAATCACGACTTCTCGCGCTTCGCGCAGAACTGCGAGCTCGATCGCCGCGCGATCGAGACGATCGGTGCGGTGCTCGCGGGCTCGGCGCGGCCGCTGGTCGTCACGTCGGGCCTCGCGCTCGTCGCACCGGGGCGCGCGGCAACCGAGGACGATCCGCCCGTGCCCGTGTCGTCAACCTACCCGCGGGCGTCCGAAGCGACCGCGGCCGCGCTGGAAGCGCGCGGCGTGCATGCGTTGGTCGTGCGTCTGCCGCCGTCCGTGCATGGCGACGGCGATCACGCGTTCGTGCCGCGCCTGATCGCGTTCGCGCGGGAGAAGGGCGTGTCGGCCTACATCGGCGAAGGCGACAACCGCTGGCCGGCCGTGCACCGGCTCGACGCGGCGCGCGTGTACCGGCTCGCGATCGAGCGTGGTGCGGCCGGCGCACGCTATCACGCGGTCGACGATACGGGTGTGCGGTTCAGGGACATCGCGGAAGTGATCGGCCGGCGGCTTAACGTGCCGGTCGTCGCGAAGACGGCGGCGGAAGCGGGCGAGCACTTCGGCTGGTTCGCGATGTTCGCGGGAATGGATGCGCCCGCAACGAGCGAGCGCACGCGTGCATCGCTCGACTGGGCGCCGACGCAGCCGGGGCTGCTGGCCGATATCGACCGGCCGCGGTATTTCGAAGGCTGAGCGGGGCGGCGGGCGTGCCGTCGTATCCAAACAAGCGGCACGCCCGCGTTGCAGCGTTCAGACCGTGACGACGACCTTCCCGACTTGCGCGCCGGCTTCCATGTAGCGATGCGCTTGCGCGATGACGTCGAATGCTTCGCCAGTCGCATCAAGCATCTTCATCGTTTCGCCTTTCGTTTCAGCCGCCATCCATCTCGTGCGCAGAATTGCTTTTTATTCATTCAAATCTATATTGGGATCTGTTCGTTTCGATGCGAGGAATCAAAACGATGACGACTCAATCGAATGTGCTCGAGAAGTTTCAGATGTGCGCGGCCGTACGAGGCGACACGTCGGCCGTGGTGTCGGAACAAGCGTGCCTGAGTTACCGCGAGCTCGATCGTCGGAGCGACGCGATTGCCGGTGCATTGCGAGGCCGGGGCATCGGGCGCGGCAGCCTGGTGCCGATCGAGGCCGCGCGTAACGTCGACTTCATCGTCGGTATCCTCGGCATCCTGAAGGCCGGCGCGACGTATGTCCCGATCGACGAACGTTATCCCGACGCCCGCAAGGATCTCATCCTGCAGCAATGCGATGCGTCGCTGGTGTTGACGGCCCGCGCGACACAGCGGGACGCGGCCGTTCCGTTCATCAGCGTGGCGGACCTGTCGGTGCGGCGGCCCGACCGGGACGACGCGCATGCGACGCAACCCGCCGATGCGCCGGAGGGCGCGATCTACGTGATCTTCACGTCCGGCTCCACGGGCGCGCCGAAAGGCGTCATCGTCGAACATGCCGCCGTGGCCACACTCGTCGGCTGGCACAACGCGCGTTTTTCGATGAATGCCGAAAGCCGCGCGACGCTGATGGCGGGCCTCGGCTTCGATGTATCGCAGTGGGAAATCTGGTCGGCCCTCTGCGCGGGGGCGACGCTGTTCCTGCCGGACGACGAAACGCGTTTCGACGCCGATGCGCTCGTCGGCTTCTTCACCCGTCACCGGATCACGCATGCGTACGTGCCGACCGTGATGGTGGCCGACGTGGTGGGTGTCGGCCAGCCGACGGACCTGAAGCTCGAGTATCTGTTCACGGCCGGCGAAAAGCTCGATCCGGTCGATACCGATCGAGTCAGTTACACGGTGGTCGATTACTACGGGCCGACCGAAGCGACGATCTTCGCGACGTATCACGTCGTTCCGAGCGCGACGCTTGGCCGTCCGGCATCGATCGGACACCCGGTCGGCAATACCGAGATCCTGATCCTGAACGATGCGCAGGAAGCGGTGGGGGAGAACGACGTCGGCGAGATCTGCATCGGCGGGCCAGGCTTGGCCCGCGGCTACCTGAACAACCCTGCGTTGACTCGCGAGAAATTCCGTCCGCATCCGCAACGGCCGGACCGGATCATCTATCGCACGGGCGATCTCGGGCGCCGGCTGAACGACGGCTCGATCCAGTTTCTCGGCCGTCTGGACGATCAGGTCAAGATTCGCGGCAACCTGGTCGAGCTGAGCGAAATCCAGGCGGTGCTCGCCAGAGCGGACGTGGTACGCAAGGCGCTGGTGCTGGCGTTGCCCCGCATCGCCGGAACCGGCAAGGAACTGGTTGCGTTCGTCGTGCCGGCTGATCCCGCCGTGCCGCCCGAGCAGGTCGTCGACGCGCTGAAGGCAAGCGTGCGGCAATACCTGCCGGATTACATGTGGCCTGTCGGTCACGTGCTGCTCGACGACATCCCCGTGACGGCGAACGGCAAGACCGACCGGGCCGCGCTGCAGCAGCGTTACCACGACGAACTGCGCAACCGGACCGAGCAGGAGTCGTATACCGCCGTCGAGCGGATCTTGGCGGATGCTTTCGTCGCGCTGACCGGCCATGCGTCGTTTCGCAAGACCGACAGTTTCTTCGACATCGGCGGCAATTCGCTGCTGACGGCGAAGCTTGCCAGGGCGCTGTCGGATGCCGCGGGCACGAAGATGCTGATCCGTGACGTCTACGAGCACTTGTCGGTGGAAGGGCTCGCAGGCGAGATCGAGCGGCGTGTCGCGGCGGCGCTCGAGATCGACCGCGAGCCCGTTTATGCGCTCTCGAACGATATCCGCGTGCCGGCGCAGGCGGATTTCAGTGGCGCCTTCGACATCGCGCTGCTGGCGCGCCCGCGCACGATTCTGCTGACGGGCGCCACGGGGTTCGTCGGCGTTCATTTGCTGGCCGAACTGCTCGCGACGACGTCGGCGATCGTGCATTGCCTGGTGCGTGCGGAAGATGCCGCCGCGGGACGTGCGCGGATCGACGAAAAGCTGCGTGCCTACGACGTGAACCTCGGGCCGGACGAGCGATCCCGCATCCGCGTGTGGGCGGGTGATATCACGCAGGCGCGCTTCGGGCTGGACGAGCGGCACTACGCGGCGCTGGCGGACGAAATCGACATCGTTTACCACTCGGCTGGCGCGGTCAATTTCATCCAGCCGTATTCGTTCATGAAGAAGATCAACGTGGACGGCCTGACCCAGATCCTCGCTTTCGCCGGGTGCAGGCGCACCAAGGCGCTGATCCTGCTGTCGACGATCTCGGTGTACAGCTGGGGGCATCGCTTCACCGGCAAGGCCATGATGACCGAAGCGGACGACATCGATCAGAACCTGCCGGCGGTGCTCGAGGACATCGGCTATACGCGCAGCAAATGGGTGATGGAAAAAATGGCCGACCTGGCGGCGCAGCACGGCCTGCCGCTGATGACGTTCCGTCTCGGCTACGCGACGTTTCACGGCGAGACCGGCGTCAGCGCCGATTATCAATGGTGGGGGCGGCTCGTGAAGACGTGCATGGCGCTCGGTACCGTGCCCGACCTGGAGGACCTGCGCGAAGGGCTGACGAGCGTGGATTACATGACGAAAGCGCTTGCGTGGATTTCGCGCAATCCGGCGGCGCTGGGGCGGAAATTCAACCTGATCAATTCGCCCGAGGCCAACCTGACGCTTCGGGAGTTCTTCTCGAGGCTGGAACGCTACTTCGGCTTGCGGTTCCGGGTCGTGCCGTTCCGCGAATGGCGCGATGCGTGGAAGACCGATATCGACGCACCGCTCTATCCGCTATTGAGCCTGTTCGACGACAACATTCGCGACGGGATGTCCACGGCCGAGCTGTATCAGAACAATTACGTGTGGGACTGCCGCAACGTGATCGAATTTCTCGAAGGCAGCGGCATCGCGCAGCCGGCATTTTCCCGCGAGCAACTGGCGCGGTACATGGAGCGGTCGATCGGCCATCGGGTTGCGGGGTGAGCGCGACAACCGCATACCGCTCGCCCCCGGGCGGCGTCGATGCACCGCCGCCCGCCGCCCGTCATTCGACCGGATGCAGATCCTGCAACAGCGTCGGCACGAGCTCCGACACGGTCGGGTGGATGTGCATCGCGCGGCTGATCGTCGTGTACGGCGCGCCCGCGGCCATCACGTCGAGCATGCCGTGCACGACTTCGTCGCCCGTCACGCCGAGGATCGACGCGCCGAGGATCGCGTGGCTGTCCGCGTCGACGATCACCTTCATGAAACCCAGGCTCTCGCCTTTTTCCACCGCACGGCCGACGCGCGTCATCGGGCGTGTGCCGACGAGCAGCCGGCGGCCGGTCTGCTTCGCTTCCGCGAGCGTCATGCCGACGCGGCCGAGCGGCGGATCGACGTACAGCGCGTACGCTGCGATGCGATCGGACACCTTGCGCGGATCGTTGTCGAGCAGGTTGGCCGCGACGATCTCGTAGTCGTTGTACGCGGTGTGCGTGAACGCGCCGCGCCCGTTGCAGTCGCCGAGTGCCCAGATGCCGGGCACGTTCGTGCGCAACTGGTCGTCGACCTCGATGTAGCCGCGCGCGTCGGTTGCGACGCCCGCGCGTTCGAGCCCGAGATCGTCGGTGTTCGGCACGCGTCCGACCGCGAGCAGCAGGTGCGAGCCCGCGACCTCGCGGCCGCCGCCCGTGCAGTCGAGGCCGACCGCAATGCCGCTGCCGTCGCGCCGCGCGCTCAGGCAGGTCGCGTCGAGCTGCACGTCGATCCCTTCGTTTTCGAGGATCTCGCGCACCGCCTGCGACACGTCTTCGTCCTCGCGCCGGATCAGGCGCGAACCCTTCTCGACGATCGTGACCTTCGACCCGAAACGGCGATACATCTGGCCGAACTCGAGCCCGATGTAGCTGCCGCCGACGATCACGAGATGCTCGGGCAGGAAGTCGACGTCCATCATCGTCGAGTTGGTCAGGTACGGCACCGTGTCGAGGCCGGGCATGGCCGGCACCTGCGCGCGCCCGCCGACGTTGATGAAGATGCGCTCGGCTTCGAGCAGTGCGTCGCCCACGCGCACGGTGGTCGCGCCTTCGAAGCGCGCATGACCGTGGATGACGGTCGCGTTTTCCAGCCCGCGCACCCACTGCTCGACACCCTGGTTCGAGCGCCCCGAGATCTGGTCCTTGCGTGCCTTCACGGCTTTCATGTCGACGGTGACGGGGCCGCCGACCGACACGCCGTATTCACCGGCGCGGCGCGCGAGGTGCGCGGCGTAGGCGCTTGCGATCAGCGTCTTGGTCGGGATGCAGCCGGTGTTCACGCAGGTGCCGCCGAAGCGGCCGCGCTCGATGATCGCGACCTTCATCCCGGCGGCGGACAGCCGCGCGGCGAGTGGCGGGCCGGCCTGACCGGTGCCGATGACGATCGCGTCGAAGTGTTGCGTCATGACGTCCTCCAGTGCGGGTGCAGCGAGGGAGCGTAGGCGGGCGAGCCGCGTGCGCGGCCGGCGCAGGGTCGCGCGACGGCGAGCGCCTATGGTAGTCCTGTTGGCGTGCGCTCGCGAGCGGTGGCGGGGCGGGATGCGATGGCGTCTGACCGAAGCCGCATCCGCCGCCGCGCGACGCAACCGGCCGCGGCGCGTTGCGCCGGCCGCGTCAGTCCTTGCGTTGCCACTGACTGAACGACACCGGCCGGTGCGCGTCGGCGCGCGTGACGGTGACGTGGTCGGGCTGGTCGTCGAGCGGAAACGATTCGGTGACGATCCGGTTCGAAAACAGCCATCCGTGCGTGCGCGCGTCGTAGCG
Organism: Arapaima gigas; assembly: GCA_900497675.1. Taxonomy (NCBI): domain Eukaryota; kingdom Metazoa; phylum Chordata; class Actinopteri; order Osteoglossiformes; family Osteoglossidae; genus Arapaima; species Arapaima gigas. Next base: position 266,691 of record UFQX01000250.1, read on the forward strand.
GAACGTCACGTAGTCGCTCCAGTGCTGCCCGCACGCGACGAAGTTCTGCACCGTGAAATAGCGGCCTTTTATCGCGAAGCCGTTGTCGGCGGCATCTTCGGGATCGAACGGATCGCACTGGCCGCCTTCGTTCGCGCGCAGCACGACCTGGTCGTTGCGCGCGACGAGCCGGAATGCGTGATCCGGTTGTTCCTCGAAGATCAGCAGCGGACGCGGCGACGGCTGCTCGCGCGTATCGACCGCCCGATGCACGACGACGAGGAAGCTGCGCCGCCCGTTGTCGAGATCCGGCCCCGCATGCGCGAGCAGCGGCTGGTAGCCGGGCGGTAACTGCGCGGCGACCGATTTCGGCAGGTCGGCTGCGCGGGCGTTGAACGAAAACGCGGCGAGCAGCGGGAGGAACACGATGGGTAGGCGGGAAACGCGCATCACGGGGTGTCCGGTCGAATGGAGGAAGGCGGTGCCGATGGCGAGGATGTTACAAGTCCCGCCCGAGAAACTCGGCGCCCGGCACCGGGTTGAACGCGACGGGCGGTGCGGGCGCGAAGCCGAGCGACGCATACAGTTTCCTGGCGGCGACGAATTCGGGCAGCACGTCGAGGCACATGCGCGCATAGCCGGCCGCTTTCGCGTCGTGCAGCAGCCGTTCGACGAGCTGGCGGCCGACGTTCAGCCCGCGCGCTTCGGGGCGCACGTAGACGCGCTTCATCTCGCACGTCGTCGCGTCGATCTCGCGAAACGCCGCGCAGCCCACCGCGCGCCCGTCCCGCCACGCGAGCAGCAGCAGCCCGCGCGGCGCAGCGTACTTGCCCGGCAGCGCGGCGATCTCGGGCTCGTAGTCCTGGAATTCGAGGCTGACGGTCGGGCTCGCGATGTACTCGCGGAAGATCGCCTCGACGGCACGGGCGTCGTCGGGATAGCGGGCGGTGCGAATCTCGATCATGGGCAGGGCGCGAATGACAGGAAAGAGGGCCAGCATAGCAGCGACAAGCCGCTTTCGGCCATGCGCGAAGCGTGCCAGAATCAGCGGCTCGACCGTCGGAAACGACACGCCGGCGCTGGCGATTCGGCGTCGCTCACCAAGGAGACTTCGATGACTGCATCGGCTGCCGTACTCGCCATCCTGGCCGCGCTGTTTCTCGGCGCGATGATTCCGGGCCCGAGCTTCGTGCTGGTCGCCCGCAATTCGATCGGATTGTCGCGCCGCGACGGGCTGGCCACCGCGCTCGGCATGGGCATCGGCGGCATCGTGTTCGGCGGTATCGCGCTGGCCGGGCTCTATACGCTGCTGCAGGCCGTCGAATGGTTGTACGTGGGCCTCAAGGTGGCGGGCGGCGCGTACCTGATCTACATGGCGTCGAAGATCTGGCGCGGCGCCGACCGGCCGATCGCGATGGACGATCCGCAGGCGATGGCCGGCGGCAGCGCGCGCAAGTCGTTCTGGACGGGCCTCACGACCCAGCTCAGCAACCCGAAGACGGCGATCTGGTACGGCAGCATCTTCGCGGCGCTGCTCCCGCAGCATCCGCCGCTGTGGTGCTATCTGGCGCTGCCGCCGCTCGTGTTCGGCGTCGAGTTCGGCTGGTACACGATCGTCGCGCTGTGCTTTTCCACGCGCCGGCCGCGCGAGCTCTACCTGCGCGCGAAGAAGTGGGTCGACCGCATCGCCGCCGGCGCGATCACGCTGCTCGGGCTGCGACTGATCCTGAATGCCCCGAAAGCGGGCATCTGACCGCTTCCATTCCCGATCCGCATCGCCCGTCAGCCGGGCATTCCCGTGGCCGGCTGCCGGCGCACACCGCGCGAACGCGAATCGGCATCAGGCTTCGCTGAACCGCGCCAGCAGCGCCGCGAACCGCGTGTCGTCCGGGAATGCCTTCACTTCATAGCGCACCGGGCGATGCACGGTGGCCGTCATCAGGTCGCCGCACGTGTGCAGCAGCTCGGCCAGCGGCACGTAAGCGGACTGCCCCGTCGAGCCGCGATGGAGCGCGACGATATCCGTCTCGGGCAGCAGGGAAGGCACGCCGTCGCTCCACACGCCGACGCTGAACAGGCTGCCGTCCTGGCGCTTGTACACCGAGTAGGTCGCCACGAAGATGTCGGTGCCGTCGCGCTCATGCACGTCGTTGAGCAGCATCCGCTGATCCTGGTAGTCGCCCGCGAGCTCGCCGATGCGCAGCGCATGCAGCTTCGCTTCGAGCCCTGCCGGCACGAAGCGCTGCCAGGCGGCGCCGTCCCAGCGCAGCATCAGCGGAGGCAGCGGGCGCGGCTGCGCCTGCGCCTGTTCGGCGAGGTCGACCATGGCGGCGAGCCCGGTCGGATTGCGGTCGCCGGTGAGCAGCAGCACCGCGCGGTTCGGCGCCATCACGACCGGTGCGCCGGCGATCGGCTGGCGGTGAAGCAGGTCGGTCAGCAGCAGCCGCGCCGCGTCGTAGGAGTCGTCGAATTGCGACAGGAACACGCCGTTCGGCAGCGCGGCCCACGGCTTCGACGATTCGGCCCGCAGGTTGTCGATCGCGATGTCGCAGGCTTCGTCGAACGAGACGCCCCATTGGTCGAGCGTCGCGGTCGGCAGGCGCGCGATGTTGAACTCGCCGTCGTACGCGATGCCGATTTCGATGTTCTCGCAGAGCGGCCGGAACGCCAGCGCCGTGATACCGGGCTGCCCGGCCAGTTGCAGCGTGGCCACGCAGCGCTCGGTCGCGCTGCGGATCACGGGCCGCAGCTTCGCGCGCGCGGCGGCGAAATCCGTCGGGATCTCGTGCTGCATCATCGCGTTCGCCTGCCGCTTCAGCACGGTGTCCCGCTCGGACGGTTTCGCGGCCGCGTAGTCGCGGAACAGGTTGTGCAGGTTGATGATGTTCGACGGCGCATCCGACTGGACGAGGCAGCCTTTCTCGTCCTCGTGCCGCCAGGTGCGGGTGTCGCCCGATGCGCGCAGCGTGGCGATCAGGCGTTCCGCGAAGGCCTGCGGGGTCGGCGGTTTGCCGAAACGGTCGCGCAGGCGCGTGACGAGATTGGCAAGCATCGTGGGCGGTCGGGCCGGGCCCGTCTGTTGTCGTTGTGGGTCGGTGGCGCCTGCTCTCAGGGCGCCGCCCGCGGCCGGCACACGTGGCTCGGCGGGTGTTGCGATGGTAGCGCAACGGGGCCGGTATCGTCGGACGATATTCGCAACCGGTGGGTGATTTGGCGGTGGGTGGCAGGAGCTGGGACAGGATCTGGAGCCAGGGCCAGGGCCAGGGGCAGGGGCAGGGGCAGGGGCAAGGGCAAGGGCAAGGGCAAGGGCAAGGGCAAGGGCAACGGCGCGGCAGGACCGTCCCCGCAGCAGCCCCCGTTCGCCCGCCAAGCCTTGCGCGGCGGGCGTTCGCGTGTGTCGCACGCCGCGCCGAACGGCGCCGCTTCCCCGATTCTGGCGGCCCACCTCCCGGCGACGTGTAAACTGCTGCCTTTTTTGACGGTTTGCAGCATGGTGCAAGCACCTCCGCGCCCGGCACTGAGCGGCCCCGCGCTCGTCCGGCTGCTCGCGCGCCTGGCCGATGCCGACATCGCGGAATCCCGGCAGACGCTGTCCGACCGGCTGAGCCAGTGGCTCGGCTGGACCGACGCGATCACGCTGTCGTCCGCGCTGAACGCGAGCCCGCCCGGCGTCGCGGCCGGCGTGCGCGGCTACGACGCGGAGCGCGACTGCGCGCGCGTGCGCCACGAGCTCGCGCAGGCGATCACGGCCGCCAATCGGCCCCGTGCGCGGCGCCGGCCCGGCGATCCGCCGCCGCCGGCCGCCGACACGGCCGATTTCGCGGACTTCCGGCAGCGTTATCTGTCCCTGCAGCAGGACATGGAAACGGCGATCGGCCAGTTACGCGGCCGCCTGCGGGTCGCGGTTGCCGCCCGCTCGTCCGGGATGGCGCGGCTCGCGACGCTCGACGCCATCATGGAGCGCGTGCTCGGCGCGCGCGAGCGCAGCCTGCTGTCGTCGATCCCCGCGCTGCTCGGCACGCGTTTCGGGCGGCTGCGCGACGCGGAGCGGCAGGCGCTGGCCGATGCCGAATCCGCGGCTGCAGCCACGGCCGATCCGGCCGATGACGGCGCGGTGGCGGCCGATGGCACGGCCGTCGCGGCGATCGTGCCCGGCGCATGGCTCGATACGTTTCGCGACGAGATGCAGAGCATCCTGCTTGCCGAACTCGAAGTCCGGTTTCAAACGGTAGACGGGCTGCTCGCGGCCCTTCGCACCAGCTAATCAACACGCTATGTCCAGAATTCGCCTTGATCTCGTTGTCTTCGTCGCCGGTCTGCTCGCTGTGGGCTGGATCGGCGTCGGCTATGTCGCGTCGAACCCGCTGGCGGCGGCCGTCACGCTGCTGATCGCCGCGTGCTACGTCGCCGGCGCATGGGAGCTGCTGCGCTACCGGCAGGCCACCGCCACGCTGTCGCGCGCGGTCGCCGGCCTGACCGAGCCGCCCGCGAAGCTCGACACGTGGCTCGATACGCTGCACCCGGGCCTGCGCGGCGCCGTGCGCGCGCGGGTCGAAGGCGCGCGCGTCGCGCTGCCGGGCCCGTCGCTCACGCCTTACCTCGTCGGCTTGCTCGTGCTGCTCGGCATGCTCGGCACGCTGCTCGGGATGGTCGTCACGCTGAAGGGCACCGGCGCTGCGCTCGAAAGCGCGACCGATCTCGATGCGATCCGCGCATCGCTGATCGCGCCGGTGAAGGGCCTCGGGTTCGCATTCGGCACGTCGATCGCCGGTGTCGCGACGTCCGCGATGCTCGGGCTGCTGTCCGCGCTCGTGCGCCGCGAGCGGATCGACGCGGCCCAGCAGCTCGACGCGAAGATCGCGACGACGCTGCGCGTGCATTCGTCCGCGCACCAGCGCGACGAATCGTTCCGGCTGCTGCAGCGCCAGGCCGACGTGATGCCGTCGCTGGTCGACCGGCTGCAGACGATGATGACGACGCTCGAAGCGCGCAGCGTCGCGCTGCACGATCGCCAGATCGAAAGCCAGCAGGCATTTTTCGACCGGACCGAGCGCGCCTATGCGGGCCTCGCGTCGAATGTCGGCGACGCGCTGAAGGAAAGCGCCGCCGAAAGCGCGCGCGTAGCCGGTGCCGCGCTGCAGCCGGTCGTCGCCGCGACGATGACCGGGCTCGCGCAGGAGATGGCCGCGCTGCGCGACACCGTGACGGGTGCCGTGCAGCGTCAGCTCGACGGGCTGACGGACGGCTTCGAGAAGACCACCGGCAACGTGACGGCCGTCTGGAACCGCGCGCTCTACGAACAGCGCCGCGCGGGCGATGCCGTCGCGCAGCAGCTGCAGACGACGCTCGGCCAGTTCACCGACACGTTCTCGCAGCGTTCGGCGGACCTGCTCGACGGCGTGGCGACGCGTCTCGAATCGACTGAAAGCCGCCTGTCGGACGCATGGCGCGATGCGCTGTCGCGCCAGGAGCAGGTCGGCGAGACGCTGGCGGGCCAGCATGCGCGCGCGCTGGGCGAGGCCGCCGCGGCGTTCGAACGCCATTCCGGCGCGACGCTTGCCGCGATGCGCGAGTCGCACGCGGGGCTGCAGGCCGACCTGGCGGCGCGCGACGAACAGCGCGTCGCCGCGTGGAACGATTCGCTGGCCGCGATGGCCGCAAAGCTCGGCGACGAATGGCAGCGCGCCGGCGTGCACAGCGCAGCCCGTCAGCAGGAAATCTGCGACGCACTGGCGCAAACGACGCGCGATCTCACGGCGCAGGCTGCGACGTTCGAACAACGTTCGAACGCGTTGCTGTCGACGATCCGCGATTCGCATGCCGGCCTGCAGACGCAACTGGCTGCGCGTGACGAGGAACGCCTCACTGCGTGGAACGACTCGCTGGCCGCGATGGCCGCGAAGCTCGGCGACGAATGGCAGCGAGGCACAGGCGTCGACGTTCGAACAACGCTCGAATGAATTGCTGTCGACGATCCGCGATTCGCATGCCGGCCTGCAGTCGCAACTGGCCGCGCGCGACGAAGAACGCCTCGCTGCATGGAACGACTCGCTCGCCGCGATGGCCGCCGCGCTGCGCGACGAATGGGCGCAGACGAGCGCGCAGGCCGCGACGCGCCAGCAGGACATCTGCGACACGCTGGCCCGCACCGCGAACGACATCACCGCGCAGGCACAGGTGCACGCGAGCGACACGATCAACGAGATCGCGCGCCTCGTGCAGGCTGCATCGGAGGCGCCGAAGGCCGCGGCCGACGTCGTCGCCGAGCTGCGCCAGCGCCTGTCCGACAGCCTGGTGCACGACACCGCGATGCTCGAGGAGCGCAGCCGCCTGCTCGCGACGCTCGAAACGCTGCTCGGCGCGGTCAACCACGCGTCGACCGAACAGCGCACCGCGATCGACGCGCTCGTCAGCACGTCGGCCGACCTGCTCGACCGCGTCGGCGCGCGCTTCAACGACACCGTCGATGCCGAAACACGCAAGCTCGACTCGGTGGCCGCGCAAGTCACGGCAGGCGCCGTCGAGGTCGCGAGCCTCGGCGACGCGTTCGGGATGGCCGTGCAGGTATTCGGCGAGTCGAACGACAAGCTGCTGACCCATCTGCAACGCATCGAGGCCGCGCTCGAGAAGTCGCTCGCGCGCAGCGACGAGCAGCTCGAGTACTACGTCGCGCAGGCGCGCGAGGTGATCGACCTGAGCATGATGTCGCAGAAGCAGATCGTCGAAGACCTGCAGCAGCTCGCCGGCCGGCGGGCGAGCGTCGGAGCGTAACGCATGCACGACGAAATCGACGGCGACGCAACCTCCGCGCCGGTATGGCCCGCGTTCGCCGACCTGATGTCGGTGCTGCTCGGCGCGTTCGTGCTGATTCTCGTCGGCGTGATCGGCATGCAGCTTCAGCTCACGTCGAAGCTCGAGGAAGCCGTGCGTGCGCGCCAGCAGGAAGCGCAGCAGCGCAAGTCGCTCGAGCAGGCGCTCGCCGGGCCGCTTGCAGCCGGCCGCGTGACGCTCGTGAACGGGCGCATCGGCATCAGCGGCAACGTGCTGTTCGCGCTGAACTCCGACCAGTTGCAGCCCGCGGGCCGCGACCTGCTGAAGACGCTGGCCGCGCCGTTGGGCACCTACCTGAAGACGCGTGACGAGATCCTGATGATCAGCGGCTTCGCCGACGACCAGCAGGTGCACGCGGGCAACCGCCTGTTCGCGGACAACTGGGAACTGTCGGCCAAGCGTGCGTTGACGGTCACGCGTGCGCTGATCGACGCCGGCGTGCCGGCGTCGTCGGTGTTCGCGGCGGCGTTCGGCTCGGAGCAGCCGGTCAGCTCGAACGCGGACGATGAAGGCCGCGCGAAGAACCGTCGCGTGGAGATCGCGCCGGTGCCGCGCAAGTCGGCTTCGAACGGAGGGAAGGCGAAGTGACCGGCGAAGTGACCGGCGACGCGACGCACGTTCGCGCGACGCTCGACGCATGGCGCGAGCAGGGCGCCGACCGGCTCGATCCCGTGCGCTTTCACCGGATCGACGCACTCGAACGGCGCGCGGCCGCGCTCGAAGGCGAAGCGCGTGCGTTGCTCGACGCGCGGCTGGCGACGCTGATCGAAGGTTTTGCGGAAGTGGTGGCGTGCGCCGGTGAAACGGCAACCGCGAGCAGCGCGACAGGTGCGCCCGCGCGCGGCGCGCTGGCGGAACTCGTCGAGCGGCTCGCGCGCGATGTGCAGGCCGACCGGCGCGGGCTCGATCCCGAGCTGGTCGACTACTTCCGCACGATGTGGTCGAAGGTCCGCACCGAACAGCAGTATCGCCAGTCGCTCGACCAGGTGCCGCGCAACGCGGGGCCGCTCAATTCGAACAGTCTCGTGCACCGGTCGCTCGCGACGATGCGCGAGTTGTCGCCGGCTTATCTGCAGCAGTTCCTGTCGTATGTCGACGCGCTCGCGTGGCTCGAGGATCTCGCCGGCGGCGGCGCGCAGCCCGAGAAGGAAGCGCCGCGGGCGAAGGCGGCCAAACCGGCGAAGAAGGCGACGCGCGCCAAGGCGCGGTAACGCTGCGCGCGTTCACGAACGAACGCGGATTGCTACCGGCCCGGTTCCGCCTCGTGGATCGCCGCGCGCAGTGCGTGCAGCGCATCGGCCAGCGCCGATGCGAACGGCGGATGCGCGGCGATGCCCGCCGCGTCGAGCTGGCTCCCGAGGATCGGCAGCGTGATCGACGCGGGTTCGACGATGCGTGCCGACATCATCGACAGCGTTTCCCGCAGCGCCGCGTCCGCATGCGTTGCGCGTGGCGATGCGTTCAGCACGGCGACCGGCTTGTACACGACGGCTTCGCACCCCACGATCCAGTCCAGCGCGTTCTTCATCACGCCCGTTACGCCGTGTGCGTATTCCGGGCTCGCGATCAGCAGGCCGTCTGCGGCATTCACGCGGTCGATCAGGTCGCGCACCACGGCGGGCGACGGATATTCGGTATCGGGATTGAACAGCGGGAATTCACCGAGACGATCGAAGCGCGCGATGCGCATGCCGCGCGGCGCGACGAGCGCGGCCGCATCGAGCAGCGCGGCGTTATACGACTGCGCGCGGAGGCTGCCGCACAGCGCGACGATGTCGATGTGGCGGTCGGCGTGGGGGCGGGGATCGGTGGTCATCGATGGGCGTGTCGGTTGGCGCGTTGCGTAGCGGTGAGCGTCGCGCGGGTCGCACGGATTATCGCACTGGTGTTCGGGCGGCACCGGCCATCCCCGTCGCGCGCGCGAATTCCCCGATCTCCCATCCATGACCGAGCATCAGCCGCCGCGTATGCAGCGCGCCATGCACGTGGTCGTCGACGGTTTCGCCGAGATAACGCAGCGCACGTCCGTCGATATCGACGAAGCCGTGCCGGTAATCCTGCGCGAGCGCCGTCCACAACTGTGCGGCGCCGACCGACTGGCGCGCGCCGCTGATCAGGCACAGGCCAGCGTCGAGTCCCCAGCGATACAGCGTCGTCGCCAGCCCCTTGCGTTGCGCGGATCCGCGCAGCCGCGTATGCGGCGCGCGCAGGTAGCGGTCGGCGCGGCGCGGGATTTCGGGCAGGCGGTTGAACACCGTATAGCCGGCGAGCTGGCGCGCGGCCGGGTCCTCGACATACAGGAAGTATTCGCCGTCCGCTTCGCGGTGGCGGACGATCAGGCCGGAGCGGCCGAGCGCGACCGCCGGCAGGCCGTGCAGGCGATGGCCTGGCTGGTAGAGACGCGCGTAGAGCGCGTCGAGTTCATCGTCGATGTCGTGCTGGGAATGCTGTACGTCGATACGCATGGCAAAGGTCGCCCGTCCCGGGCGGTCCGAGAAAGTGGTTCATCGCAAAAGGGGAAAGGAATGGCTGCGGCCCCCGGGCTCGGCGAAGCGAGCCGGGGCCGCGAATCAGCTGGGGATGTGCTGGAAACCGGCGGCGATCGCGGCGAGGCCCGCGATGCAGAGTGCGAACAGGATCAGGACTTTGTGGATCACGTCTCTCTCCTCAAGAATGCGCGGCGCCTAAGGGCGGCATCGCGGAGACGGTGAGCGGCGGGCACGGCCCGCGCGGCCGTCGTGCGGGACGACGGTCGAAGGCCTGGGCGACGTATCGCTCGCGGACGGGCAGCACCATACGCGACGTGATTCGGGTGGGCAATCGGACAGAGGATGAAAAGCGACGAAAGGCGGAGAATCGCGTCGTTTCGCGACAATTGGCCGCATGAGGGCGGGCCGCCGCCTGAGCGGAAGGCGATGCGGGCCGGCCCGACAGCTGTCGCAAGGCCGTGTGCGCACGGCTGGTGCCTCCCAGTCGAACCGACTACACTGCGCAGTCAACGCACACCGCAAGGATTCCTCCATGGGAGCCGGACCGTCCACGGATCGCTAAGCCGCAACGACCTTCGTCAACCGGTCGTTGCGGCGATCTCCCGTTGTCCCTCGCTGACCAGGCAGATCGCCGCCAGATTCCCTTTTCTGAGCGGATGCCTTGTCATGCCTGAACAATCCACGCCCGTCTGGGCCTATTCGTTACCGTCGGCGCTGCTGCTGATGGCGCCTTTCGATCTCCTCGCTTCGATGGCGATGGACGTGTACCTGCCGGTGATCCCGGAGATGCCGTCCGCGCTGGGCACGTCGCCGGCCATCGTCCAGTTGACGCTGAGCGTCTATATGGTCGTCCTCGGCCTGGGCCAGATGCTCTTCGGCCCGTTGTCGGACCGTGTCGGCAGACGCCCGGTGGTGCTCGGCGGTGCGCTGTGTTTTGCGGCAGCTTCGCTGGCACTTGCGATTGCCACGGGCGGCGGCCTGTTCGCCACGCTGCGCGTGCTTCAGGCGCTGGGCGCGTCAGCCGCGCTCGTTGCAACGTTCGCGACCGTTCGCGATGTCTACGCCGATCGCCCTGAAGGCCGCATGATCTACAGCCAGTTCGGCGCGATGCTGGCGTTCGTTCCCGCACTGGGTCCGCTGCTCGGCGCGGCCATCGCGACAGCCTGTGGATGGCGCGCGATTTTCGCGACGCTCGGCCTGCTGGGTCTGCTCGCGTGCGGCCGTGCGTGGCCACGCTGGCACGAAACGCGGCCGCGGACGGCGAACCGGCAGGGGCCGTCCGTCGCTTCGATTCTCGGCAGCCGGCCCTTTCAGGTTCACACGCTTGCATTTGCCGCCGCGATGGGCGCGTTCTTCGTGTTCTTCTCCACCGCGCCGCGCGTGCTGGTCGGAGGGGCCGGCTATTCGCGCGTGGCATTCGGCGTGGCGTTTGCGACCGTCGCGATCGTGATGGTCGTCGTGTCGCGCTTCGCGGGGACGTTCGTGTCGAGGTGGGGCGAGGCCGGCTGCGTTGCGCGAGGGGCGCTCACGATGATGACCGGTGCGATCGTGCTGGCCGTCTGCACGGTCCTGGCGAAGCCGTCGTTCGCGACGTTCGTGATGCCGATGTGGCTGGTAGCGGTCGGTATCGTGCTGATGTCGTCGGTGTCCGCGAACGGCGCGCTGCGCGATTTCGGCGATGCCGCCGGCAAGGCGGTTGCGCTCTACTACGCGGTGCAGGGCGTGATCGTCACCGGCGTGGGCACGCTCGCGACGCTGGTCTTCGACGGTGCTACCGCGTGGCCGCTGGCGGCCTGCTGTTTCGGTATGGGCCTCGCGAGCTTCGTCGCGATCAAGGGGCTGACGCGTGCGACCGGTCGCGCGCGTGACGGGCGCGACAGCAGCCTTTCGTTCGACTGAGCATGCGCGCAGCGACGCGCTGTGGTGTCGGGCCGCGCGGCGCGCCGATGAAGTGGCGGGGCAGCCTGCCCCGCCATTCCAACCGTATCAAGCCGGCGCGCGTTGCCCGAATGCCTGCCTGATCCGCGCGAACAGCCCGTGTTGCTCGATCCATTCGGCATACGCGCGATAGTCTGGGTCGCGCATCAGGTGGCGCTCTTCCGTCTTCGCCCGCGTGTAGTAGATCAGGTTGATCGCGACGAGCCCCGCGCAGTGCATGAGCCCTACCTGCCAGCCGAGCGGCTCGACGAACGGCACCGACACCATCCAGTACGACAGGTTCTTCGTGATGTACGCCGGATGCTTCGTGAAGCGGTACGGGCCCGACGTGATGATCCCGCGGTTGGTGAGGTTCGAGAAACGCAGCCCGAACGAGATCGTGCACAGCGCGTAGGTCAACAGCAGCAGGATGATCACCGAGCCCCAGATCACGCGCAGCGTCGGGGCCGACATCAGCCAGTTGTCCCAGAACATCGAGCCTTCGTAGCGGATGTAGTTGTTCGAGAACAGCGACCAGAACGGCTGGTAGCACATCAGCGCGGCCACCCAGCCGAGCGTCGTCGGCTCGACGGTGCGCACGTGGCTGTCGAGGATGCGGAACGTGCACAGGTAGCCGACGGTGCCGAACATCAGGTCCATCGTGAACGACAGGTCGTACATGAACACGAAGGTCGCGATCGTCATCGGCGCATGCATCGCGTTCGCGAGCGACGCGGTCAGGTGATCGGCGTCCTTCGACAGGTAGACGGTCATCAACGGCAGGAAGAACGCCTTCACGCCCCAGCCGGCCAGCATCTCGCGCACCGGCTTCCAGCTTGCGGGCCGCTCGCGGCGGAACAGGAAGCGGCCCCACAGCAGGTACGCGTCATCGGTCTCGCGCTGGTGGCGGTCCATCCAAGCGAAGTAGAACGGCGCGGCGACGATCACGTACGGCGCGAGCGAGCGCAGCAGCGACCAGAACGGCAGGTAGAACCGGCCGTGGTATTCGGGCAGCAGCCAGTAGATCACGCCGATGCCCGCATAGATCGACGTCAGCGCGCCGAGCCGTGTCGCGACGCGCGCGATGCCGAGCGGCCGGACGGCCTGCCGCGACAGGCCCGCGCTCGGGCGCAGGTAGACGCGCGAGATGAAGATTTCGTGCAACGCGATCGTGCCGATGATCGCGAGGCTCGCGATGACGGCGCGCGTGGCTGCGTCGAGGGCCGGCTGGTCGCGCGTGATCCACAGCGCGAAGAGCCCGGCGGTGATGCCGAGCAGGCCGGCGCGCAGCGGCGTGGCGGAACGGGGTGGGCGGTCCTGGACCGCGGCGATGCCGTCAAGCGTGGAATTCATGATCGGATCCTCGTACGGATGAGGGCCGGCGCCCCCGCTTGGCGGGTGACGCCGGCCGTCGGCCGGGCTTTGTATGGATGCGCGCCCGGCCATTGGCCTGTGGTTCTGTCAGATAAAGCGTTACTTCTTGTTGCCGCCGCCCAGCAATCCGCCCAGGAGGTTCGTCACCGGCGACAGCAGGTTGCCGGCGCCGCCCGCGGCACCACCGTTCGAGCCGCCGGTGAGGCCACCCACCACGGAGCCGCCACCCGCCGGCGTCGTGACCGAGCCGGCCGCACCGCCACCGCCGGGGCTGACCGTGCCGGCGGCGCCCGCGGCGCCTGCCGGCGTCGTGAGCGCACCCGTCACCGTGCCGACCGGGCCGCTCGACAGCAGGCCGCCGAGCGTGCCCGTCACGTTGCCGCCCGGCGTCGTGACCGTGCCGGTGAGGCTGGCGCCGAGCGGCGTCAGCGAGTTGACGAGGTTGGTGACCGGCGCGAGCAGGCCGCCGATACCCGCGCCACCGGTGCCGCTGGTGCCGCCCGTGCCACTCGTTCCGCCGGTACCGCTCGTGCCGCTCGTGCCGCTCGAACCGAGGCCGCCGAGCGCACCCGTCAGCGAGCCGAGCAGGCCCGTGACCGGTCCGAGCGGGCCGCCGCTGCTCGTGCCGCTGGTGCCGCCCGAACCGCTCGAGCTGCCGCCGCCCAGGCCGCCCGTCAGCGTGCCGAGCAGGCCCGTGATCGGGGCGAGCGGGTTGCTGCCGCCCGTGCCGCTGCTGGAGCTGCCCGCGTTGTTGTCGTGGACGAGGCCGCCGGTGGACGTCACCGTGTTGCCGAGCTGCGCCACGACGCCGCCGAGCGCGCCGCCGACCGGGTTGTCGGTCGCGCCGCCGACCTTCGTGCCGGCGCTGGCGAGGCCGTTGCCGAGCGCGCTCAGCAGGCCGTTGAGCGGCGTGCCGAGCAGCGTGACGCCGCCGAGCGTCTGCGTGGCGCCCGGCGTCGTGACCCCGCCGGTCAGCGTGTTCGTGATCGGGTTGATCACCTTGCCGACCTGCGTCTCGAGCTGCTGGACCGGCGAGCTGTTCAGCGCCGTGTTGAGGCCCGACGCGGTCGAGTTGACGGCGCCGCCGACGGTGTTGACGAGATCGCCGACGAGCGTCGTGACCGGCGACAGCGGCGACAGCGGGCCGGAGCCGAGGCTCTTCACCGCGTTGCCGAGGTTGTTGACCGCGCCGCCGGCGCCGGTCAGCAGGCCGGTGGTCGACGTCAGCGTCGGTCCGAGCGGGTTGGCCGACACGCCGATCGAGCCGAGACCGGCCGCGACGCCGTTGCCGAGCGCCTGCACGCCGTTGCCGAGGCTCGTGACCGCGTTGCCGACGCTGGTGGCCGTCGTCGGGTTCGTGCCGGGGATCTGCACGCCGCCGATCTGCGCGCCGCCGGTTGCGACCGTCGTGCCGAGTGCCGTCACGAGGTTGCCGGATTTCTGGAGGACATTGCCGAGGGGGGTGACGCCGGTGCCGGAGGTGCCCGAGGTGCCGGAGGTGCCCGAGGTACCGGAGGTGCCCGAGGTACCGGAGGTGCCCGAGGTACCGGAGGTGCCCGATGTGCCCGACGTGCCCGACGTGCCGGAAGTACCCGACGTACCGGAAGTACCCGACGTACCGGAGGTGCCCGAAGTGCCGGAAGTACCCGAAGTCGTACCCGACGTCCCGGACGAACCCGACGTACCAGAAGACCCCGACGTACCCGAAGACCCCGACGTCCCAGAAGACCCCGACGACCCCGAGGTCCCCGAACTGCCGCCCGACCCGGACGTGCTCGGCTTGATTGTCGGCGGCGTTGTCGGTCCATCGACCGAGCCGCAACCATAGAGTGCGAGCAGCGACGAGACGGCCATCGTTACCGTCGTCTTCTTGAAGAGTTTGTGCATGTTGGCCTCGACATTGGAAGTGTGTCCAAGCCACCACTGCAAATTCCGCGCCACGGCAGTTTTCCCGAAACGGTGTCGCGCTTTATTTCAGAAATCGGGAATATACGTGCGATTTAAACGGAGTACCGGGGCTTTCGCGCGACGGGCACGCAGGGTGCGCAGGCGCGGCGGTTGCGATGTTCCCGCGCGCCGCCGTAACGTGCGGCGTGATGTTACGTAGCGTTCGATATTGCGCGGCACGGGCGCCTCGAACCGAGGGCCGCATCTTTGACGAAACGCGCCGGCCCGATGAACATGGCGCGACATCCCCGGCTGCCGGCGACGCCGCAACGACCACGACTCCACACAGGACACGGACATGAGCGAACAGGACAGGGAATACGGCAAGGCGCGACGCATCGACGTGATGGGCGAGGCGTTCGTCGAGCGTGCGATGCGTGACCTCGACGGTTTTTCGCGGCCGCTGCAGAACTGGCTGAACGAGCACGCGTGGGGCAGCACGTGGCAGCGGGGCGGGATCGACCTGAAGACGCGCAGTTTGTGCACTTGCGCGATGCTGGCGGCGCTTGGCCGCAGCACGGAACTGAAGGGTCACGTTCGCGGTGCGCTCAACAACGGCGCGAGCCTCGTCGAGATCCGCGAGGTGTTGCTGCACAGCGCGCTGTACGCGGGCGCGCCGGCCGCGGTCGAGGCGTTCCGCAGCGCGCGGGAGGTGATCTCGGATCTCGGGCTGTCGCTGCCCGACGACGAAGCCTGATTCCGCCACAGCGCCGGCGGCACGGCACGGAATCAGGCTCTGCTACACGGTTTCGGCTTATGCGATGCGTGCCGACGGCGCGGCAACCTCGGCCGGCGCAGCGGCGACTTCGAGCAACCAGTCGGCGGTGGCCTCCGGAATCGTGACCGGCAGCATGTGCCCGCCCTCGACGACCTTCAGCCGCACGCGCGCCGATTTCTTCGCGAGCGCTTCGCCGTGCTCGCGCCAGTTCAGGATCGGATCGGCACGGCCGTACAGCACGTCGACCGGCAGCGCGAGGTCAGGGTAGCGGCGTTCCATCGCGGGCAGGTCGACCGGTGCCGACAGCAGGTCGGTCGCCGTTGCGTAAAACACGTGCGGGCGCATCCCGAGCAGTCCACCCCCCTTTACCGGGAAGTCGCGCGGCACGTCTTCCGGCGCGAACACCTGGCGCACGGCCTTGCGGCCGGTCAGGATCGTCAGCGGAATCGCGAAGGTCCACGACACGAAGCGGCGCACCAGCGGCGACGGCAGCATCAGCGGCTTGAACGGCGCCGGCGGCTCGCTCTGCTCGTGCGACAGCGGCGCGATCAGCGCGAGGCGGCTCACGCGGTCCGCATGATTGAGGCCGACCGCGAGCGCGATCGCGCCGCCGAGCGAGTGGCCGACCAGCACCGGCTTGTCGAGCTGCAGCGCGTCGATGAACGCGGCGACCGTGCGGGCCTGCGCGAACACGTTCGCCTGCGAACCCGCGCCGCGCAGCGAGCGGCCGGCACCCGGCCGGTCGATGAGGATCACGCGATGCTGCTGCGCGAGCCGCGCGAGCGGCAGGTACGCGAAATTGCGCAGTTGCCCCGCGAGCCCGTGGACGAACACGATCGGCGGCCCGTTGCCGTATTCGACGTAGTGGATGCGGTCGCCGCCGATGTCGACGAAGCGCCCTTCGGGCGGAAACGCGCGCGTCACGCGGCGGGCCACGTAGCCGGTAAACAGCGCGAGCGCGGCGAGCACCGCGACGACGCCGAGCAGCACGTTCTGGATCAGATGGAGCGTATGGGTCATGTCGGCCTCAACGGGTTTCGAGTGCGGGTTCGGCAACCGGCGACGTCGCGGCCGGCCCGGTTTTCGCGCGGCGTTCGAACTGCATCGCCGAATCGGCGAGTCCGCTGAACTTCAGCGATGCGAGATCGAGCACGTAGTTCTGATGGAATTTCCACGGCTTGCTGTGCCCCTGCTTCGGCAGGATGCCGGCCGCGCGCTGGATGTAGCCCGAGCTCAGGTTGACGGCCGGCACGTTGCCGAGGTCGCCGGTGCCTAGCCGCGGCACGCACGTGTCGTAGCCGTTCGCGCGCATGTGGTTGAGCAGCCGGCACACGTAGCGCGCGATCAGCTCGGCCTTCAGCGTCCACGACGCATTCGTGTAGCCGAACGACGACGCGAGGTTCGGCACGTCGCTGTACATCATGCCCTTGTACGACACGGTGTCCGGCAGGTTGACCGCGCGCCCGTCGACGGTGACGCGCGCGCCGCCGAGCATCTTCACCTTCAGACCGGTCGCGGTGACGATCACGTCCGCGTCGAGCTGCTGGCCGCTCTTCAGCTTGAGGCCGGTCGGCGTGAAGCGCTCGATCTCGTCGGTGACGATCGACGCGCGGCCCGAGCGGATCGCCTTGAACAGGTCGCCGTTCGGCACGAGGCACACGCGCTGGTCCCACGGCATGTAGCGCGGCGTCAGGTGCTTCGCGACGTCGAAGCCGGGGCCGACCTGCTTGCTGGCCGCGCGGATAATGAACTGCTTCGTCCGGTCGGGCTTGCGGCGCGACACGTTGTACAGGTACATCGTCAGCAGTACGTTCTTCACGCGCACGAGCCGGTGCGCGAGCCGCGACGGCAGCACGCGGCGCAACGCGTTCGCGATCCTGTCGCGCGCGGGCAGCGACACGATGTAGGTCGGCGAGCGCTGCAGCATCGTCACGTGCTGCGCATCGGCCGCCATCGACGGCACGAGCGTGACGGCCGTCGCGCCGCTGCCGATCACGACCACGCGCCGGTTCGCGTACGACAGGTCCTTCGGCCAGTGCTGCGGATGCACGAGCTTGCCTTCGAACGTGTCCATCCCGGCCCAGTCGGGCAGGTAGCCGGCGTCGTAGTCGTAATAGCCGCTGCACATGAACAGGAAGCGGCAGGTGTAGACGAGCGAGTCGGTCGCACCGTTTCGCGTGCGCTCGATGCGTACCGTCCAGCGCGCGCGGTTCGAGTCCCAGTCGGCTGCCACCACCTTCTGGCCGTAGCGGATCGTCTTGTCGATGCCGTACGCGCGTGCGGTATCGCGGATGTAGTCGAGGATCGTCTGGCCGTCCGAGATCGCCTTGTCGCTGTGCCACGGCCGGAAGCTGTAGCCGAGCGTGAACATGTCGGAATCCGAACGGACGCCCGGATAGCGGAACAGATCCCAGGTGCCGCCGATCGCGTCGCGCGCCTCGACGATCGCGACGCTCGCATACGGGCAGCGCTGCTTCAGGTGATAGGCCGCACCGATGCCGGACAGGCCGGCGCCGACGATCAGCACGTCGAGGTCGTAACTGTCGCCACGGGCGTCGGGGGCGGGCGGCGCGTCGCGCCGGTCGGTCGTCGTCGAGGTCATGCGGGGTCCTTGGTCGGCGTGGTCGGGAGCGCGGCCGGGGCATGCGCGCGTTCTCCCACTGGGACTTCCTTCGGTCGGAGGTTGCGTGCCCGGGCGCGGCGTACGTGGCGCAGCATCAGCCACTGGTAGCCGGCGCCGAGCACGCGCGCGATCCGGTCGAGCCGGCGCGCATCGGCGCCCACGAGCACGCGGCGCGCATTGCGCTCGACACCCGCGAGGATCTGCCGCGCGGCGTCGTCGGCCGTCGTCGCGTTGATCAGGCGGTTGGCCTGGCGGCGATGGGTCGCTTCGTCCTGGCCGGTGAGCGCATGGATGCTGGTATCGACGCGGCCTGCGTCGACGATATTCGTCGCGACGCCGCCCGGATGCACGCAGGTCGCGCTCACCGGCGCACCGTCGAGTTCGAGCTCCATCCGCAGCGCCTCGGTAAAGCCGCGCACCGCGAACTTGGTCGCGTTGTACGCGCTTTGGGTGGGCATCGCGACGAGGCCGAACAGGCTCGACGTGTTGACGATGTGCCCGTCGCCCGACGCGCGCAGATGCGGCAGGAACGCCTGCGTGCCGTGCACGACGCCCCAGAAATTGATGCCGACGATCCATTCGAGATCGGCGATGCGCGCGGTCTCGGCGCTGGCGGCCAGCGACACGCCCGCGTTGTTGAAGACCAGGTTGACCTTGCCGTGCTCGGCCCGCACGAAATCGGCCCACGCGAACACCGCATCGCGGTCGGCGACGTCGAGCCGCCGCGTGCTCACGCGCACGCCGTGCTGCGCGCAGGCGGCCGCCGTGCCGGCGAGCCCGACGTCGTTGACGTCGGCGAGTGCGACCTCGCAGCCGCGCCGCGCGAGCTCGACCGCGAGGCTGCGGCCCATGCCCGAACCGGCGCCCGTGATCGCGGCAACCTTGCCGGAAAACCCCTTCATCCGTCGTTCCTCCCGTTCCGCTTGCGCTGTACCGGCGGCGCATCTATTGTGGTGTTGTTCGTCACCACTTTAGTTTTCGGGTGTCCTGATGTCAAATAGCGGAATGGAGAAAGCACTCGAAACGGAAAAAACGGAAAAAAGGGGCCGGTCGTATGGTGGCGTGGCGCCCGAGGTGCGGGCCGCGGAGCGGCGCGACGCACTGATTCGCGCGGCGACGCGCGTGTTCGGCACGGTCGGATTCCGTAAGGCGACCGTGCGGTCGATCTGCCAGGAAGCGAAGCTGAACGATCGCTATTTCTATGCGGCGTTCGACAGCACCGAGGATTTGCTGCGCTGCACCTACCTGCATCATGCGCAGCAGCTGCACGAAGCGGTCGCGCGGGCGGTGGCCGAGCGCGGCGGCGATCTGCGCGAGAGCGTCGACGCGGGGCTCGCCGCGTTCTTTGCGTTCCTGCGCGACCCGTGCGCGGCGCGCGTGCTGCTGCTCGAGGTGATGGGCGTGAGCGCGGATACCGACATGACCTACCAGCGCATGCTGATCGACTTCGGCAAGCTGATCATGGCGATCGGCGCGCCGCGCGAAGCGGCGACGCCTGCGGAGCGCACCGAGCAGCGGCTGATCGGGCTCGCGCTCGTCGGCGCGATGACGAACGTCGGCGCGGCGTGGCTGCTCACCGACTATCGCGATCCGGAGGCGCAGATGGTCGCGAGTTGCAGGAAGGTGCTGTTGGGGACGTTGCGGGAGGTGGGGTAACCGGAAGGCATCGCGCTTTTGCATGGCCGCCCGGCATTGCCGGTCGAAAATGGAAATAAAACATCAGCTGCACGGCTACCGGAGCCGTGCTGTTTTCTTGCTCGATTTAATCGCCTTTTGCATAAATAAAAAATCGGCGATATTTGGGGGTAAAAAATTTCAAGAAACTGTCATTGTTTTTAATTCTGATTCCATGTGGCGGTGAATTGATCAAAACAACGTGGAGCGAATTAAAAAGCGGCGCAAGGCGAAATCCGGTTCGCATTGCGCCGATCGTGGCGCGAAACCCCCTCGCGCCCCAGGCACGCTCGATCAGGAACCCGTATAGCCGCCCCGGGTCCAGCCGTCGCCATCCCAGCACCACTCGGTCGTCGAGCCGCCGCTGGTCGCGTACACGCGGATGTGGACCGCGCTTCCGGCCAGCCAGCACGTGGCGGACACGTTGTCGCCTGCCTGGTTGAACGCGCCCGTGTACCAGTTCTGGCCGTCGTAGCAGCGTTCGGTGATCTTGTTGCCGTTGGCCGTGTAGACGCGGATCGACGGCGTGGTTCCCCATGAAATTGCGGCGGTTTGCATTTTAGACTCCTTGATTGAATAAATTGGAGAATTGAAACGTTTCGGTAAACGCAAATCATCGTATTACCGGGAATAAGATTAGTAGAAAAATGGGAAAGGCAATGCCTGTTTTTTGGAGATGATAAAGGGCGTATTCGTTTTGAATGAGAAAGCCCGGAGAAAGGATATTGGAGGTGAGTCAATGCGCCTGGATTGCAAGCGGTCGTGCCGGAGGGGGCCGGCTATCCGGAATCAGCTGCTTGTGGGTGGTGCTCGCGTCGCATCCACCCGCGTCCCCGCCGTCTCCCCGATCCTCGCCTTCATCGCGTCGACGAACGCCCGTACTTTCGGCGAAGGCAGCCGCGTCGACGGATATACCGCATGAATCCCGGCCGGCGCCGAGCGCCACGTGGGCAACAACCGCACGAGCCGGCCGGCTGCGACGTCGTCGGCGGTCGAGAAATCCGTCAGCAGCCCGAAGCCGCCGCCCGCTAGCACGATCGCGCGGCACGCGGTGGCGGTGTTCGACACGACCTGCGCGACACAGCGCACGGAAGCGGTGTCGCCTTTCTCGTCTTCGAGTTCGACCGTATGCGGGCGCGGCAGCGTCGACAGCATCACGAACGGCAGCGCGGCGAGCGCATCCGGATCTTGCGGCCGCCCGTGGCGCGCGACGAACGCGGGGCTCGCCACCAGCCATTTCTCGTACGTGCCGAGCTGCACCGCCCGATAGTTCGAATCGGCGAGGCGGCCGATGCGGATCGCGACGTCGAGGTTGTCCGCGACGAGATCGACCACGCGGTCGTTCGCGACGAGTTCGACGTCGAGCCCCGGATGCCGGTCGCGCAACGCGACCACGGCAGGCGCGACCACCAGCGCGCCGTAGTCGATCGGCACGCTCACGCGCAGCGTGCCCCGCAGCGGCCCCGCATCGGACGACACCGCGTCGAGCGCGCTTTCGGCGGCGCGCACGATGTCGCGGCACGCGTCGTAGAACGCCCGCCCCGCATCGGTCACGCTCAGCCGCCGCGTGGTGCGCACCAGCAGGTTCGCGCCGACCTCGGATTCGAGGCGCTGCATGTGCGTGCTGACGACCGTCTTCGCCAGGCCGAGCCGCTCGGCCGCGGCTGTCAGCGAGCCGGCGTCGACCACCGCGACGAAGATCGCCAGCCGGTTCAGGTTCACGTCGCGCAGATCGGCCATCGTCGATTGTCCTATGGGAAAGGATAATGTTTCCGCGATTATCCGTCTTCTGGTGACGAACGGCGAGCGTTACGCTGCAGTCGTTCGTCGCCGATCCCCGGCGGCGCGAGAGTCAGGAGCGTTTCCATGTCTGCCGCCAACAAGCCTGCTTCACCGATTCGTGTCTATTCATTCCTGCTCTCGGGGCACGCCCATCGCGTCCGGTTGTTCGTGTCGCTGCTCGGCCTGCCGTCCGAAACCGTCGATGTCGATCTGGCGGCCGGCGCGCAGCACGAACCGGCGTTCCTCGCGCTCAATCCGCTCGGGCAGGTGCCCGTGATCGACGACGGCGGCACGGTGATCGCCGATTCGAACGCAATCCTCGTGTATCTCGCGAAGCGCTACGGCGACGCGCACTGGCTGCCCGACGATCCGGCTGGCGCGGCGCTCGTGCAGCGCTGGCTGTCGTATGCGGCGGGGCCGATCGCATCAGGGCCGGCTGCCGCGCGGCTCGTGACCGTATTCGGCGCGAAGCTCGACCAGGAGGCCGCCAAGCGCACGGCCGCGAAGGTGCTCGA
Organism: Arapaima gigas; assembly: GCA_900497675.1. Classification (NCBI taxonomy): domain Eukaryota; kingdom Metazoa; phylum Chordata; class Actinopteri; order Osteoglossiformes; family Osteoglossidae; genus Arapaima; species Arapaima gigas. The sequence continues at coordinate 288,540 of UFQX01000250.1, forward strand.
CGTGATCGACCGCGAGCTGGCCGGCAAGCCGTTCGCGGCCGGCGCGCAGCCGACGATCGCCGATATCGCCGCTTACTCGTACATCGCGCATGCGCCGGAGGGCGGCGTGTCGCTCGAACCGTATCCGCACGTGCGTGCGTGGCTCGCGCGCATCGAGGCGCTGCCGGGCTTCGTCGCGATGCCGACGACGCGCGCGGGCCTGCTCGCCGCGTAACGCCCACCGAAGCCGGGCCTGCCCAGGGAGAACGTGATGAACACCCCGACCGCCATCGTACCGGGCTGGGAACTCGACACTGCGCCGTTTCACGCGGGCGAGCTCGCCGTGCAGCAGCGCGCGGGCGTGACGGAGGCCGCGGGTTCGGCCGGCCGGCGCGGGATCCGGCGCTTCATGCCGGACCAGCATCGGGCGTTTTTCGCGCAACTGCCGTTCTTCGTGCTCGGCGGCGTCGATGCGCACGGCCAGCCGTGGGCGACGCTGCGGGCCGGCGCGCCGGGGTTCGTGACGTCGTCCGACGCGCGCACGCTGCGCATCGCGGCGCGCGCGCTGCCGGGCGATCCGCTGGCCGGCGCGTGGCAGCCGGGTGCGCCGCTCGGCGGGCTCGGGATTGAATTCGATACGCGGCGGCGCAATCGCGTCAATGGCGTCGTGCGCGCGGTGGATGGCGATGCGCTGACGATCGCGGTCGAGCAGAGCTTCGGCAACTGTGCGAAGTACATCCAGGGGCGCAAGCCGACGTTCGTCGCGCGGGAAGCCGATGCGTTTGCCGAGCCGGACGTGTCGGATGCGTTGAACGACGCCGATCGCGCGCTGCTGGCCCAGGCCGATACGTTCTTCGTCGCGAGCGCGAACACGTCGGCGGACGCGGGCGCCGCGCGCGGCGCGGACGTGTCGCATCGCGGCGGGATGCCGGGCTTCGTGCGTGTCGACGATGCACGCACGCTGACGACGCCGGATTTCAGCGGCAACCGCTTCTTCAACACGCTCGGCAATCTGCAGCACGATCCGCGTGCGGGGCTGCTGTTCGTCGATTTCGACAACGGCGACCTGCTGTACGTGGCCGCGCGCGCCGAGATCGTGTGGGACGGGCCGCTCGTCGCGTCGTTCGATGGCGCGCAGCGCGTCGTGCGGTTCCATGTGCGGGAGGTGCGGCGCATGCGCGCGGTACTGCCGTTCCGGTGGTCGGCGGTCGAACGTGCGCCGCAGTTCGCGGCGATGGCGGCAGGTGCGGGCTCAAATGCAGCCGCAGGGGCAGGCGTGGTGGTATCGTCCGCATCCGCATCCGCATCCGCATCCGCATCCGCATCCGCATCCGCATCCGCATTGCCGACCGCATCGACGTCGGCACCCGCATGGCGCTCACTGCGCGTTGTGAAGATCGTCGACGAAGCGCGCGCGATCCGCTCGTTCCATTTCGAGTCGGCCGACGGCGGCCCGTTGCCTGCCTACGAAGCCGGGCAGCACCTGACGCTGCGCATCCCGCTGCCGGGCAGCGATGCGCCGGCGATCCGCAGCTACACGCTCTCCGATGCGCCGGGCGGCGCGCACTATCGAATCACCGTGAAGCGCGAAGGGCGCGTCTCGGCGTGGCTGCACGATTACGCGCACGCGGGCATGACGCTCGACGCGCAGATGCCGCGCGGCCGCTTCTCGTTCGATCTCGCGAGCCCGCGCCCGGCCGTGCTCGTGTCGGCCGGTATCGGCATCACGCCGATGATCGCGATGCTGCGCCGTGCGCTGGCCGACGCGCCATCTTCGCGCCGCGTGGTGTTCGTACACGGTGCGCGTGAAGCAGCCGATCGACCGTTCGCCGAGGAACTGGCACGCGCCGCGGCGACCGACGCGCGCCTGTCGCTTCACTGGTTCGACAGTCATCCTCACGAAGGCTCGGCAGCGCATGCCGGCCGCATCGACGTCGCGCAGCTGAAGCGGATCCTTTCGTTCGACGATTACGATTTCTACCTCTGCGGGCCGTCGGCGTTCATGCGCGACTTGTACGACGGATTGCGCGCGCTGAACGTGTCGGACGAACGCATCCGTTTCGAGGCGTTCGGGCCGTCGAGCGTGGCACGCAGCGCGACCCGCACGTCTGCCACGCCGGCGGCGGCGAGCGTGCCGGTCGTCTTCCGGCGCACCGGCCGCGAAGCCGCGTGGACGCCCGCCGACGGCTCTTTGCTCGAATTCGCGGAAGGGCAGCGCGTGGACGTGCCGTCCGAATGCCGTTCCGGGTCGTGCGGCACGTGCGCGACGCGCGTGCTGTCCGGCGCGGTCGACTACGAGCAGGCACCCGATGCACAGGTCGAACCCGGTTGCGCGCTGCTATGCGTCGCGCGGCCCGCGAAGGGGACGGAACCGCTCGTGCTCGACTGCTGACGCACGCATGCGACATGCCGCCGCAGACGGCCTGCTGCGCGAAATGCGCGCGCAACTGCTTCTTTTTTCGGATGCCGGTTGGATCGACGATAGCGTCAACCGATAGATGAAAGGAGCGCAATCATGAAACTGCTCGGCATGATCAAACTGGTCCTGTGGAGTTTCTTCGGCGTACGCAACAGCAAGGCGCACGCGGCCGATCTCGCCAACGTCAACTTCACGCTGCTGCCGTTCGTGGCGATCATCCTCGCGTTGCTCGTCGGCGCGGTCATCTACGGCGTCGTGCACCTGGTCGTCGATCCGACCGTGACGATGCAGGGGTTCTGAGCAGACGGCCGATGAATCGCGAGCGGGCGAACGTTCCCGCTCAGGTTGCCGGCCGTATGACCGGCGCCTAACGGCGCGTAATGGCGCCGCTCATTGAAGCGGGCGCGCACGACGCAAGTCACGCGCCCATCGGCACCGTCGTCGTGCCGCGCGAATCGCGCTCCTCCCATTCCCGCCTTCCCCGCCCCCGTTTCGCCCGATTTCCGGGCGGTCTGCCCCGCCCGGGGTAAAATGCGCGCCGCGCCGCGATGTCGCGCGCGACGGGCACGCCGCCGTTCCAGCGAACGGTGCGCGCCAATGCGTCGCGCCCGCACCGAGGCGTTCGAAGCGTCCCCCCGCATGACAAGACTGCGCGATGCAGCCGGCCGCCCGATACGCCCCCGACGAACCCGTCGACGGCCGCGTCGGTGCCCGGTGCGTCACCTGAATCCGATGTCCCATCCTGCGCCTTCCCGACCGAGCGGCCCGCGTGCGTGCCGCGTCGTCCGGTTCGTCTGATGAATGTCGCGCGCGGGCACGCTTCGCAGCTTCGTAACGGGTTTCGACAGGGTCGAGTGGCGAGTTTTCCATCCAGAACAATGACGGTGAATAGAACAACAGCGTCGCCCGCACGGCGGCGGCGCGCGAAGGTCGGGCTTGGCGTCGGTCTCGGCATCACGCTTTTCGCGGCCCAGGCCGCCGCGGCGCAGGGCGACACGCCGGCGCCGGACTCGGGGGCGGCCGGCAGCGCGACGCTGCCGACGATCACGGTGAGCGGCGAGCGCGGCAATGCGCTGCGCGTACGCAACGCGTCGGTCGCGGGGCTCGACGACACGCCGCTGCGCGACACGCCGGCGTCGGTGAGCGTCGTCACGCGCGCGCAACTCGACGACCAGCAGGCGAAGCGGTTGAGCGACGTCGTGCGCAATGATGCGTCGGTCGTCAACGACTATGCGCCGGTCGGTTATTTCGAGGGCTTTGCGATCCGCGGCTTCCCGGTCGATCTCGCGAGCGCGATCCGGATCGACGGGCTGACGGTGTCCGGCGAGCAGAACGTGCCGCTCGAGAACAAGGAGCGCGTCGAGATCCTGAAGGGGCTTGCCGGCATCGACAGCGGCGTCGTCGCGCCGGGCGGCGTGATCAACTTCGTGACGAAGCGCTCGGCGAACGTTGCGAGCGTGACGGGTGGCGTCGACAGCCGCGGCTCGACGTCGGCGGCCGTCGATCTCGGCCGCCGCTTCGGCCCCGACAATCAGTTCGGCTTCCGGATCAATGCCGCGAAGGAGAACATGCACTCGTACATCGACGGCACGAACGGGCGGCGCACGTTCGGCTCGATCGCCGCCGACTGGGACATCAGCCCGCGTGCGAGCTTGCAGCTCAACGCCGAATTCCAGCAGTGGATCCAGCGTTCCGCCCCCGGCTATCAGCTGCTCGGCGGCACCGTCGTGCCGTCGGTCAAGACGACGTCGAAGGCGCTCGGCACGCAGCCGTGGGCGAAACCGGTGACGACCGACGCGCTGAACCTGAACGCGCGCTTCGACTACCAGTTCAACGACGACTGGAAGGCCTATATCGCCGCCGGCCGCAGCCGCACGATGATCGACGACAACAGCGCGTTCGCGTACGGCTGCTCGTACGCGGCGAGCTGCACGGCCGGTGCGACGTCGCCGTTCTTCTTCGGCGCGAACGGCGACTACGACGTGTACGACTTTCGCAGCCCCGGCGAATATCGTCGCAACGACGACCTGCGTGCGGTCACGACCGGCAAGTTCGCCACGGGCCCGCTGCGGCACGAGCTGACGCTCGGCGTGAGCGTGCAGCGCCGCGTCGTGAGCATGGCCGACGCCGTGTACGACTACGTGGGCAGCGAGAACATCTACGGGCCCGACACGACGTTCTCGCCGTCGCCGAATTCGCCCGGCCCGTCGTATCCGCGCCTCGATGCGTGGCAGTACGGCGTGTTCGGGCTCGACCGCATCAGTATCGGCGAACACTGGCAGGTGCTCGCGGGCGGCAAGGAGGTGCTGCTGCGCCAGCGCAGCTGGAGCAGCCTCGACGGCGACGCGACGCATACCGACCGCTCGGTGTTCCTGCCGCAGGTGGCGCTCGTCTACAAGCCGGTGAACGTGCTGTCGCTATACGCGTCGTACAGCAAGGCGCTGTCGCTCGGAGACCAGGCGCCCGTGCGTGCGACCAACGCGTATGCGTTCCTGCCGCCGGTCGAATCGCACCAGTTCGAGGTCGGCGCAAAATACGACTGGCTCGACCGGCTGAGCCTCACGGCCGCAGTGTTCTCGATCAGCAAGCCGTTCCAGTTCGCCGACCCGGACGCATCGGGCACGAGCTACACGTTCGTGCAGCGCGGCACGCAGCGGCACCAGGGAATCGAGCTCGGCGCGGCCGGGCGCGTGACCGAGCGCCTGGGGCTGACGGCCAGCGTCGCGGCGATTCGTGCGCGTGCGTATGATTCCGGATCGCCGGCATACGAAGGGCACCAGATCATTAACGTGCCGGCGCTGCGCGCGACGGTGTATGCGGATTACGCGGTGCCGGGCGTCGCGGGGCTGAACGTGCTGGGCGGCGTCGAATACAGCGCGGCCCGCAATGCGAACGAGGAGGGCACCGCGCGCGTGCCGTCGTGGTTCGTGTTCAATCTCGGCGCGCGCTATACGACGAAGATCGGCGGCCATCGCACGGTGCTGCGCGTGTCGGTGGACAACCTGTTCAACAAGTTCTACTGGCGCGACGCGGGCGAGCAGCAGGGCGATGCGTACCTGTTCCCGGGTGCGCCGCGCACTGCGCGCGTGTCGTTGACCTATGATTTCTGATCGTCCGGAACCGGCCGCGTGATGTGCGGCCCCGGCGGCTAACCTGGAGAGCACAGACGATGTCCCCACTCGAAATCGCCGGCGTGATCGTCAGCGCGCTCGCGATCTGGCTGACCGCGAAGCGGCGCATGCTGTGCTGGCCGGTCGGGCTCGTGTCGGTCGCGCTGTACGGCTGGATCTTCTTCGACGCGAAGCTGTATTCGGACATGCTGCTGCAGGGTGCGTTCGCGGTGCTGCAGGTGTACGGCTGGCAGCGCTGGCTCGCGCAGCGTGCGAGCGAGGCCGATGGCGGCGCGGCACCGGCGGGGGATGTCGCACCCGTCACGGGCGTTCGGCCGATGCAGATGCTGCCCGACCTGATCGCGGCCGTCGTCGGCAGCGCGCTGCTCGGCGGCATGATGGCGCGCTGGACCGATGCGGCACTGCCGTTCGTCGATGCATCGCTGACCGCGTTCAGCCTCGTCGCGCAATACTGGACCGCGCGGCGCTACATCGCGTCGTGGGGGCTGTGGATCGTCGTGAACGTCGTGTACGTCGGGATGTTCGTGTTCAAGGAACTGTATCTGACGGCCGGACTCTATGCGCTGTTCATCGGGCTGGCCGTCGTCGGCTGGCGCGACTGGAGCCGCACGGCCGCGGCGCTGCGCGCGGCGGCCGGCGGTGCGCTGGCAACAGGCGGCGGCGCGCGCTGATTCACGCGCCGATTCGGATTCAACCACGGAGCAACGTCGTTCATGTCATTCCCACTCGAGCCGGACGGATCCCTGTCGCGTGACGTCGCGCCGCCGCAATTCGGTGTCGACGGCGAACAGGCCGAGCGCGACTGGCCGCTGATGACACACGACGAGGTGGCGGCGGTGCTCGCACGGATCGACGGCGCCGGCGAGCCGGCGCGGCTCACATGGCACAGCCCGCGGCAGTTCGCGGCGGCCGTCCTGGTCCAGATGACGGACGGGCGCGGGCTGTTCGTCAAGCGTCATCACGTGAGCCTGCGCGATGTGGAAGGGCTCGAGGAAGAGCATCGCTTCATCGCGCATCTTCGCGAACGCGGGATGCCCGTGGTGGATATTCTTGCCGACCGCGACGGCGCGACCGCATTCGCGTCCGGCGACTGGACCTACGAGGTGCACGTGCGCGCGCCCGGCGTCGACCCGTATCGCGGCGTGATGTCGTGGCAGCCGTTCACGCATGCTTCGCACGCGTACGCGGCCGGCCGCGCGCTAGCGGAGCTGCATCGCGCGTCGGCCGGCTACGATGCGCCGGCGCGGCCCGTGCGGACCCTGCTGTCGAGCTTTCGCGTGCTGTCGTCCGCCGATCTGGCGGGCGCGCTCGAACGCTGGGTCGACGCGCAGCCGCTGCTCGTGCGCGCGCTCGGTGCACGCGACTGGCGCGGCGACGTGGCCGACGCGATCGGCCCGTATCACGCACGCCTCGTTCCGTTGCTGCCCGCGCTTACGCCGTTGTGGACACACGGCGACTGGCATGCGTCGAACCTGTTGTGGACCGAGGCAGGACCTGGCGCGCAGGTGCGGACCGTACTCGATTTCGGGCTGTCGGATCGCACCTGTGCGGTGATGGATCTCGCACTCGCGATCGAGCGCAATACGGTCGACTGGATGGCGCCGGCCGATGCGCGGCGCGTCGAATACGCGCAGATCGACGCGTTGCTCGACGGCTACGAATCGCTCGAACCGCTGAGCGACGAAGCCTACGCGGCGCTGGTCGCGCTGCTGCCGATCGTGCATACGGAGTTCGCGCTGGCGGAAGTCGCTTATTTCGGCTGCATCATCGATGCGCCCGCCATTGTCGACATCGCGTACGACGGCTACCTGATCGGTCACGCTCGCTGGTTCGGCGAGCGCGACGGGCGGCAATTGCTTGACTGGCTCGTGCAGCGACGGCGCGCGAAGCAAGGGGCTGCCTGATTCGCCGGCGGAGAATCGCTGCCACATGTGCCGATTATCCGTGTCACTGTCGTCCTTCGTGCGGCCATCGCGCCGCACATCCATCGAATCCCCCTGATCGCCGACGCGGGGCATGGCTCCCGCAGGGTGTCGCACGCATGCGCGCGGCTGCACCCAACATGACGGAAATATCATCTTCGCCTCATGTTCGCACTGCGGCCGGACCGTAGCATCGGTCGCGAACCGTTACCGCAGAACCGAACATGCTCAAGCTCAACCTCGCCGTGGCCATCGTCTTCGCGATGGCCGCGACGGCTCATGCGCAGCCGTCGCTGTCGCCGGGGCCGGCCCCGGCTGCCTCCGGCAGCGCCGCGCCGATCGGCGCACCGCCCCCCGACACGCTCCCTTCCCCCTCGTTGACGCTTGCCGATGCGCTATCGGTCGCGGCCCGGAACAATCCGGCGCTGCGCGGCGCCCGCGCGGACGTCGATGCGTCGGCCGGCGCACTGATGCAGGCCGGTGCGCGTCCCAATCCCGAAGTGTCGTTCCTGCAGGAAGGATTTCGTCGCGCCGAGCGCACGTCGACCGCGCTGATCAACCAGACGATCGAACTCGGCGGCAAGCGCAGCGCGCGGCTCGATGTCGCGTCGTACGGCAGGGAAGCGGCGAATGCATCGCTCGACGAGCAGGGCGCCGTCGTGCGCGCCGACGTGATCGCCGCGTTCTACGGGCTGCTCGCCGCGCAGCGCCAGCTTCAGGTGACCGAGGAATCGGCCGCGATCGCCGCGCGCTCCGCGGATCTCGCGAGCCGCCGCGCACAGGCCGGCAAGGTGTCGCCGGTCGAGGCGACCAAGGCGCAGGTGGCGGCGGCCGGCGTGCAGATCGAAGTCGTGACCGCGCGTGGCCGTGTCGAGGTTGCGCGCGAGAAGCTGAACGCGGTGATGGGCGAAGCACGCGACGGCCTGCTGGCGGTGCAGGGCGACCTCGAAGCCGTGCCGCCGGTCGAGCCGCTGTCCGCGCTGACCGCGCAGCTCGACGATTCTCCGCTTGCCCGGATCGCACGCGCCGAGATGCTGCGCTCGAACGCGGCCGTGTCGCTCGAACGCGCGCGGCGCATTCCGGACGTGACGATCAGTGCCGGCGTGAAACGCGTGACCACGGGCGGCGTGCCGGACAACCAGGCGGTGGTCGGCGTGTCGATCCCGATTCCGCTGTTCAACACGAACAAGGGCGCGCTGCTCGAGGCGACGCACAAGGCCGCGCGCGCGAATGCCGATCTCGATCGCGAACGCACGCGCCTGCGGCTGGACCTCACGCAGGCGTACGCGAATTTCGAAGCCGCCGCGCAGGAAGCGCAGCGGCTGAAGGCCGACATCCTGCCGGCCGCGCGTCTCGCGCTCGACGCGATGTCGCGCGGCTACGAGCTCGGGAAGTTCAGCTTCCTCGACGTGCTCGACGCGCAGCGCACGCTGTTCCAGGGCCAGTCGCAATACGTGCGCGCGCTCGCCGATGCCCATACGGCCCGCGCCGACATCGGCCGGCTCGTCGGCACGCCGCTCGCACCGGTCGCGCAATAGCGCAACGGACGCCACTCTTACCTGAAGGATCACCATGTCACGCAGCAGAATCCTGATCATCGCGGCGGTCGTGCTCGGCAGTGCCGGGATCGTCATCGGCGCACTCGGCGTCACACGCAACAGCGGCGGCGACGGTGCGGCCGCGGCCGAAGCCGCTTCATCCGCTGAAGCCGCCGGCGAGCGCGGCGGTGTCGTGCTCAAGCGCGGCAAGCTGTCCGTCGAAATCGTGATGACGGAGAAGCCCGGCGACGCGCGCCTCATCGTCTATCCGTTCGTCGACGGCAAGCCGGCCGACAAGGGCGTCATCGTGTCCGGCACGCTGGTTCGCTACGACCGCACGCACGAGCCGTTGCGTTTCGACGCGGCCGGCCAGAAGTTCGTATCCGCGCAGTCGATCGGCAAGCCGCACGTGTTCGACGCGACGATCGACGTGAAGGCGGGCAACGAATCGGCGTCGTTCCCGTTCGCCCGCGCCGACGGCGCGATCGCGCTGACCGACGCGCAGCTCGCGGCTTCGAAGATCGCGCTGGCGAAGGCCGGCCCAGCACAGATCGCGACGCCGTTCCAGTTGCCGGGCGAGATCAAGTTCAACGAGGATCGCACCGCGCACGTGGTGCCGCGCGTGGCCGGCATCGTCGAGCAGGTGTCGGTGTCGCTCGGGCAGAACGTTGCGAAGGGCCAGGTGCTGGCCGTGATCGCGAGCACCGATCTCGCCGACCGGCGCAGCGAGCTGCTGACGGCCGAGCGCCGGCTGTCGGGTGCTCGCGCGACCTACGAGCGCGAGCGCACGCTGTGGAAGGAGCGCATCTCGGCCGAGCAGGACTACCAGCAGGCGCAGGTGCAGTTGCGTGAAGCCGAGATCGCCGTGCAGAACGCGCGGCAGAAGCTCGCCGCGCTGAACGCGCCGGTCGGCGCGGGCGCGCTGAACCGCTACGAACTGCGCGCGCCGTTCGCCGGCACGATCGTCGAGAAGCATGCGACGCCGGGCGAAGCGATCGCCGCCGATGCGAGCATGTTCGTGATCTCCGACCTGTCGACGGTATGGGCCGAGATGGCCGTGCCGGCGCAGCGATTGAACGACGTGCGGGTCGGCCGCGACGCGACGGTCATCGCAACCGCGTTCGAATCGCGTTCGAGCGGCCCGATCGCGTACGTGGGGTCGCTGCTCGGCGAGCAGACGCGCACCGCGCCGGCGCGCGTCGTGCTGCCGAACCCGGACGGCGTGTGGCGGCCCGGGATGTTCGTGAACGTGTCGGTCGATGCGGGCAAGCAGGGCGTGCCGCTCGCGGTCGCGAGCGACGCGCTGCAGGACGTCGACGGCGCACCGTCCGTCTTCGTGCGCTCGTCGAAGGGTTTCGTCGCGCAGGCCGTCGAAACGGGCCGGCGCGACGAACGTGCGACCGAAGTGCTGAAGGGGCTCAAGCCGGGCCAGGAATACGCGGCGTCGAACAGCTTCGTGCTGAAGGCCGAGCTCGGCAAGGGGAGCGCGGAACATGAATGAGCGATACGTGTGTGCCGTGGCACGCCTCGCGGCCCGATATGCGGCCCGCTTTCCGGCCCGCCGGGTGACCGGCCGGGCGGCCCGTCCGTCGAGGGTGACCGTGCCCCGTTTCAAGGAATCCCGTCATGTTTGAGCGCCTGATCCGCTTTGCGATTGCGCACCGCTGGCTCGTGATGCTGGCGATCGCGGCCGTGGCCGCGCTGGGCGTGTTCAGCTACCAGAAGCTGCCGATCGATGCGGTGCCCGACATCACCAACGTGCAGGTCCAGATCAATACGGCCGCGCCCGGCTATTCGCCGCTGGAGGCCGAGCAGCGCATCACCTATCCGGTCGAGACCGTGATGGCCGGCTTGCCAGGCCTCGAGCAGACGCGCTCGATCTCGCGCTACGGGCTGTCGCAGGTCACGGTGATCTTCAAGGACGGCACCGACATCTATTTCGCGCGGCAGCTCGTCAACGAGCGCATCCAGGAAGCGAAAGACAAGCTGCCGGCCGGTATCGCGCCCGCAATGGGGCCGACGTCGACGGGGCTCGGCGAGATCTACCTGTGGACCGTCGAGGCCGACGCCAACGCGCGCAAGCCCGACGGCACGCGCTATACGGCGGCCGACCTGCGCGAGCTGCAGGACTGGGTCATCCGGCCGCAGCTGCGCAACGTGCGCGGCGTGACCGAGGTCAACTCGATCGGCGGCTACGTGAAGGAGTACCGCGTCGCGCCGAATCCGGCCAAGCTGATGTCGTACGGGCTGACGCTCGCCGACGTCGTGCGCGCGCTGGAACGCAACAACGACAACGTCGGCGCCGGCTACATCGAGAAGCGCGGCGAGCAGTATCTGGTGCGCGTGCCGGGCCAGGCGCGCACAGTCGACGACATTGCCAGCATCGTGCTGACCAACGTCGGCGGCGTGCCGGTGCGGATGAAGGACGTGGGGCTGGTCGACATCGGCCGCGAGCTGCGCACCGGCGCGGCGACGTCGGACGGCGAGGAGGTCGTGCTCGGCACGGTCTTCATGCTGATGGGCGAGAACAGCCGCACGGTCGCGAAGGCCGTCGCCGCGAAAATGGAGGACGTGAACCGCACGCTGCCGGCGGGCGTGAAGGCGATTCCCGTGTACGACCGCACGGTGCTCGTCGAGAAGGCCGTCGCGACGGTGAAGAAGAACCTGCTCGAAGGCGCGATCCTCGTGATCGCCGTGCTGTTCCTGTTCCTCGGCAACATGCGCGCGGCGCTGATCACGGCGCTCGTGATCCCGCTGTCGATGCTGATGACCTTCACCGGCATGGTGAACGCGAAGGTGAGCGCGAACCTGATGAGCCTCGGCGCGCTCGATTTCGGGATCATCGTCGACGGCGCGGTGGTGATCGTGGAGAACTGCGTGAGGCGGCTCGCGCACGCGCAGGCCGCCGCGGGCCGGCCGCTCACGCGAGACGAGCGCTTCGCGGAGGTGTTCGGCGCGTCGCAGGAAGCGCGTCGCGCGCTGATCTTCGGGCAACTGATCATCATGGTCGTGTACCTGCCGATCTTTGCGCTCACAGGTGTCGAAGGCAAGATGTTCCACCCGATGGCCATTACCGTCGTGATGGCGCTTGCGGCCGCGATGGTGCTGACCGTCACGTTCATTCCGGCGGCTGTCGCGCTGTTCATCGGCGAGCGTGTCGAGGAGAAGGAGAACCGGCTGATGAGCTGGGCGCGGCGAGCGTACGAGCCGGCGCTCGCCGCATTCATGACGTGCCCGGCGCGCGTGATGGTCGGTGCGGGCGTGATCGTGCTGGCCACGCTCGGGCTGGCCACGCGGCTCGGCAGCGAGTTCATCCCGAGCCTCAACGAAGGCGACCTGGCCGTTGCCGCATTGCGGATTCCCGGCACGAGCCTGTCGCAGTCGGTCGAGATGCAGAAGTCGATCGAGAAGACGCTGAAGGCGCGCTTCCCCGAGATCGAGCGCGTGTTCGCGCGCACCGGCACGGCCGAGATCGCGGCCGACCCGATGCCGCCGAACCTGTCGGACGGCTACATCATGCTGAAGCCGGCCGACAAGTGGCCCGACCCGAAGAAGCCGCGCGACCAGCTCGTGCGCGAGATCGAGGAAGCGCTCGCCGAGCTGCCGGGCAACGCGTACGAGTTCTCGCAGCCGATCCAGCTGCGCTTCAACGAACTGATCTCGGGCGTGCGCAGCGACGTCGCCGTGAAGATCTTCGGCGACGACATGGCCGTGCTGAACCAGACCGGCGAGCAGGTCGCGGCCGCGCTGCAGAAGGTGCCGGGCGCGTCGGAGGTGAAGGTCGAGCAGACCACCGGCCTGCCCGTGCTGACCGTCAACCTCGATCGCGACAAGCTCGCGCGCTACGGCGTGAGCGTTGCGGACCTGCAGGACTCGGTGGCCGCGGCCGTCGGCGGGCAGAAGGCCGGCACGCTGTTCCAGGGCGACCGCCGCTTCGACATCGTCGTGCGGCTGCCCGACGAGCTGCGCTCGGACATCGAGGCGATCAAGCGGCTGCCGATCGCGCTGCCCGCATCGGCGGCCGGCGCCAGCGCGCCGCTCGCGGCAGCGCCGTATGTGCCGCTCGCGGAACTGGCGACGATCGACGTCGCGCCCGGACCGAACCAGATCAGCCGCGAGGACGGCAAGCGGCGGGTGGTCGTCAGCGCGAACGTGCGCGGCCGCGACGTCGGGTCGTTCGTCGCCGATGCGCGTGAGCAGTTGCAGCAGGACGTGCGCGTGCCGGCCGGCTACTGGGTGTCGTGGGGCGGGCAGTTCGAGCAGCTGCAGAGCGCAAGCGAGCGCCTGAAGCTCGTCGTGCCGCTCGCGCTGTTCATGGTGTTCGTGCTGCTGTTCGTGATGTTCAACAACGTGAAGGACGGGCTGCTCGTGTTCACCGGCATTCCGTTCGCGCTGAGCGGCGGTGTCGTGTCGCTGTGGTTGCGCGGGATTCCGCTGTCGATCACGGCGGCGGTCGGCTTCATCGCGCTATCGGGCGTGGCTGTGCTCAACGGGCTCGTGATGATCTCGTTCATCCGCAACCTGCGCGACGAAGGCATGCCGCTCGAGGCCGCCGTGCGCGAAGGCGCGCTCACGCGGCTGCGGCCGGTGCTGATGACGGCACTCGTCGCGTCGCTGGGGTTCCTGCCGATGGCGTTCGCGACCGGCACCGGCGCCGAGGTGCAGCGCCCGCTCGCGACGGTCGTGATCGGCGGTATCCTGTCGTCCACGGCGCTGACGCTGCTGGTGCTGCCGGTGCTGTACCGTGTCAGCCATGCGGTGTCGTGGCGCGCGGCGTTGCGCGGCGGCTTCGGCTCGGGCGTGCTGCGCCGGCTGGGTTTCTTCAAGGGTAATGCGTGATGCGAATTCTGATTGTCGAGGATGAACCGAAGACGGGCGCGTACCTGCGCAAGGGGCTGACCGAGGCCGGCTATGTCGTCGACTGGGTCGAGGACGGCATCACGGGCCAGCATCAGGCCGAGACCGAGGAATACGACCTGCTCGTGCTCGACGTGATGCTGCCCGGCCAGGACGGCTGGACGCTGCTGCAGAACCTGCGGCGCAGCAAGTCGACGCCCGTGCTGTTCCTCACCGCGCGCGACGATGTCGGCGATCGCGTGAAGGGGCTCGAGCTCGGCGCCGACGACTATCTCGCGAAACCGTTCGACTTCGTCGAGCTGACCGCGCGCATCAAGTCGATCCTGCGGCGCGGCCAGCCGCGCGATTCGAATACGCTGCGCGTGGCCGATCTCGAACTCGACCTCACCCGCCGCAAGGCCACCCGGCAGGGCGACACGATCCTGCTGACCGCGAAGGAGTTCGCGCTGCTGTGGCTGCTGATGCGCCGCGAGGGCGAGATCCTGCCGCGCGCGACGATCGCGTCGCAGGTGTGGGACATGAATTTCAACAGCGACACGAACGTCGTCGATTCGGCGATCCGGCGCCTGCGCTCGAAGATCGACGACGCGTACGACCCGAAGCTGATCCACACCGTGCGCGGCATGGGCTACGTGCTCGAGGCGCGCGGCGGCAGCGCGGCATGATCGCGCGCCTGCTGCCGCGCACGTTGCGCGGACGCCTGACCGCGCTGATCATCCTGTCGACGTCGGTGATCCTCGCGTCGAGCGGCGTCGAGCTGTACGAGGCGCTGAGCAATCGCGTCGACACGACGGCGGCCGAGCAGATGGCCGGCATATCCGCCGCGTTGGGTGCGCATCTGGCCGAAGCACGCTCGACGGCCGACGTCGCGCGCAACATCGACATCTGGATCGACCAGTTGCATGGTCATCCGAACATGGATCTCGCGATCTTCGATGCCACGGGGGCGCGTCTGGTCGGCACGCCCGGCTTCCGCCCGTATGGGCCGCTGATGTCGCTGGATGCGGGACGCGTGCCGGTCGGCGTCGCGCCACCCGGCACGCGGCATCAGTATCTGGTGACGAATGTGCCGCTTGCCGGTGCGGGCACGGGTGCACCCGTGGTGCGTGTCGTGGTGCAGTACGACCGCAGCGCGGACATGCTGCTGCTGCGCACGCATGCTTATACGATCGTCGTGATCGAGGTGTTCGGCGTGGTGCTCGCGGCCGCGATCGCATACGGGATCGCGGCGCTCGGCTTGAGCCCGCTGCGGCGGTTCGCGGCGCGCGCCGAACAGATGTCGACGAGCCGGCTCGCCCATCCGCTGCCGGCGCTCGATACGGCCGGCGAGCTGAAGGAGCTCGAGCACGCGTTCAACGGCATGCTCGAGCGATTGAACGAATCGTTCACGCGGCTGAGCCAGTTCTCGTCGAATCTCGCGCACGACATGCGCACGCCGCTCACGAACCTGCAGGCGGCCGCGCAGGTCGTGCTGTCGCAGCCGCGCAGCGCGGACGAATACCGGAACGTGATCGAGTCGAGCATCGACGAATACCAGCGGTTGTCGCGGATGATCGAGGACATGCTGTTCCTCGCGCGATCGGAGCAGGCCGGCACGTCGATCAGCGTGCGGCGCCTGGATGCGTCGGAAGAGGCGGGGCGCGTCGCGGGCTATTACGAGCCGCTGGCGGAGGATGCCGGCGTGACGGTGAAGGTCGACGGCCATGCGTGGGTCGACGCGGACCTGACGCTGTACCAGCGCGCGCTGAGCAACTTGCTGTCGAATGCGCTGGCCTACGCGCCGCGCGGCAGCATCGTGACGATCGATTGCGTGGAGCAGGGCGGGGCGACGACGATCGCCGTGTCGGATACGGGGCCCGGCATCGAGGCCCGGCACGTCGGAAGGATCTTCGAGCGCTTCTATCGCGTCGATCCTTCCCGGCACAACTCGGCGCAAGGGACGGGGCTCGGCCTCGCGATCGTCCGGTCGATCATGGACAATCACGGCGGCGAATGCGGCGTCGACAGCGACCCGGGCCGGCGTACGACGTTCTGGCTGCGCTTTCCGCGCCGGCCGGCCGAGCCGATACGGCCGGCGGCCATCCATACCTGACACCGCCGGCGGGCACGCCCGCGCGTTCGCCATGAGGCGGCCGCGCGCGGCGCGCCGCTTGCGGTCGTATGACCGGGCATCATCTCTGCGCGGTCAGGTTGTCGTGGTTGTCGGTCTGCGGCTTCTTCTCGCCGCCATGCACCGAAATTCCATGCAGCTCCTTGTTGCGCGCGACGAGCTCGCCGGTCGGCGGGTACTGCGTCTTGCTCACCGGCACGACGCCGTCGTGCTGCGCCTGCTTCAGTTCATTGACAACCTGCGTGCGGGTCTTGCCCTGCGTTTGCGTCTGCGCGAATGCGCCCTGCGTGGCCATGCCGAGCGACAGCGTGGCGGTGACGAACAGTGCTGCGAGTTTTGCGGTTTTCATCGAGTGCTCTCCTTGATCAGGGCCGCCGGGTGGCGAACCATGGACCCAGTATGCGAAAGCAGCCGTGCGTGATCGTGATCGCGAGATGAAAAATGCGTCAGATTGCGTGATGAGGGGCGGTGCCGTTCGGACGCGACCGACATGACGCAATCGTCATGTTCGGGTCATGGGCGCGATGAGCGGGAAGCGGAACATGAAGTCCGCCGATGGTCGATGTGGCCGGCGGCATTCATGCCGTTCGCGATCGCTGTATGGAACGCGTGCGGCGTCGTTCAGACTTTCCTTCCGGACCAAAAAGTGCATCGTCCCGCCATTCGCCTAGCCTTGATCGCAGTCCTGATCGTCCCGCTGTTCTCGGGCTGCGCATCGACACGTTCCGGCACCCCGCCTACTGCGCAGGCCGCGCCCGCCGCTGCGAAAAAGCCGGTGCCGGCCGATCTCATGCCCGGCGAGCAGATCGACTACGCCGGGCATCGTTGCGGCAATCCGAACCTGTACGTAAAGACGCACAACTGCCTGTTTCCGCAACGCACTTCAACGCGCTGATCGTCGGCGCGCGATCAAAAAAAGGCCCGGCACTCGACGTGTCCGGGCCTAACGCGTGACGTGCCGTGCGGCAGCGACTCGCTTGCGTGGTCTGGAACGGGCGCTGCCCGTCACGTTTCCGATCGTAGCGATGCGACGCTTCGCGAACCTGATCGGAACATGAAATTTTCGTCACGCTGCGCGCGTCATGCCGCTGCGGTCAGAACCGGTGGCGCAACCCGAGATTGACGATACCCTGCGTGCGCGTTCCGCCGTAGCCATACGAGCCGATCGACGCCTGCGCCGTTTGCGTACCGCCGTCGAGCGTGCGCTGCTCCCCGTTCGCGCGTTGCCATGCGCCGACTGCATAGAGATCGGTGCGCTTCGACAGCACGTAGTCGGCGCCGGCGGACACCTGATGGTAGGTTGCGCCCGTATCGCCACGGGCGCGCGTGTAGCTGTAGCCGACGCCGACGAGCAGGCTGGGCGTCGCCTGGTAGTTGAAGAAGCCGCGCGCGGTGTCGTACTTCTGCGTGCTGCGGAACGCGGACATCGCATCGGCCTTGTACAGCGCGTTGCTGTAGTCGATGCCGATCGCGAACGGCGCGAAGTTGTAGCGTAATGCGCCGCGCGCGATGCCGATTGATTTCGCGGAGATGTAGCCGCCGTTGACCAGCGACCCGTCGAACGTGCCGTCGGACGTGCCGTTCCAGCCGGTCCGGATGCCGTTGGCGAGCGAGGAACGGTTGGCCGCGTAGTAGTAGCCGCCCGCCACGTCGACCGGGCCGTTGCTGTACGACAGGCCGGCCGACCAGGTTTGCCCGGCGCCGCTCTTGCCGGCCACGCCGCCGAGCGCATACATGCCGACAAACTGGAGTCCGTTGATCACGGGCGACGTGTATTTCACCGCGTTGTCGGTGCGCGACGACGTGTCGTAGTTGTCGACGTCGCCCGGCGTCGCGTAGACACTGCCGAAGTAGAAGTCGCCGGTGACCGGCCACGCGACATCCGCGAGTGCATCGTACTGGCGACCGAGCGTCAGCGCGCCCCAGCGTGCGCTTTCGAGGCCGACGAATGCCTGGCGGCCGAACATCCGGTTGCCCTGCCCGAGCGCGCCGGTGTTCGGGTTGAAGCCGTTTTCCAGCGTGAAGATCGCTTTCAGCCCGCCGCCGAGATCTTCCGAGCCCTTCACCCCGAAGCGGTTGCCGAGCAGATTGCCGTTGCCGAGGCCGACGAGATTCCTGCCGTCCGCGTTGGCGTTCCATACGTACGTCAGCGACGTATCGAACAGGCCGTATAACGTGACTTCCGATGCGTGGGCCGCGTGAGCGGTCGCGAGCAGCGCACCCGACATCATGGCGAGCCGAACTGGAGTTTTCATGGTGTGCCCCTGAAGGTCAAGATGATCGTTTCGTGCATCGATCGATTTCGTGCCGCGCCGGGTACCGGCGGGCGCGGAATGTCGCGATGGCGCTGCCGATTCTGGAAAGCGTTCGGATCGTGAAGGTGAGGGACAAATGAGAAAAATGTCATCGCCGCGTCATACGTGCGGAAATGCGCGACGAATTGTCGTTCGTAGTGCGACGCATACGGTGTCGAGGTGGTGACGAAACCGTCATGCTGCGATCACGATTCCGCACCGCTGCCGGCTCAAAGTGAACGCTCCTGTCACGGATTTCCAGCAAACACGAAGAGGAGAGTGCCATGCGCCATTTCGCGAAAGGAATCGTGCTTGCGGCGTGCCTGATGTCGACGGCCGCGGTGGCGGCCGGCTGGCCGGAGCGAGCGTTGTCGCACGCGTCGGCGCATGACGTCGGCCGGCGCGCGAGCGAGCGGATGCGCTGCGAGTTCGCGGCCGTACCGGCCGGCGAGTGGAGCGCGACGTTCACGCGCGGGCAATGCGAGGTCGGCAACGGCCGGCTGACGTTCGTGCCGGCCGATGCAGGCGGCGGATCGAATGGCGCGGAGAAACGGATCCTGCTCGGCGATATCCGCACCGCATCGCATCAGTCGCGCAAGCTGAAGGAGCAGCTGCAACTGACGTCCGGCGACGAAGTGATCGCGCTGAACGTGCTGACCGACGACGGCACCCGCAAGTCGCGCGAACATGCGATCGACCTGTGGGCCGCGCTGCGCAACGAGGGCGTGACGCCCGTCAACGGCATGCGCATCGTCGATACGTATCCGACGGGCGCGACGACGTGGTAGCCGGTGCGCGGTCGTGCGCGGCTTATCCTGCCTTCACCGATCCCTCGATCAGGAAGAACGCGATGAAGCCGATGAAGAACGCGGCCGTTGCGAACGGTGTCTCAGGTACCTCGTGCGCTTCGACCAGCAGTTCTTCGGTGACGAGGTACAGCAGCGCGACGGTACCCAGCCCGAGCAGCGCTGCGTAGAGGTTGGAAGGAAGTCCGGCGAACGCGGCGTTGCCGGCCACGGCCGCGATGCTCAGCAGCGCCGCGAGCCCGACCGGTACGACGATCGACAGCAGGCGGCCGATGCCCGCGGCCGCGAGCGCCGCGCTGACCGACAGCGCGAGGAACAGCACCTCGAGCGTCAGCGCGACGGTCAGGATGATCCCGCTTTCGTCGCTCGCGGAGAACGCGATCCCGAGTACGAGACCGTCGATGACGAGGTCGATCGCGGTGACGACGATGAGGCTCACGGGCAGCCGCGCCGCTTCGAAGCGCGTCTCGATCGCGCCCGACAGCGCGCGGACCGCGAGCATCAGTGCGATGCCGAGCACGAAGCCGACGACGACCGGAAACAGCGCGTGCGCGCGGTCCTGCGGCAGCAGCTCGAGTGCGGCGGCCGCGAACACGATGCCGCCGGTGAAATGCTGGATGACGCTGGAAGTTTTCGGGCCGGGTGAGCGCCATGCGGCCGCGAGGGCACCGAAACAGGCCGCCAGCAAGGGCGGTAACGTGAGCAGCGCGAGCTTCGCGGTCGGTGTCATGAGGCCTCTCGGACGGTTGGCGTACCGCAGCGGGCTCAGCGTCTGGCCATCCGGCTGCTGGGTACGGGTGGTTCGTACACGCCGGGCATCGCCCCGGCACCAACCGGCGATTGAACACCTTGAAGCCGCTTCAAGGTCAACCCGTTCGATGCAGGGCGCACCGGCAAGCCGGCGCGCCCGTGGCGGTCAAAGCTGCGCGAGCGCCTGGTCGAGATCGGCGAGCAGGTCGTCGATATGCTCGATGCCGATCGACAGCCGCACCGTTTCTTCCTTCACCCCGGCCTTCGCGAGTTCGGCCGGCGACAGTTGCCGGTGCGTCGTCGATGCCGGGTGCGTGGCGAGCGACTTCGTGTCGCCGATGTTGACGAGCCGCGTGAACAGCTTCAGCGCGTCCTGGAACTTCGCGCCGCCGTCGCGGCCGCCCTTCACGCCGAACGTCAGGATGCCCGGTGCGCGGCCCGACAGGTAGCGCGCGACGAGCGGATGGTCCGGGTGATCGGGCAGGCCCGCGTAGTTCACCCATTCGACGTTTTCGTGGCGCGCGAGATGCTGCGCGATCTTCAGCGCGTTGTCGCTGATCCGCTCGATGCGCAGCGCCAGCGTCTCGATGCCCTGCAGGATCTGGAACGCATTGAACGGTGAAATGGCCGCGCCCATGTTGCGCAGCGGCACCACGCGTGCGCGGCCGATATACGCAGCCGGCCCGAACGCTTCCGTGTAGACGACACCGTGATAGCTGACGTCGGGTTCGTTCAGCCGCTTGAAGCGGTCCGCATGCTCGGCCCACGGGAACTTGCCCGAATCGACGATCGCGCCGCCGAGGCTCGTGCCGTGGCCGCCGAGATACTTCGTCAGCGAGTGCACGACGATATCCGCGCCGTGCTCGAACGGGCGCAACAGGTACGGCGACGGCACCGTGTTGTCGACGATCAGCGGGATGCCGTGGCGATGCGCGACTTCCGCGAGCGCGGCGATGTCGGTGACGTTGCCGAGCGGGTTACCGACCGATTCCGCGAAGATCGCCTTCGTGCGCGCGTCGATCAGCGGCTCGAACGACGCGGGGTCGCGCGGATCGGCGAAGCGCGTCGTGATCCCGTATTGCGGCAGCGTATGCGCGAACAGGTTGTAGGTGCCGCCGTACAGCGAACTCGCGGACACGATGTTGTCGCCGGCTTCGGCGATCGTCTGGATCGCGTACGTGACGGCCGATTGCCCCGATGCGAGCGCCAGCGCGCCGATGCCGCCCTCGAGCGCGGCGATGCGCTGCTCGAGCACGTCCGTCGTCGGGTTCATGATCCGCGTGTAGATGTTGCCCTGGACCTTCAGGTCGAACAGGTCGGCGCCGTGCTGCGTGTCGTCGAATGCGTACGCAACGGTCTGGTAGATCGGTACGGCGACCGCGCGCGTGGTCGGGTCGGGACGATAACCGCCGTGCACGGCGATGGTTTCGAGGCGCCAGTTCGATGCGGCCTGATCGGTCATGGGTGCTCCGTCTGTTGTTGTGGTGGTCGAGCGATTATAGGAGCACGTGCGCACCTGCCCTTAGAACGAATGGTTTGTTGCTTATGGCGGGGCGGCGCATAAAATGCCTGTTCCGCAAACAAGGGGTGCGCGATGAATCAGGACCAATGGAACCAGGTGGATGCGTATTTCTCCGCGACGCTCGTGCCATCCGACGACGCGCTCGACGCCGCGCTCGCGGCGAGCGATGCGGCCGGGCTGCCCGCGATCAACGTCGCGCCGAACCAGGGCAAGCTGCTGCAACTGCTCGCGACGATCCGCGGCGCGCGCCGGATCCTCGAGGTCGGCACGCTCGGCGGCTACAGCACGATCTGGCTCGCGCGCGCGTTGCCGCCGGGCGGCACGCTCGTGACGCTCGAACTGAACCCGGAGCATGCAAAGGTCGCGACGCGGAACATCGCGCGTGCCGGGTTCGCGGAAGTCGTGACGGTGGTGGTCGGCAGTGCCAAGGATAGCCTCGCGCGGCTCGTCGATGCGGGTGAAGCGCCGTTCGATTTCATCTTCATCGATGCCGACAAGGACAACAACCCGGTCTATCTCGACGCGGCGCTGAAGCTGTCGTGGCCCGGCACGGTGATCGTCGTCGACAACGTCGTGCGCGGCGGGCGCGTGGCCGATCCGGGCAATCGCGAACCCGACGTGGTCGGCGTGCGCGACGGGTTCGCGCGTCTCGCGGCTGCACCGAACCTCACGACGACCGCCGTGCAGACGGTCGGACAGAAGGGCTGGGACGGGTTCTCGATCTCGATCGTCGGCGCGTGAGGGGATGCGTCAGCGGTTTCCTGCCGCATCGGCCCGTCGATACAGGCGTGGCCACTGATCGTCGAACAGGCCGTTGCAGGTGCCGTGCGTCGCGATGTCGCCGAGCACGAAGCGCCGGCCGTCGAAGATCCATGACGCGGTCGAGCCGCAATCACCGGCACTGCGCAGCCTCACCTTGCTCGACAACGTCGCGCTGGCAGAATCGTAGCCGGCCTCGGTCAGTTCGTTCGCGAACGACGCCGAATCGAGCCCCGCGTTCGCGTTCTCGCCGAAATTCATCGCCGTCGGCGTGAAGGGTGCCGTCCGTCGCGCGCGATACCACAGGTCGGTGTGGTTATACATGCTGCTGGTCTGGCACGGTATCGCAACCAGTGCCTCGTCGGCGGAGATCGCCACGGCGCGCGATGCCTTCCGGCGATCGCTCGCCGACATTTCGTCTTCGACGTCGGCCGCACATTGCTTCACGTCACCGCCGAACTTCGCAAGCACCGCGTCGACGAGCGGGCGTTGCTCGGCGGCCGACAGATCCGCGACGGCCGGTGCCGGCGTGACGGCGGGCGGCAGTGCCGGTGCGGCCGGTACCGACGACGCGGGCCGGGTGCCCGGGCGCAGCAGCGCGGTGACGGTGCCGACCCGGCCCTGCGTGTCGTCGATCAACAGCAGCGCGGCATTCAATCCCGTCAACGGCGTGCGGGCGGTTTGCGCCGACGCCGGATCGCCGAAGCTCAGCAACTGCGCATTGCGCGAAGCGGTGAGCCATGCCGCAACCGTTGCCGGATCGTTGGTGCGGATCCGGAATGGATGCGCGTCGTCATCGTCCGGCTTGCCGCCGAATGCATGCCATTGGGCCGCCATGGCATCGAACGGGCGGCCATCCATGCGTGCGGTGCGCAGGTCCAGCGGCGCCGACGTGTAGAGGTCGAGCGAGGCCTGTGCGTCCGGGCCCGCATCGCGCGTCACGCGCAGGATGAGCCGGGTGCGTGCGTCGTCGATATCGTCGGCGTGGCTTTCGGCAATGCAACGGTTGCCGTTGTCGCAGACGACCGACCAGTTCTTGAAATCGCGCTCGACCGGCGGCCGCGCAAGCGGACGAGCCTGGGCGACGAGCGGGGAAACGGCGAGGAGGGTGGCGATGGCGAGCGAAAGGCGGTGCGACATGACGGTTCGTATCGACTGTGGAAGGGCGGGCGGAAGACGTCGGACTGCAAGCGCATCGTCAGCAAGCGGCGCGGGTCGAAGGCTGCGGCGCATGCGGCGGCGCGCGTTACGGAACAGCGTCGAGTATACCGCCGCAATGTGTTGCGATCGCGACGACGACGCGTAGTGTGCGGTCACGGCGGTTGCTGGCCGGCATGGGTCGGACAAGCGCGGGTGAAAAAAAGGCGCGACGCCCTCAGGCATCGCGCCGTTCACCTTTCATCGTCCGTCGACCACGTCGCGCAGGAACGCATCGAGCATCGCCACGTCGCCCCACGGCCGCTTGTATTCGCGATCGTGCTCGGCATCGGCGAGCATCGTCTCGACGAGCGCGTGGATCGCCGGCCGGCGCGGCCCGTACTCGCTTTCGTTCGCGCTCATCTTCAGCGCGAGCAACGCGTCGAGTTCCGCGCGCGCCGCCGGCTCGTGCACGGTGCCGTCGACGAGATCCACGAAGCGCATCGGCGGCATCCCGAGCCCCGCGTCGATCCAGCGCACCGCGAGCAGCGGCCGCAGCACGTACAGGTACTTCTTGTAACGCACCGTGTCGCCTTGCAGATAGCCGCGAAAGTTCTTCTTCGCCATCGCGAGGTAGTGGTGACGCCCGCGCACCGGCGAGAAGAACGCCGACGCGAGCGACCTGAGCCGCGGCGCCCAGCGCGCGTCTTCGCGATACACGACGGGCGAGTCGAGCCATTCGAGCAGCGTCGGGTTCGAGCGGCGCAGCAGTTGCAGCGCCTTGCGCAGTTCCCAGCCGCTGACGTCGAGCTCGTCGTCGAGCGGCCGCTCGATCACGTCGCGTTGCGACTCGACGCTCAGGTACCAGTCGCGCTTGTGTGCATACACGAAGCGCACGTCGTAATCGCTGTCCGGCGATGCGAACCCCCAGCCGCGGCTGCCCGATTCGCACGCGAAAAGCACGCTCACGTCGTGGCGGCGCTCTACTTCCTCAAGCTCCGCCATCACGCGTGCCCGCACGGCCGGGTCGACCGGATGTGCGCTGCGCACGGCCGTCAATTTTTCCGTTTTCATTGTTGTTGCTTCCTTTTCGTTGTGCGCGGCCGCCGGCCCTCGGCCGCGCACCGCGCTATCCTTTCACGCACACCACCTGGCGCAGCGTATGCACCACTTCGACGAGGCTGCGCTGGGCCGCCATCACCGCGTCGATGTCCTTGTAGGCCATCGGGATTTCGTCGACGACGCCCGAGTCCTTCCGGCATTCGACGCCCTGGGTTGCCTTCACCTGGTCGTCAACGGTGAAGCGGCGCTTCGCTTCGGTGCGGCTCATCGTCCGGCCCGCGCCGTGGCTGCACGAGCAGAAGCTGTCCGGGTTGCCGAGCCCGCGCACGATGAAGCTCTTCGCCCCCATCGATCCCGGAATGATCCCGAGCTGCCCCTTCTGCGCCGACACCGCACCCTTGCGCGTCACGAGCACGTCTTCGCCGAAGTGGCGTTCGCGCTGCACGTAGTTGTGGTGGCAGTTCACCGCGTGTTCGTCGACCGAGAACGGTTTGGCGATCACGCCGCGTGCCGCCCCGATCACCGCGTCCATCATCGCCTGCCGGTTGCGGCGCGCGTAGTCCTGCGCCCAGCCCACCGCTTCGACGTAGTCGTCGAAGTGCCGGCTGCCCTCGGTGAAATACGCGAGGTTGCGATCCGGCAGGTTCGCGATGTGCTGCCGCATGTCGGCCTGCGCGAGCTCGATGAACAGACTGCCGATCGCGTTGCCGACGCCGCGCGAGCCGCTGTGCAGCATGAACCACACGTGGTCCGCTTCGTCGACGCACACTTCGATGAAGTGGTTGCCGGTGCCGAGCGTGCCGAGATGCGCGTAGTGGTTCGTCTTTTCCAGCTTCGGATATTTGTCGACGATCCGCTGGAAGCCCGGCTGCAGCGACTTCCACGATTCGGTCACGGCGGCCGGTGTGCGGTCGCCCCACGCGCCCGGATCGCGGCGGCCCGGCGCGCGGCCGTGCGGCACCGCGCGTTCGATCGCGCTGCGCAGGCCCGCGAGCGAATCCGGCAGGTCGGACGCCGTCAGCGTCGTGCCCGCGGCCATCATCCCGCAGCCGATGTCGACGCCGACCGCCGCCGGAATGATCGCGCCCTTCGTCGGGATCACGCTGCCGATCGTCGAGCCCTTGCCGAGGTGGACGTCCGGCATCACCGCGACGTGACTGAAGATGAACGGCATCTGCGCGGTGTTGCGCAGTTGCGCGCGCGCTTCGTCTTCAACGGCCACGCCTTGCGTCCACATCTTCACCGGCTTGCCGTTCGCCAGTTCCATCACCTGGTAATCCAATTCACTCATGTTCATCACCTTGCTACCTTGTTCACGAGGCACGGCGCCCGTGCGCCGTGCCTGATCGTTCATTACGCGCCCTTGATGCTGACGAGTCCGTTCAGCACCTGGTCTAGACCGCCGAACACCGAGATGCGGTCGATCCGTTCCGCGACGCGCTCGAGCGTTTCCAGCTCCTTGAGCCGCAGCGCGGTCGGGTTTTCTTCCATCACCTTCGCGGTGTTCAACAGCGAACGCGTGGCCGCCGTTTCCTCGCGGCGGCGAATCACGTTCGCCTGCGCGGATTTCTCCGCTTCGACCACCTGCGCGAGGATCGTCTTCATGTCGCCCGGCAGCACGATATCCTTCACGCCGACGCTGCGCACGTCCACGCCGGAATGGCCGAGGCGGGCACGCACCTGCGCGATCACGACGTCGTCGATCGACTGCTTGTCCTCCAGCAGTTCGTCGAGCGAGCGCGTGCCGACGGCCGATCGCAGTGCGAACTGCAGCTCGCGATACAGGTGTTCGACCGGCTTCTGCAACTGGCCGAAAGCATGCAGCACGTCCGCATAGCACCACGTCGCCGACAGGTTCAGCCGCAGCGCGACCTTGTCGCGCGTCAGGATTTCCTGTCCGCCGACCTCGATCGCCTGCAAACGCAGGTCGACGAGCTCGACCGCGACGTCGCGGTTGAAGCGCCAGAACGCTGCCACGCCCGCGTCCAGCAACCGCTCGATCTTGCCGTCGATCTTCAGCACGCCGACGTGGTACGCCGGCACCTGCGCCAGCAGCACGCCCGTCAGGCCCGCCACGCCGCGCGCACGCAGCGCCGGTTGCGCGATGCGCTTCACGAGCGCGGCCGGCAGCATGCTGTCCTGCGCGAGATCGACGCGTTCCAGACGGTGCGCGGTCAGGCCGCGCCAGTACAGCCGGCGCGTGCCCGGCGCCAGGATCTCGACGAGCACGTCGTCTTCGTAGCGCAGGCCCGCTTCATCGTCGGCGAGATCCATCGCGACGAAGTGCTGCGCGAGCACGTCCGGCGCGTCGTGACGCAGGTAGTCGGCCAGTGCCGCGTCGGCGAGCGGCGCGTCGAGACGCGCGGTCTGCACCGACAAACGCTTGAACGGATCGAAGGCCTTGAACACGCCCGGTTCCAGCACCTTCACGAAATCGCCCTCATTCATCAGCAGCGCGCGTTCGTTCTTCTTCACTACATGTCGCATCCACATATTCTTGTCCTTTTCTTCAATGACCGCCGGGTGACGCGCATCGTGCGGATCGCGGGGCGACGCAACCGGGCGGGCGGCGCGCTGGCCCGGCGTCGAAGTGCACGGCGACGCATCCTGCATCGCGTCGTCGTGCGCCTTCGCGCGGGCCGTGCGGCCGTCCGGCCGATCGCGCGGAACCGCAACCGGTCCGACGCGCGGCGGGCCTTGCGGCCCGCACCGGCGGGTACTGCTTCTATCAAGAGACTGTCCTTGCGGACAGTGTTCGAGCGGGATTCGAACCCGCCACCGGCCGGCTTTCGCCGGCTGCTCGACCTGATGAGCTTCCGAACAATGGGCGCCCCGGGATTCGAACCCGGACGAGGCATGCCTGGCGCGCCCGTTTGCCTTCGTCTGCCCATGGCGACATGCGCTGCCGCGACGAACGAGGTTCGGCGGCGGCGCACCAGCAGGGCTTGTTGAACCCTGGCTCGTGGGCCAGCGGGACATCCGGCGCTTTCTACTTAGCGAGGAGCGTGCCAGTGGGTGACCTGATGCTCGATAAAAATCTCAAGCCGTTGAAGTGAAAGGGGAAATTATTTTGAATCGCGGGTGGTGTCGAATATCCGCTGGTGGCTCGATCAGGAAAATTCGATACAATCAGATCGCTTCTTATCCTATGAGATAAACATGCGAAAGACTGTCGCGATCGGCTTTCTCGGTACCGTGCTCGACCAGGGCGGCGGCTCGCAGCGCCGCTGGCGCAACTGGCGGCCGACGATTTCGTTGTGCGAGCAGCGCGACACGCCGATCGACCGGCTCGAACTGTTGCACTCGCCGAACTACGCGCGTCTCGCGAACCGCGTGAAGCAGGATCTCGAGCGCGTGTCGCCGCATACCGACGTGCGGCTGATCCCGATGGAGATTCGCGATCCGTGGGATTTCGAGGAGGTCTACGCCACGCTGCACGATTTCGCGCGTGCCTACCCGTTCGATCTCGACCGCGAGGACTACCTGATCCACATCACGACCGGCACGCACGTCGCGCAGATCTGCTGGTTCCTGCTGGCAGAGGCGCGCTACCTGCCTGCGCGTCTCGCGCAGACGGCGCCGCCGCAGAAGACCGACGAAGGGCCGAGCGGGCCAGGCACGATGTCGGTGATCGATCTCGACCTGTCGCGCTACAACCGGATCGCGCAGCGCTTCACGCGCGAGCGTGACGAAACCGTGTCGTTCCTGAAGGCAGGCATTGCGACACGCAATGCGCGCTTCAACGCGCTGATCGAGCAACTGGAGCGCGTGGCCGTGCGTTCGCGCGCGCCGATGCTGCTGGTCGGGCCGACGGGCGCCGGCAAGTCGTTTCTCGCGAAGCGCGTGTACGAGCTGAAGCGCGGCCGCCATCGGCTCGCGGGGCCGTTCATCGAGATCAACTGCGCGACGCTGCGCGGCGACGCGGCGATGTCGACGCTGTTCGGCCACGTGAAGGGCGCGTTCACCGGCGCGCAGTCCGCGCGTGCCGGGCTGCTGCGCGCGGCGGACGGCGGCCTGCTGTTTCTCGACGAGATCGGCGAACTCGGGCTCGACGAGCAGGCGATGCTGCTGAAGGCGATCGAGGAGAAGCGTTTCCTGCCGGTCGGCGCGGACGTCGAGGCGACCAGCGATTTCGAGCTGATCGCGGGCACGCACCGCGACCTGCGGCAAATGGTGGCGGCCGGCACGTTCCGCGAGGATCTCTACGCGCGGATCAACCTGTGGACGTACGAGTTGCCGGGGCTGGCCGAGCGCCGTGAGGACATCGAACCGAACCTCGAATTCGAGCTCGACCGTTTCGGCCGCGAGCAGGGCGAGCAGGTGCGGTTCAACGTCGAGGCGAAGCGGCGCTATCTCGCGTTCGCCGCGTCGCCACGTGCGGCGTGGGCCGGCAACTTCCGCGAGCTGTCCGCGTCGGTCACGCGGATGGCGACGTTGGCCGATGCCGGGCGGATCACCGAAGCGCTTGCCGAACAGGAAGTCGAGCGGCTGACGCGCACGTGGTCGTCGCCGGGCGGAGCGGGTGCGTCCGAAGCGTGTGTCGACGCGGTGTTCGGTGCGCGTGCGGCGGAACTCGACCTGTTCGACAGTGCGCAGCTCGAACGCGTGCTCGACGTGTGCCGCGTGTCGGCAAGCTTGTCGGAAGCCGGGCGCACGCTGTTCGCGGTATCGCGGCGGAGCAAGAAGCAGCCGAACGATGCGGACCGGCTGCGCAAGTATCTCGCGCGGTTCGGGCTGGATTGGGAGGGCGTGCGGCAGGCGCTCGACGGGGCATGACGCGTCCGGTGGCGCGGGCGCCGCGTGCAGCCGGAGCGCACGGCACGCGGTCATCGATCGGGAAGGGTTACGCCGCCGCTGCGTCGTGAAACGGCGCCAGGAATGCCCACTCCGGTTGCGCAGCTGCCACATCCGCGAGCCCGCGGGCGAATGCGTGTGCCGGCAGCCACGGATACCCGAACGCCGCGTGCAGCGCATCGAGTTTCACCGACTGCGGATCGTCGATCGTATCCATTCGTGCGATATGAATGTGCAGCGCGGCAATCCGCGCGGCGTGTTCGCTTTCGCCGTTGCCCGCGAACTGCCAGCGATACGTGCCGTGCCCGATCCGCAACGCGCCGTTGTCTTTCTGGCGCATCACGACGAGCCACGACATCCCGCTGACGCCGTGCGGGTCGACTTCCGGTGCCGCGCACACGTAATAGGTCCGGCACCGTTCGAACCGCTCGCCGAATTCCTCGACCAGCGTGCGCGCAATCGCAGCCGCGCCCGTTACGCGCGGCGGAAAATCGATATCGTCGTTCGCGAGCGAAAAGCTCAGCTCGGCATCGGCCGCGAAGCAGTCGGCGATCAGCGCGGGACGGTTCAGGTCCTTCGCACGCAGATAGCATTCGAGCAGCGCGCGAACCGATGCGGGATGAAGCGGAAAGGGCATGGACGAGCCTCCTGTGTCGGGAAACCGGGGCATAGGCGCCGGCCGGGCCGAGCCCAGGGCGGAGGTGCCTTTGCCGTATAATTTCGTTTCAAAGCTAAATTCGCATGACCGTACGGAGCGTCGAAGTCATGGCCAAGCAGCAAGAGGAGTCCGTTCTGACCATTACCAACCCGGCCTGCCTGATCGACGGCACGGACACGGAATTTCGTCACCTGATCAACGGGCTGCTGCCGTTCGCGGCCCGCCTGCTGTCGGTGCGCGACGGCTTCGGCTCGCTGATCGGCCTCACTGGCATCCAGTATTCGCTGCTCGTCTCGGTTTCGCATCTGTCGCACGACGATGTCGTGACCGTCAACCGTCTCGCCGATCACCTGCACCTGAGCGGCGCATTCGTCACGATCGAGACCGGCAAGCTGAAGAAGCTCGGCCTGATCGACAAACGCTCGGACCCCGACGACAAGCGCAAGATGCGGCTCACGGTCACGCCGGCCGGCGCGAAGCTGCTGAAGGCGTTCGCCGAAACGCAGCAGCGCATCAACAACGTGCTGTTCGAGGGCGTGACGAAGACCGAATTCAAGGCGCTCTGCTCGGTGATCGACCGCCTCGTCACCAATGGCGACCGCGCGACGCTCGATCTCGCCCACCTGATCGCGCGCCAGGAAAAAGGCTGACGCGTACCGGCCGCGGGATCGCCCGCGATCGCCGGCCGGCCTGACGCATCGGCCGTGCTCAGTGCGCGGCCCACTCGATCGTATTCAGGTCGACCCCGTCGAGATGCATGTCCCACAGTGGGCTCAGCTCACGCAGCTTGCCGACCGTGTCGCGCACCTGCGCGATCACGCTGTCGACTTCGGCTTCGGTCGTGAAGCGGCCGAGCGTGAAGCGGATCGAGCTGTGCGCGAGTTCGTCGCTGCGGCCCAGCGCGCGCAGCACGTACGACGGCTCCAGCGATGCCGATGTACATGCGGAGCCTGACGACACCGCAACACCCTTGATTCCCATGATCAGCGATTCGCCTTCGACGAAATTGAAGCTGACGTTCAGGTTGTGCGGAATCCGGCGGCTGAGATCGCCGTTCACGTAAACCTCGTCGAGCGTCGACAGGCCGGCCAGCAGCCGGTCGCGCAAGGCGCCGACACGGCGACTTTCTTCTGCCATCTCTTCCTTCGCGAGCCGGAACGCCTCGCCCATCCCGACGATCTGGTGCGTCGGCAGCGTGCCCGAGCGCATCCCGCGCTCATGGCCGCCGCCGTGCATCTGCGCTTCGATCCGCACGCGCGGCTTGCGGCGTACATACAGCGCGCCGATTCCCTTCGGGCCGTAGACCTTGTGTGCGGTCACCGTCAGCAGGTCGACGTTCAGCGCATTCACGTCGACCGGAATCTTGCCGGCCGCCTGCACCGCGTCGCAATGGAACACGATGCCGCGCGCACGGCACAGCGCGCCGATCTCGGCCACCGGCTGGATCACGCCCGTTTCATTGTTCGCGAGCATCACCGACACCAGGATCGTGTCGGCGCGCAGCGCCTGCTGCACGGCATCGAGATCGAGCAGGCCGTCTTCCCGCACGTCGAGGTACGTGACGTCGAAGCCTTGGCGTTCGAGTTCGCGACACGTATCGAGTACGGCCTTGTGCTCGGTCTTCACCGTGACGAGGTGCTTGCCCTTGCCCTGGTAGAAGTGCGCCGCACCCTTGATCGCGAGGTTGTTGCCCTCGGTCGCGCCGGACGTCCACACGATTTCGCGCGGGTCGGCGCCAAGCAGTGCGGCGACGTGCGCGCGCGCTTCCTCGACGGCCTGCTCCGCCTCCCAGCCGTAACTGTGGCTGCGTGACGCCGGGTTGCCGAACTGCTCGTGCAGGAACGGCACCATTTTGTCGACCACGCGCGGATCGACGGGCGTCGTCGCGCTGTAGTCCATGTAGATCGGACGGGATTGCATCGATGCGGCTCCGGAAAGCGGTGTCTCCCGCGGTGCCGGAAAGCACCGGGGAATCGGGTAGCCGCAGTGTACGTGGACATTCCCGGACGCCGCGCAACATCCATCCCATCAGTAGGGTCGTCTTTCAAACAAAGCTTTCAAGTTCAGGGTTTACGACAACTTGAACCCGCCTTTGTGTTTACATTTAATAAAAGCTAAATAACAAAGCTAAATCACGATACATTGTTGGGCCGGATTCCACTGCGGAATCCGGCGATGCAACCCAAGGAGGATGAGATGAGCGAGAACCATGCCGGAACCGGCGCCGGTGCCGACGAGCAGCGACGCTTTCGCGCGGCGCTGTCGATGTTCGCGACGGGCGTCGCGGTGATTACCGCCCCGCGCAAGGAAGGGATGCCGATCGGCATCACGGTCGCGTCGTTCAATTCGGTGTCGCTGGATCCGCCGCTGATCCTGTTCTCGGTCGACCGTCGCAGCCTGAGCCTCGGCGACCTGGCCGGCGCAGGCGGCTATGCGGTCAACGTGCTCGACGAGACGCAGCAGCATCTGTCGAACTGCTTCGCGAAAGCGAACGGCGACAAGTGGGGCTGGCGTGCGGACGCGGCCGATGACGATGGCGCGGTGCTGCTGCCCGATGCGCTCGCGACATTCGAATGCGAACCCTATGCGCAGTACGACGGCGGCGATCACGTGATCTTCGTCGGCCGCGTGACGCGGCACTGCGCGCGTTCGGAAGGGCGCCCGCTGATTTTTTTCGGCGGCCGCTACCGCACGCTCGACGGCATGCACGCGCCGTCTGCCTGAATGCAACCCACGCTTCATTCCACCCTGGAGGACACCATGATCAAGAACGGGACTCAGCACATCGCGTCGCTGCGCGACGGGCGGCAGGTCTACCTGAATGGCCAGCCGGTCGGCGACGTGACCGCGCACGCGGCATTCCGCAATTCGATCCGCAGCTACGCGAGCCTGTACGACTACCAGGCGCGCGACGAGAACGTCGAGAAGATGACGTTCGTCTCGCCCGACTCGGGCCACCGCGTCAGCCGGATCTGGCAACTGCCGACGTCCTATGACGAACTCGTCGAGCGCCGTGCCGCGCTGGAAGCGTGGTCGGAGCTGCATTACGGCTTCATGGGGCGTTCGCCGGACCACGTCGCATCCTGTCTCTCCGGCATGTTCATGGGCGCCGACGTGTTCGAGCAATACGATCCGGCGCGCGCGGGCGCGCTGCGCGACTACTACCGCTATGCACGCGACAACGACTTGTTTCTGACCTACGTGATCGTGAATCCGCAGGCGAACCAGTCGAAGTCCGCACACGAGCAGGAGGACAAGTACCTAGCGGTCGGCATCGTCGATCAGGATGCCGAAGGCATCACGGTGCGCGGCGCGAAGATGCTCGCGACGAGCGGGATCATGGCGAACGAGGTGTTCTGCAGCTGCATCCAGCCGCTGCGCGAAGGCGACGAGATGTACGCGCTGTCGTTCGCGGTGCCGATGAACGCGAAGGGCATGAAGATCCTGTCGCGCAAGTCGTACGAGGAGAACGCGACGTCGGTGTTCGACAACCCGCTGTCGAGCCGCTTCGACGAGAACGACGCGGTGCTGTATTTCGACGACGTGAAGGTGCCGTGGGAACGGATCTTCGTCGCCGGCAACACGGCGATGTGCGCGAAGCAGTTCCACGCGACGCCCGCGCACGTGTACCAGAACTATCAATGCCAGGTGCGGCTGATGACGAAGCTGCGCTTCCTCGTCGGGCTCGGGTTGAAGATTTCCGAGGTCAACGGCACGAATACGTTCCCGCAGGTGCGCGAAACGCTGGGCCAGCTCGCGGCAGAAGCGTCGATGGTCGAGGCGTGGGTCTACGGGATGGAAGCGAAGGGCACCGTCGTCAACGGTTTCTACGTGCCCGATCGCAACATGCTGTACGGCTCGCAGGTCGTCACGCAGCAGCTCTATTCGAAGGTGCTCAACACGCTGCGCGAGCTCGCCGGCGGCGGCATGATCATGCTGCCTTCCAGCGTGCGCGACTTCGAGAATCCCGACCTGCTGCGCATCATCGAGAAGACGCAGAAGTCGCCCGTGTGCTCGTCCGAGGAACGCGTGAAGTTCTTCAAGCTCGCGTGGGATGCGGTCGGTTCCGAATTCGCGTCGCGCCACAACCAGTACGAGCTGTTCTATGCCGGCGCGTCGTTCGTCACGAAGGGGCACGCGTATCGCACGTACGACTGGCAGCGCGCGTCGCATCTCGTCGATTCGATGCTCGGCAGCTATTCGTTGAACCAGGAACTGTCGACGCCGCGCGCCGCCTGAGGCGTCGTCGCGCGTCCGACTCACCCGCTATCGCCACAGGAGAGACAGATGGCCATCAACAAGCTTCACGACGAATTCCATACGCTGGACATGCAACGCGACTGGCGGCTGCCCGAAGGTTATGACCCGGCGTCCGGCGCGCAGGAGCTGATCCTGTCCGGCGCGCTCGACACCGAGCGCAAGCGCGGCAGCCGCACGCGCCTGCTGCGCCTGCCTGCCGGGCTGCATACGAAGAAGCCGTTCGTGCACGACTACTGGGAAGAAGTGTTTCTCGTCGAGGGCGACCTGACCGTCGGCAACGACGAGCACGGCAACGGCGGGTCGCCGTTCAAGGGCTACACGTACGCGGTGCGTCCGCCCGGCGCGTGGCACGGCCCGTTCAAGTCGAACGGCGGCTGCGTGCTGCTGGAGATCCACTACTACGACCCGGCGTAAGCACGACCGATCAACGACACACGGCGGGCGGCAGCGCGCAGCACGTGCGCTGCCCGCCACGAGGAGGATTCGATGAAAACCATCACGTTCGCGATCGACGGTCGCGACGGCCGCACCGAGCGCGTGATCACAATCGACACGCTCGTGATCGCGGGCTGGACCGGCCGCGACACGGTCGCGATGGAGAAGCACATCCGCGAGCTGGAGGAACTGGGCGTCAAGCGCCCGGCGACGACGCCGGTGTTCTACCGCGTCGCGGCCGATCGCCTCGATCCATCGCCTGCGATCCAGGTATCGGGCGGGCAAAGCAGCGGCGAAGCGGAATTCGTGCTGGTGCGCGACGGCGGCGAGACGTTCGTGGGCATCGCGTCCGACCATACCGACCGCGAGGTCGAGACCTACGGGATTACCGTGTCGAAGCAGATGTGCGGCAAGCCGTGCGCGAACACGCTGTGGAAGTTCGACGACGTGGCCGGGCACTGGGATCAGCTCGTGCTGCGCGCATACGCGACGATCGACGGCGAGCGCGTGCTGTACCAGGAAGGCAAGGTGACTGCGATGCGCGCACCGGACGACCTGCTCGCGCAGTTTGCACGCCATGACGGCCGCTTCGTCGACGGCACTGCGATGCTGTGTGGCACGCTTGCGGCGATCGGCGGCATCCGGCCGGCCGAGCGGTTCGAGGTCGAGCTGGAAGATCCGGTGCTGGGGCGCACGCTGCGGCATGCGTATGCGGTGGACGCGCTGCCCGTGGCGGGCTGACGCGGTAGCAGCGCGCGGTAGCAGCGCGCGCCAGCACTCAGGCGCGGCAGATCGCGATGATCTCCGCGCTGGTCGCTTCGTCGAACGGCGCGTGCCGCCAGTCGCCGTACCAGTCGGCCGACGAGAATCCGGCTGCGATCACGCGTGCCAGCAGGTCGGGCTGCGCGACGAATCGCAGCCGGCTCGTGTTCGTCAGCACCGTGCCGTCGCGGCGGAAGCGGTAGTGCGTGTCGAACGTCACGATCGCACCGTCCACCGAGCGCACCGCATGATGAAGATCGACGATGCCTGCCTCGCGCGACTCGACGCTGCGTGCCGAATGCTCAGGCGTCCATGCAAGCCACGGCTGGATGCGCGGATTGCGGGTGTCGAACAGGAAACGGCCGCCGTCGGCGAGCACACGTCGCACGCCTCGCAACGTCGTGTCGATTTCGGTGTCGGTCAGCAGGCACTGGAACGCATGCCCGGTCATCACGACCGCATCGAACGGTGGTGCGCCGGGCGGCAGGCTGTCGAGCGCGCACGCGAGCCAGCGCACGGTGTCGGCGCCGGGCTGGCGCCGGGCGTATTCGATCATCGCCGGCGCGGGATCGATCGCGACGACGTCGTGCCCGGCTGCCGCGAGCCGGCGTGCGAACGTGCCGGTGCCGCAGCCGAGATCGAGGATGCGCTGCCGTGCGCTGCCGATCACGGACGCATAGAACGCGAAATCCTGGTCGCCCGCGTTGAACAGGTCGTAGATCGCGACGAGGCGCGGGTCGGTGTAGAGGGCTTCGCCGGCGGGCGCGGCGGCAGACGTCATGCGGCCGCGCATCAGCGCTGCTGCACCGCCACGCGCAGCCCGAGCGCGATGAAGATCGAGCCGATGATCTTCCCCTGCCAGCGCGTGAGCCACGTGAGCCGCTTCACGATGCGGCCGAGCGGGCGGATCGAGCACGCGATCAGCGTCGTGTAGAGCGAGCTGAGCACGACGAAGATCAGCCCGAGCACCGCGAACTGCACGAACGTCGAGCCGCGTTCCGGATGCACGAACTGCGGCATGAACGCGAGGAAGAACAGCGCGGTCTTCGGGTTCAGCACTTCGGCGGGAATCGCCTGCAGGTAAGCCTTGAGCGGCGTGACGGGCGACACGCTCGGCAGCGACGGATCGGACGGCTTCTCGAGCAGCGCGCGCACGCCGAGGTAGATCAGGTACGCGGCGCCGACCACCTTCACGACGTTGAACGCGAGCGCCGACGTCATCAGCAGCGCCGACAGGCCGACCGCCGCGAACAGCGTATGCACGAAATCGCCGCTGGCGACGCCGAGTCCGGTCAGGATGCCGGTCCTGCGGCCGCCCTGGACGGTGCGGCTCAGCACGAGCAGCACGGCGGGGCCGGGAATCAGGAACAGGCCCAGGACGACGGCCGTGAAGGTGGTCAGCGTGGTCAGGTCGAACATGGCGGCTCCGGAAAGTGGGCGCAGCGGCGGGGGATCGGGGCATTGTATTCGCTTCGCCGCGCGGCTGCAGACGCGGCCCGGTCACCCGGCCGGCGGCAGGGCCGCACCGGTGCCTTTCTGGTATAAGCACGAAAGGGCGCGCAGGCAGCGCGTCCGGCTTTCTCCATCGTCCACCGTTTCATGCGCAAGCTTCCACCGACCACCGATCCCGCAGCGGATGACGAAGTCTTCCACGTGCCGCGTCCGCTCGTCGTGTTCGGCGGCTCGGTCGTCGAGCCCGAATGGCGGCTGGAGCGGCACAGTCATCCGCAGGCGCAACTGCTCTATACGCTGAGCGGCGTCATCTACTGCGAGATCGACGGCGGCGTGTGGAGCGCGCCGCCGCAATGCATGGTGTGGATTCCGGGCGACGTCCCGCACGCGGCACGCGGCTCGGCCGGCGCGACCTTCTACGCGGTGCTGGTCGAACCCGACGCCGCGCTCGACCTGCCGGCGCGTTGCTGCACGCTGTCGGTGTCGCCGCTGCTGCGCGAGCTGCTGCTGAAGGCGGCGAGCTTCCCGAACCTGTACGACGTCGACGGGCCGCAAGGGCGATTGATCGCGACGCTCCTCGACGAACTCGTCGCGGCGCCGGTCGAGGATCTGTATCTGCCGATGCCGGCCGACCGGCGGCTGCGCAAGCTGATCGACCATCTGCTCGACGATCCGGCCGACAAGTCGCCGCTGCCCGAACTCGCGCGGCGCGTGGGCATCAGCGAGCGCAGCCTGACGCGGCTCGCGGCGAAGGAACTCGGGATGAGCCTCGGCGACTGGCGCCGGCGGCTGCACGTCGCGCTGTCGCTGCGGATGCTGACGACCGGGCGCCGCGTGCACCAGATCGCGATCGATCTCGGCTACGAGAGCGCGAGCAGCTTCGTGACGATGTTCCGCAAGGCGACCGGCAAGTCGCTGACGCAATTCCTGACCGACCGGCAACGCTGAACGATGAAGGCCGTGCCGCCCCATGCGTGCGCGATTGGCCGGATTGAGCAAGCGGTTGGCCGGGACGATAAATGACGCCGCAGGCCTCGATCCATAAAATGAGAATCGTTCTCATCTGGAGGCCGACATGCAAATCGTCACGACTGACTTCCCGTTTGTCTGGTTGCGTTACACCGGTTCGACGCACACCGACCCCGCCCGCCTGATCGCCGAGCTCGACGCGTTGCTGGCGCGTCGCGAACCGTTCGTTCTTCTGACCGACGATGCGCCGTCCGGAGACGATCGCGGCGGGGACGATCACGACCTGCGCAAGCAGCTCGCGAAGTGGAGCAAGGCCAACCGCGCGCAGTCGCGCGAATGGATCCCCGCGATGATCGCGATCGAGCCCGACGCGGCGCGGCGTGTGGCGCTCAACGCATTCTCGGGTGCGTTCGAGAAGGTGTGGGGCTATCCGCTGAATGCGGCTGCCACGCGCGACGACGCGCTCGCGCTGGCGCAGCGGCTGCTCGACGAACCGGCGCGGCGCGCCGTGGCGGCGAACGGCTGAACCCACTGTGCCGCGCCGGCGGCGCGGCGTTCCTCGAAACGCATGCACGGTGCGCGAACGCGCGCCGCTGCATGCGGCCAACATGCAGGGGTGTCCGGTGGACAATCCGATCCGCGCGATGCGCATCTTCACGCGCATCGTCGAAATGAACAGCTTTACGCGTGCAGCGCAGGCGCTCGGCATTTCGCGCGCCACCGCGACGCGGACCGTGCAGGAGCTCGAAACGGCGCTCGGCATGCCGTTGCTGGTGCGTACGACGCGCGCGCTGCGGGCGACGCCCGAAGGCGATGCGTATTATCGGCGCTGCGTGCGCATCACGGCGGACGTCGACGAGCTCGAAGCCAGCATCCGCGGCGCCGCGCTGCATCCGAGCGGGCCGCTGCGCGTCGAGTTGCCGGCGGCGGTCGCGGACGCGATCGTGCTGCCGGCGCTCGGCGCGTTTCATGCGCGGCATCCCGATCTGGTGCTGACGCTGGGTGTATCCGGGCGCGCGGCCGATCGCGTCGGCGATGCGATCGACTGCAGTGTCCGGCTCGGCGAACTGCCCGATTCGTCGCTCGTCGCGCGCCGGCTCGGCATGCTCGAGCGCGTGACCTGCGCGAGCCCCGCGTATCTCGACCGCCACGGCGTGCCGCGCGCGCTCGACGATCTGGCCTCGCATCGCGCGGTCAGCCTGTCGTCGGTGCCGGGCCAGCGCACGGCCGAGCTCGATTTCCTCGTCGATGGCACGGTGCGCAAGATGCGGATGGACGGGATCGTCAGCGTGGACGACGAGCCCGCGTATCTGGCGTGCGGCATGCACGGCCTCGGGCTGATCCAGCCGCCGCGTGTCGCCGCGCAGTCGCTGATCGATGCGGGGCGGTTGTGCGAAGTGCTGCCGCGCTGGCGGCCCGACGCGATCGCGGTGTCGGCCGTGTATGTGAAGCGGCCGCACGTGTCGCCCGGCGTGCGCGCGTTCGTCGAATGGATCGGCGAGCGTTTCGAGGCGGCGGTGAGCGGCCATGCAGGCATGATCACCGCTCGGGTGTGGCGGCATACGGTGCGTGCCGCGGACAGGGTTGACCAGGTGGACGCCCAGATGGCCGCAGCTTGATCAGCAAGTGTCGGGTCAGGCGCGGTCAATGGTTCGCAATCGTCGTGGGTGCGCTCGCTTGACCGACGAGATAACGGAAGCGCATCGATGATCCCGCCGGGTTGCCGCGGCGGAGCGGACGGCGGCGGCCCGGCGCGAATCCGGCGGCTGCCGGCTCATATGAAAGTGTCAATATTCTGGCGATTATTTGACGAAACAGCTGAAATATTGGCTCTTTTGACCGAGCCGCACGTTTGTCTCTCATGAATCGACGTGCGTCGTTTCCTGCGTTCCGATCACTGTCCCAGCTCGTCCGCCAGAAAATCGACGAACGCCCGAATCCGGGCGGACATCTGGTGACGCTGCGCATACACCGCATAGATGTCGGCGCTCGGCGTCTCGTGGTCGGGCAGCACGACGACCAGGCGGCCGTCGGCGAGATAGTCGCGCAGATCCCATTCCGCGCGCATCAGGATCCCGTGCCCGTCGAGCGCCCATTTCACGGCGATCTCGCCATCGTTCGTCGTCAGGTTGCCGTTGATCCGCACGGCCTCCGTGTGGCGTGCCGTGCCGCGCCCGCTCGACAGGCGCCAGATTCCGTAACCTTCGTCCCCTTGCCGGATGCCGATGCAATTGTGGCGCGTCAGGTCGTGCGGCGTCGTTGGTGTGCCGTGCTGCGCGAGATACGCGGGCGCCGCGCACAGCAGCCGGCGGTTCGGCGCGAGCCGCCGCGCGACGACCCGCGTATCGGGCGGCTCGCCGAAGCGGATGCATACGTCGAACGCGTCGTCGGTGAGCGGCGGCGGCATCACCGACAACTGCAGCTGCACCGACACCTCCGGATAACGCGCGACGAAGCGCGAGATAGCGGGGCCGACCTGGTTACGCCCGAAGCCGAGCGTCGCGTTCACGCGCAGCAGCCCCTTCGGGCGCTGCTTCGCGCTGCCGAGCAGTTCGCCGAGTTCGTCCATCTGGTCGAGGATCCGGCGCGCGTAGTCAAGATACACGTCGCCTTCGGGCGTCAGCATCATGCGCCGCGTCGTGCGGTTCACGAGCGTCACGCCCGCGCGCCGCTCCATCTGCGTGAGCCGCTTGCTGACGGCTGCCGCGGTGAGCCCGAGTTCGCGCGCGGCCGCGCTCAGGCTGCCCGACGCGGCCAGCGTCGAGAAGAAGCCGAGATCGGCCGGCTGGACGGTATCCGCCATGTCGCGATTCATGAATTAAAGTTAAAGATGCTTTGAGTCTAGCACCGGTTCCCGCACTGTCGGTTCGGTAAAGTGAATCCACGCTGACGATCAATCGAGGATGTGCGCATGAAGACCTACCGTATCGCAACGATTCCCGGCGACGGGATCGGCAAGGAAGTGGTGCCTGCGGCCAAGCAGGTGCTGGAAGCGCTGGCCCGCGGCAGCGACCGCTTTGCGTTCGAGTTCGAGGATTTCGACTGGGGTGCCGACTACTACCGCCAGCACGGCGCGATGATGCCGGCCGATGGCCTCGACGCCTTGCGCGGCAAGGACGCGATCCTGTTCGGCTCGGCGGGCGACCCCGACGTGCCGGATCACGTGACGCTGTGGGGGCTGCGCCTGAAGATCTGCCAGGGCTTCGACCAGTACGCGAACGTGCGCCCGACGCGCATCCTGCCCGGTATCGACGCACCGCTGAAGCGCTGCGGGCCCGACGACCTGAACTGGGTGATCGTCCGCGAGAACTCCGAAGGCGAATACGCGGGCGTTGGCGGCCGCGTGCACCAGGGTCACCCGATCGAGGCCGCGACGGACGTGTCGATCCTCACGCGCGCCGGCGTCGAACGCATCATGCGCTTCGCGTTCCGGCTCGCGCAGTCGCGCCCGCGCAAGCTGCTGACCGTGATCACGAAGAGCAACGCGCAGCGGCACGCGATGGTGATGTGGGATGAGATCGCGAAGCAGATTGCGCGGGAATTCCCCGACGTCACGTGGGACAAGGAGCTCGTCGATGCGGCGACCGCGCGCATGGTCAACCGGCCGGCGTCGCTCGACACGATCGTCGCGACCAACCTGCACGCGGACATCCTCAGCGATCTCGCCGCCGCGCTCGCGGGCAGCCTCGGCATCGCGCCGACCGGCAACATCGATCCCGAGCGCCGCTATCCGTCGATGTTCGAGCCGATCCACGGCTCCGCGTTCGACATCATGGGCAAGGGGCTCGCGAATCCGGTCGGCACGTTCTGGTCGGTCGTGATGCTGCTCGAACATCTCGGCGAAACGGCAGCCGCCGCGCGCGTGATGCAGGCGATCGAGGCCGTGACGGCCGACCCGTCACTGCATACGCGCGACCTCGGCGGCAGCGCGACGACCGCGCAGGTGACGGCGGCTGTGTGCGAGCGCGTCGCGAACGCGGTGGTCGCAGCCTGATGACAAGGGTGGCGATGTGCAGGCGGGCCGCGACATAGCGGCCAGCGACGAGCGACCAACGGCGGCGCGTGTGCGCAACCGGTTACCGCGCGTCGCCCGTTCATCGTCCCCGGGATTTTCCTGCCCCGAGACTCGCGCGCCCGACGCGAGCCGGGCGCGCCGGCTCACGCGTTTCGCCGCGGCGCCGGCGAGCATTCATACACCGAGCACGACTCGACGGCTCGACCTCGAAGGAGGAGACACATGCAAGCGGATCTGGAAACCCGCGTCGCGCGGAAGCTGATGTGGCGCATCATTCCGTTCGTGATGCTGCTTTACTTCGTCAGCTTTCTCGATCGCGTCAACGTCGGCTTCGCCGCGATGACGATGAACAAGGCGATCGGCCTGTCGCCGACCGCGTTCGGGTTCGGCGGCGGCCTGTTCTTCATCGGCTACTTTCTGTTCGAAGTACCGAGCAACCTGATCCTCCATCGCGTCGGCGCGCGCATCTGGATTGCGCGCGTGATGATCACGTGGGGGATCGTGTCGGCTGTATCTGCATTCGCGTCCGGGCCCACGAGCTTCTACGTGCTGCGTTTCCTGCTCGGCATGGCCGAAGCCGGGTTCTTCCCCGGCATCATCCTGTACCTGAGCCTGTGGTTTCCCGCGAAGCAGCGCGCGGTGGCCGCGGCGTGGTTCATGGCGGCCGCGCCGATCTCGACCGCGATCGGATCGCCGCTGTCGGGCGCGATCATGCAGATGCCGCCGATGTTCGGGCTCGCCGACTGGCAGATGCTGTACATCATCGAAGCGCTGCCGGCGGTCGTGCTCGGCTTCGTCGTGCTCAGGTGCCTGACCGATGCGCCGTCGAAGGCCGCGTGGCTGCGCGCGGACGAGCGCGACTGGCTGGTCGCGAGGTTGAAAGCCGAAGCCGATGCGCGCCACACGCATGCCGGGCATACGGCCGGCGCGTGGCAGGCGCTGCGCGACCCGCGCGTGCTGGCGCTCGCGCTGATCTACTTCGGCACGTCGGCGGGGCTGTACACGCTCGGCCTCTGGGCGCCGCTGATGGTCAAGCAGTTCGGCTTCACCGCGCTGCAGACGGGGTTGCTCACCGGGGTTCCGAGCATCGCCGCCGTCGTCGCGATGATCGTGTGGGCGCGGCACTCGGATCGCACCGGCGAGCGCACGTGGCACGTCGTGGTTCCGTGCGTGCTCGCGTGCATCGGCTTCGTGTTCGCGGGGCAGGCGAGCACGGCGCTGCTGACCGTGCTCGCGCTGGTGGTCGTCAACATCGGGATCAGCGCCGCGAAGGCGCCGTTGTGGGCGATGCCGAGTGCGTTCCTGTCCGGCGCCGGCGCGGCGGCGGGCATCGCGATGATCAATTCGATCGGCAATCTCGGCGGATTCGTCGGGCCGTTCGCGATCGGCTGGTTGAAGCACGTGACGGGCGGGTATGCGGCGGGGTTGTATGTGGTGGCGGGCACGCTCGCGGTGTCGGCGGTGGTGACGCTGATGTTGAGTCGGAAGGGGGCGAAGGAAGCCGTCGTGCCGGGTGTGCGGCATCACTCGTAAGCGCGACGCGTGCATCGAAACGCCGGACGGCCGCGCATGATGTGCGCCCGTCCGGCTTCATGCGTCTTGCCGAGCGATCAGCCATGCGTGAGCGTCAGCGCATGGAACTTCACGACGGTGCCGGGCGTCGTCAGCGGTGTGCCGGACACGGCCGTCTGGTCGTAGTCGCCCGCCTTGAAGTAGAAGCTTTCGCCGTCGAAGCTCGAATCCATCGTGAAGGTCTTCGTCGTGCCGTTCGCGGTGACGGTGATCGTCGTGCCGCTCAGGCTCAGCGCGTAGCTGAACTGCTTGCCGACGCCGACCGTGGTGATCGGCGTGGTCGTCGACTTACCGCCCTGGTTGGTGCTTTCGAGCAGCAACTGCACGACGCCGCCGGACGTGAACTGCAGCTCGCACAGTGGCTTGCTCGGGCCGGTGCCCTGGAAGATCTGGCCGATCGTCGTGTGA
This sequence comes from Arapaima gigas, assembly GCA_900497675.1. NCBI lineage: Eukaryota > Metazoa > Chordata > Actinopteri > Osteoglossiformes > Osteoglossidae > Arapaima > Arapaima gigas. The sequence goes on from UFQX01000250.1 coordinate 332,151, forward strand.
TCGGGCACTTGCGTGACGGCCACCGTCGCATTCAGCCGGTTCGTGCCGGAGGTCGGCCAGATCGCGTTCTCGCGTAGTTCGGTGCGCGGATGCAGCGAGCCGGACGTCGTCCAGCCCTGCGTCGGGTCCATCATCACCATCGATCCGTCGCTGGCGTCCGTATAGAAATACGTCGGGTTCACATAGCCGCCCGCGAGCGACGAACCGCTCACGGTGTCGACCTTGCCGGACGCGCCGGTCGGCAACTGCAGCGTGAACGGCGCGAGGTTGAAGTTCGAGCCGGGCGGGTTCGACGGGCTGAGCGCCATCGCGGTGGCCTGCTGGCGGGCGGCGGCGGCCGGGCTGGCCGGATCGTCGCCGCCGCACGCGGACAGGCACGCTACGGACAAAACGGCGACGACGCACGGGATGATCCTGTTCTTCATGGTGTCTCTCTCTCTGATGGTCCGTGGCTGGGCGCCACGTTGTTGGATAACGTTTTCCTTTTAAGGCGCGCGATCGTCGGAGCGAGATCGGTTGCCCGTAGAAAGCACTCCAAAATACAGAAAGCAGGTGAGGCTCGGAAGTTGGAACAGCGATGCCGGGAATTGCGGAAATTTCAAGGCTTGCAATCGGCTTTCCGTGAATCTGGCCACGCCGATCGAGGACGATGCTAGCAAGAAGTGTCGGGAGAGTAAACGTTTTCCAATCCAGGCCGGAGAAATGGCATTTTGCTGGCTGCTGCGAGGTATCTGCGTGCCGGTGTGCCGTTCACGACTCCGTCGCCGCGACGTGCTGCGCAATCCTCGCCGCACAAGCATCGGGCGTCACATCGGACGTATCGAGCACCATCTGGCTGAACGGCCGCGACGCATAGCCTTCGCGATACATCTCGGCGATCCGGTTGCGCTCCCAGTCCGTCAACGCACGTGAGCCGCGATTCGACGACGCGATCGCTTCGGGCGGCGCGAGCGTCACGACGTACAACCGCGCACTGCATGCATCGCAGGCGGCGCGCAGCCGCTCGAATTCCGGCTCGCCGATCGGATAGGCGATGACCAGATGACGCTCGCGTGCGTGGGTGATCTGCGTGACGAGACGTTCGAGCGCGATCGCCCACTGCACGTCGAACGGCGCATCCTTGGGCGCATCGCGATCGTCGCCGTCGATTAAGCGCGCGTCGGGCAGCACGCGTGCGAGCGCGACACCGATCGTCGTCTTGCCGCTGTTGATTGGGCCGTTCAGGTGGATGACGGTAAGGGCGGTCATGGGTGAGCGCAGGACTCGGAAGATTCGCAGCTTGCCATGACTGGCGCGGCGATGCCGTGCCGTTGGCACGTCACGCGGGGCGAGGCGATTGCAGAGGGGAAAGCAGACAGGCGGGGGAGAGGCGGAGGAAGCGGCAGGCTGCGTGCGCGAAGAGGATGCGCCCACGCAGCCTGCCCGGCCGTACCGCATCCAGCGATGCGGCACGGCGTCGAGCGAAGCGACTTACTTCTCGTCGCCCTTGATCTGCGGCAGCGCCGACGTCTCACCCGGCGTCAGCAGCCCGACTTGCGAATACACGCGCAGCTTGTCGCGCGTATCGGTGATGTCGAGGTTGCGCATCGTCAGCTGGCCGATCCGGTCGCGCGGCGAGAACGTCGACGCCACCTTCTCCATCGACAGGCGTTCCGGCTGGTACGTGAGGTTCGGCGACTTCGTGCTCAGGATCGAGTAGTCGTTGCCGCGGCGCAGTTCGATCTTCACTTCGCCGGTGATCGCGCGGGCGACCCAACGTTGCGCGGTTTCGCGCAGCATGATCGCCTGCGGGTCGAACCAGCGGCCTTGGTACAGCAGGCGGCCGAGGCGGCGGCCGTTCTCGCGGTACTGCTCGATCGTGTCTTCGTTGTGGATGCCGGTGACGAGACGCTCGTACGCGATGTACAGCAGCGCGAGGCCCGGGGCTTCGTAGATGCCGCGGCTCTTCGCTTCGATGATGCGGTTTTCGATCTGGTCGCTCATGCCGAGGCCGTGGCGGCCGCCGATGCGGTTCGCTTCCAGCAGCAGCTCGACCTGATCCTTGAACTCGACGCCGTTCAGCGCGACCGGCTGGCCGGCTTCGAAGCGCACCGTCACTTCTTCGGCGGCGATCTTCACGTCGTCGCGCCAGAACGCGACGCCCATGATCGGGTTCACGATCTTGATGCCGCTTTCGAGGCTTTCCAGATCCTTCGCTTCGTGCGTCGCGCCGAGCAGGTTCGAATCGGTCGAGTAGGCCTTCTCGGCCGACATCTTGTACGCGAAACCGGCCTGATTCATGAATTCGGACATTTCGGCACGGCCGCCGAGCTCGTCGATGAACGTCTGGTCGAGCCACGGCTTGTAGATCTTCAGATCCGGGTTCACGAGCAGGCCGTAGCGGTAGAAGCGCTCGATGTCGTTGCCCTTGTACGTGCTGCCGTCGCCCCAGATGTTGACGCCGTCTTCCTTCATCGCGGCGACGAGCATCGTGCCCGTCACGGCACGGCCGATCGGCGTGGTGTTGAAGTACGTGACGCCGGCCGTCGTGATGTGGAACGCGCCGCTTTGCAGTGCCGCGATGCCTTCGGCGACGAGCTGCGCGCGGCAGTCGATCAGGCGGGCGCCGGCTGCGCCGTATTCGATCGCGCGTTTCGGGATCGCGTCGTAATCGTCTTCGTCGGGCTGGCCGAGGTTCGCCGTATATGCGTACGGGACGGCGCCCTTGAGTTTCATCCAGTGCAGTGCAGCGCTGGTGTCCAGGCCGCCGGAGAAGGCGATACCGACCTTCTGGCCGGTCGGGAGGCTTTCGAGAATCGTGCTCATAGGAATTACCGTGGATTGAAGCCGGTGGGATCGTATTTCGCGGAATATGCGAGTATCGGCTGTCCGGGAGGTTGGGGCAAGGGGTGAATTTTGCGCGGAACCGTCGTCGGGCCTGTCGCGGCGGGCCTGGCGGGCGGTTAACCGGGTGGAGAACACCCCGCCGGCCGGCGCGAAATCGCAGTAAAAGAGGGCGCAGACGTGCGCGGCCGCGAGCCATGTTTCCGGGGCCGGATCGACTGAGGGGCGGGGCGGCCCGCCGTCAGAATGTCGATGTACTGCAATGAAAGCTATATGAAAGTTTTGTGCGCGAAACCCGGATTCCCGCGACCGTCAGATGTTCCACGACTGCGCGGTATCGAGCAGCTTCTCGCGCAATTGATCGACTTCCCCGGCCAGCTTGGCCGTGATCGACACGTAGCCGGACAACTGCGGCGGCGGCGCGTCATGCGGCGGGTCGACCGGCTGGCGGCGCGGCGAGAGCCGGCTCGGCGTACCGAACTTGAGCGCGCGGCTCGCGCCGACCAGCGTGTCGCGGATGCGCCGGTTCACCGCCTTCATTTCGATCCGCATGTATTCGCGGGCGGCCAGGTCGTCGCGGGCCGGTACCGCGCTCGACAGGATCTCCAGATAACCGATGCACAGGCGCAGGCCGCGCTGGATCGCCTCGAGCTGCGTGACCGGGATATCGCATTCCTTCGATACCGACGGCATCAGCGAGCGCAGTTGCACGAGCAGCGCGCTCAGCGCGGCCATTTCCTTCAGGTGCGCGTCGTCGCTGACCTGGCGATCGCCCGCGAGCCGCGCATGCACGGCCGCGCACGCGCGCAGCGCGTCGGCGAGCTTGTAGCGCCACGAATAGGTCGCGTAGAGCGGCAACGCGAAGGAAAACGCCAGCGCGATCGCGATGCCGACCAGCACGTTCACCGCGCGCCACAGGCCGTCGACGATCTCGTTGTCGCCGTGCCCGGCGACGATCACCATCGTGATCGCCGACAACAGCGCGATGTAGCCGGCCTTGCCGATCGCGTGATACGCGCAGATACCGCACCCGACGGCCATCAGCAGGTAGATCGCGAACGGCGCGTGCAGGAACGAGTAGAGGAGGATCAGCCCGAGCCCGGCGAGCGCGCCGATCGACGTGCCGAGCGCGCGCTCGGCCGCCTTCTTGCGGATGTTGCCGTGGTGCTGCAACCCGCCGACGACGATCAGCACGGTGATCGTCGACCACTCGCCGTGCGGCACGTTCAGGCCGGTGGATAGCGCGATCGACACGAGAATCGCGAGCGAGACGCGCGCCGCATGGATCAGCTTCGCGTGCCGGTAGCGGCGATACGGGTCGAGTAGCGGGCGGAGCGCGTTGCGCATGAGTGGCGGCAGCCGGGTAGGGAGTGGGGTGGTCATGGTGGAGCTGGAGTGGCCGGAACGCGCACGGCGGGCTGCGCGGGCCGGCGCCGCGCCGCGTGCGCAGCAGGTGTAACGCTAGCCGAACACGGGAGGGCTGTCCACGGCGCGGTCATCCGGCCCGGCCGGCCGCCACGCGGCTGCACGTCACGTCACGACGATGTCATGCGCCGGCGGCGCTCGGTTGCGCCTCCAGCACGCGGTTGCGGCCGCCGGACTTCGCGCGGTACAGCGCCTCGTCGGCCCGCCGCAGCAGCGTCGCGGCGTTCACGCGGCCGTCGGTGGCGGTCGCCGCGCCGATGCTTGCCGTGACGCGCCCGTACGGGCTTTGCACGTGCTCGATGTCGAGCCCTGCGATCGCGCGCCGGATACTTTCAGCGACGTTCAACGCGCCTTGCGCATCGGTGTCGGGCAGCGTGACGACGAATTCTTCGCCGCCGTACCGTGCGACGTGATCGCTGTCGCGGCGCAGGCACTGCGATGCGGTTTGCGCGACGCGCCGGAGCACGTCGTCGCCGGCCGGGTGGCCGTAGTAATCGTTGAACGCCTTGAAGTGATCCACGTCGACGAACAGCACCGACAGCGGGCGGCCGCTGCGCGACGCACGCTGCGTCTCCTTCGCGAGCACCGTGTCGAACGTGCCGCGGTTGTCGAGGCCCGTCAGCGCATCGGTGTGCGCGAGCCGGTACAGCTTCGATTCGGCGACCTGCCGGCGCTTCAGCTCGCGCGACAGCGCCAGCGACCCCCACGCGATGAACCCGGTGAACAGGCACATTAGCACGACGGTCCAGATCGCGCGGTGGTGCCACGGCGCGTAGATGTCGATCTCGGCGGGCGCGACGTCGACGATCAGCGGCAACGCGGCGAGATGCTTGTAAACATAGATGCGCCGGATGCCGTCGATCGCGCCGACCCCGGTCAGCACGCCGTCGCGGGCGCGCTGCGATTCGATGAACAGCGGCGAGTTGTGCAGGTCGAGGCCGACCACGTGCGGGTCGTACGGCAGGCGCGACACGAGCGCGCCGTTGTCCTCGACGATCGCCGCGCTGCCGTGCTTGCCGACCGCAAGGCCGTCGAGCAGCGCGCGGAAGTAGTCGATGCTGAGCGTGCCGACGACGATGCCGGCGAACGTGCCGTCGGGCCGGTTGATCCGGCGGCTGAGCGCGATCGTCAGTGCGCCGCCGCGCAGCCGGGCCGCATACGGCTTGCTGATGTAGAGGCCCTGCGCGAGCCCGTCGCGATGGACGGCGAAGTAGTCGCGGTCGCCGAAATTGCCTTGCCGCGCGGGCGATGCGCTCGAATCGATCACGATGTTGCCGTGCGCGTCCATCACGAAGATCGACCCGAGAAATTCGCCGGTGGCCGCGCGGTCGAACAGCAGCCGGTGGCGCTGGCGCGGCGGCAAGGCCATCAGTTCGGGGTCGGCAATGCCGTCGACGACGTTCTGCAGCGACAAATCGTAGAGCTCGATATTGCGCGCGATATCGCGTTCGATCAGCAGCATCAGGTTGCGTGCATTTTCTACCGCATGGTCATATGCATCGCGCCGCGCCTCGATTAAAAGCGACGTGGAAAGCCCCCAGCTGAACATCAGCAGTACGATCCCCGCAACGAGCACGCCGCGGGGCGACAGAATGCGTGCCACGATCGACGCGGTATAGCGGCGCAGCGTGGCGGGCAGCGTGAATGACTTCATCCTCGAGGGGCTGGCGGGCGGCGGATTTTCGCGTCGTCGGCGATTCCGTACGCTGATTATTTCGAATCGGGCCGCATTATCTCGCGAATTCCGGCCATTCGCGTGTTGCATGCAAAACATGCATGCAGATACGGCGATTCCGATCTGTTACGCATCGTTACTGCTTTACTCCGGATGATTTGATTTGAATCAATCGCCGCGACCGGTTCTATTGTCTGAATAATATCGCGATTACCCGGCGATTAAGTCTGTCGGCGCGGTATCGGGCGGATGGCGACAGGAAAACGGCGAAACGACGGGTGGGCAGGAGAACCGGATGACTGCCCGCGTCGCGTGCTCTTTACGCGGGCACGCGGCCCCGGCTCGCTCCGGCGCGGCCAACTCCTTGATTCTGCTGAATCTCCGCGGCGGTGGTGGCGCGCGGCGGCAGGCGGCGCCACCTGAGCGGCCCCCGTGACGAATCAGGTAGAATCCGCGCTTCGCCGCAGGCGCCCGCCGCGCAACGCGTATCGGGGCCGCATCGAATGCATCGCAGGACGCGCACCGCGCTCCGATTTCGCATGCGCCGGCTACGGATGCCGGCCCGCTCAACGTTCGTCTCGTTTATGTCCGCACTTCCGAAATCCGACCCATCCGGTTCGTCAGCGAACCCACCCAAGCTTCATCGCGCGCTGAAGGCGCGCCACCTGACGATGATCGCCATCGGCGGCTCGATCGGCACGGGCCTGTTCGTCGCGTCCGGCGCGTCGATCTCGCAGGCCGGCCCCGGCGGCGCGATGGTCGCGTACATGGCGATCGGCCTGATGGTCTACTTCCTGATGACGAGCCTCGGCGAAATGGCCGCGTTCATGCCGGTGTCCGGCTCGTTCGCGACCTACGGCGCGAAATACGTGGACGAAGGCTTCGGCTTCGCGCTCGGCTGGAACTACTGGTACAACTGGGCCGTGACGATCGCGGTGGAGCTGGTCGCCGCGCAGCTCGTGATGCATTACTGGTTTCCGGACGTGCCGGGCGTGTGGTGGAGCGCGGCGTTCCTCGGCGTGATGTTCCTGCTCAACGCGCTGACCGTGCGCGGCTTCGGCGAAGCCGAATACTGGTTCGCGCTGATCAAGGTCGTCACCGTGGTTGCGTTCATCGGCGTCGGCCTGCTGATGATCTTCGGCATTCTGAAGGGCGCGCCGAGCAACGGCTGGGGCAACCTGACGATCGGCGACGCGCCGTTCGCGGGCGGCCTGCCGGCGTTGATGGGCGTCGCGATGATCGCCGGCTTCTCGTTCCAGGGCACCGAGCTGATCGGCGTCGCGGCCGGCGAATCGGAAAACCCGCGCACGACGATCCCGCGCGCGGTGCGCCAGGTGTTCTGGCGGATCCTGCTGTTCTACGTATTCGCGATCTTCGTGATCGGCGTGCTGATTCCCTATACCGACCCGAACCTGCTGAAAACGGACGTGACCGACATCGGCGTGAGCCCGTTTACGCTCGTGTTCCGCCACGCAGGCCTCGCGTTCGCGGCCGGCGTGATGAACGCGGTGATCCTGAGCGAAGCTGTCGCGCGGCGGCGTGCCGCGCAACGCGCTGTACGCGACGACGGCAGTCGGCGCCCTGTGCTTCTTCACGTCGCTGTACGGCGACAAGACCGTATATCTGTGGCTGCTGAACACGTCCGGGATGACCGGTTTCATCGCGTGGCTCGGCATCGCGGTCAGCCACTACCGGTTCCGCAAGGGCTACGTGAAGCAGGGCTACGCGCTCGACCAGCTGCCGTACCAGTCGAAGTGGTTCCCGTTCGGTCCGCTGTTCGCGTTCGTGCTGTGCCTCGTGATCGCGCTTGGGCAGGACTATCAGGCGTTCCTCGCGAACCGGATCGACTGGGCGGGCGTGGCCGCAACCTATGTCGGCATTCCGCTGTTCCTCGTCGTGTGGCTCGGCTTCCGGTTCCTGAAGAAGAGCCGCTTCGTGCGCTACGAAGACATGGAGATCGCGCCGTGGATCGCCGCGAGCCGCGGCGCGCAGCGCCAGCCGGTGGCGAACCGCGAAACCGCGGGCTGACGCGGGCGCGGCGCGTGGCCGCGTGACGTACGACGAAACGGGAAGCCTCGCGCTTCCCGTTTTTTTTGCCCGGCTTTTGCCTGAACGGGGTCAAAGCCGGTTATATTGCCCGACCCTACCGGGCCACGGCCCGGCCGGCGCGAGGCGCGCAGCGCGGATCGGCATCCGGCGCGCGCGACATGCGGCGGCCGGCGCGAGGCCCGGCGTTTTCATCGTTCCATCCGGGCCGATACGGCCCGCGGAGCGCGCAACCGAGAGGAATCCATGAGCGCATCACCCGCCGAGCGGAAGGCCGGACCCGTTTCCATCGTGCGACTCGAAGCCGCGATCAACGCGTGGCGCGAAGTGTACCCGCCGGCGCCGGACGGCGAGGACGGCTACGCGCTCGACGCCGGCAGCAATTGCCTCGCCGAGCTGTACGGCACGATGATCTGCTACCAATTGCCGGACGTGCCGCTCGACTCGCTGAGCGACGCGCAGCGCGACGCGCTGTACGCGACCGAGGGGTGATGCCCGGCCCACACGGTGCCGCGGCGCGGTATCGGTGAACGAACGGGAAGCGTTGGCTTCCCGTTTTGCTTTGCGCGGCGCCGGCCGCCGCTGCGAGCGCATTGCGGTTCGCGCCGGGATCGATGCCGGCTGAGGTATCGTGACGGGATCGGGAAGCAGGTGGCCGACAGGGCCGGTGTGGACGACCGGCGCCCGCGCGGTGCGCGGTGCCGAATGAACACCCGTCGCCTGCCCGGGAGGATTCGAACATGGAGTTGAGACACCTCCGCTACTTCGTCGCAGTTGCCGAAGAGCGGAATTTCACGCGGGCGGCCGAACGGCTGCATATCGCGCAGCCGCCGCTGAGCCGGCAGATCCAGCAGCTCGAGGAAGCGCTCGGCGTGCCGCTGTTCGAGCGCAATGCCCGGCCGCTGAAGCTGACCGATGCCGGCCGCTTCTTCTATTCGCACGCGGTGCAACTGCTCGCGCAGACGACCGAACTCGAATCGATGACGAAGCGGGTCGGCAAGATCGAGCGCAGCATGTCGGTCGGTTTCGTCGGCTCGACGCTGTACGGGATGCTGCCGAAGATCATCCGGCGCTTTCGCAGCGAGTATCCGGCGGTCGAGCTGAGCCTGCACGAGATGTCGACGATGGACCAGATCAAGGCGCTGAAGGAAGGGCGCATCGACGTCGGGTTCGGGCGCATCCGCCACGAGGATCCGAGCGTGCGGCGCGTCGTGCTGCGCGAGGAGCGGATGATCGTCGCGCTGCCGGTCGGCCATCCGCTCGACAGCGCGAAGCCCGTGCTGTCGCTGCACGATCTCGTGAACGACACGCTGATCATCTTTCCGAAGGCGCCGCGCCCGAGCTATGCGGACCAGGTGCTCGCGGCGTTTCACGATCGCGCGTTGCAGCCGCGCAAGATCTACGAGACGCGCGAACTGCAGATCGCGCTCGGCCTCGTCGCGATGGGCGAAGGCGTGTCGGTCGTGCCGCACAGCGTGTACGGGCTGAAGCGCGACGACATCAGCTACAAGCCGCTCGACGATCCGAACCTCGTGTCGCCGATCATCATGAGCATGCGGATGCTCGACGAATCCGAGGATATCCGCGCGATGCAGGCGCTGATCTACCGGCTGTACGACGAGGCGCAGATGGAGTATCTGCCGCCGCAACCCGAATGAACGCGCGGGCGGCGGGGGCTTGCTTGACGTTGCGTGCGGGGGCGGGCCACCATCGCAGGATCCGATCCGGCCGCCGAGGGGCGGCCGCTTTCATGCAGACGACACACACATGACCGATATCCCGATCGAGGAGACCACCGTCGAGACGCCGCAAGGGTGCCTCTTTGCGAAACGCTGGCGCGGTGGCTTGGCGCAACACGCGGCGGGGGCGTCGAAGGCGAATGTACCTGAGCCGGCCGCACCTGAGCCGGTCGCACCTGAGCCGGCCGCACCTGAGCCGGCCGCACCGATCGTGCTGCTGCACGATTCGCTCGGCTGCGTCGACCTGTGGCGCGACTTCCCCGCGCAACTCGCGCGCGCCACGCAGCGCGACGTGATCGCCTACGATCGCCTCGGCTTCGGCCGTTCCGACCGCCATCCGGGGGCACTCGGCACGACGTTCGTGCGCGACGAGGCCGATCATGCGTTCGCGGCACTGCTCGAACAACTCGATGTCGACGCGTTCGTCGCGCTCGGGCACAGCGTCGGCGGCGGGATGGCGGTCGGGTGTGCGGCCGCGCATCCGGCGCGTTGCCGTGCGCTCGTGACGATCGCCGCGCAGGCGTTCGTCGAGGATCGCACGCTGGCCGGCATTCGCGACGCGGGGCAGCAGTTCGACGAACCGGGCCAGCTCGACCGGCTCGCGCGCTATCACGGCGACAAGGCCGAATGGGTGTTGCGCGCGTGGGTCGACACGTGGCTGTCGCCGGCGTTTCGCGACTGGAATCTCGACGACGACCTGCCGCGCGTGCAATGCGCGACGCTCGCGATTCACGGCGAAGACGACGAATACGGGTCCGACGTGCATCCGAAGCGGATCGCCGCGCGCGTCGCGGGGCCGTCGTCGTATCTGTTGCTCGGCCAGTGCGGGCACATGCCGCACCGCGAGCGAACCGGCGACGTGCTGACCGCCGTCGCGACGTTGCTGCGCGACGTGCGCGCCTGAGCGCGCTCGCCATCGCCAGCGGGCGGACGCCCGCCGGCCGTCAGAACGAAAGCTGGATCGCGAGATCGATCGCCAGCAGCGCGATCGAGAGACCGATGCCGAGAATCACGTTCGGCAGCCGGTGCTCGAAGTCGCGATTGTCGCGACGCATCGCGGCGCCGAGCAGGAAGATCGCCTCGACGACGATCTGCAGCCCGACGAACAGCAGCATCAGCAGATACTCGTAACCCATCTGCTTGAACGCGGCGAATTGCATCCCGTGATCGCGGATCCATTGGCCGACGCGCAGCAGTTCGTACACGAACAGCAACGCGGGAAACAGGTAGCTGATGAAATAGGTCGGCGCGGTGGCGTGCCGTAGTTCGAGGTGGAAATGCTGATGCGTGGTGGCCATCACGAATCCCTCCTTGCAACGCATGATTGCGGTCGCGACGGCGGCGCGACAACGTGCAAACGAAGGGATAACCCGAAGCGTCGTGCGCGGCCGTACGACATCAGCATACTGCTGCGCGGGAAATTTGGCATGCGATGCGTGCGTTCGTCGTAAAAATGCATCTGCGCCGCGCGATTCCGCTATCGCACCGTATTCGCCGGATGCGCGGCGCCGGCCGCCTCAGTGGCGCTCGCGCCTTGCGGTCGTGCCCGGGCGCTTGCACCGGGCGAGCGCCCGAGCGGCCACCGGCCATCGCTTGCCGGCACCGTTCAGCGTTTCGCTTGAGCGCCTTCGACGAACAGCTTCGCCACCGCCTGGAACTCCCGTTTCAGCGACAACCCCGGCACGGTCAGCCAGCGCAGCATCGCCGCGAGATACAGGTGATGGAACCACGTGGCGAGCTGGTCGGCCCGCAGCGTGCCGTTCAGTTCGCCGGATTCCTGCCCGGCCGCGATCAGTTGCTGCCACACGAGCGCGATATCGCTGCCGCTCTCTCCGCCACTTGCCGATTCGACCGCGCCGATGCTCAGGAAACGATGGCGCAGATACGCGAGCAGGTAAGCGGGATGCTGCTCGCACCAGGCAGCCGACGCATCGAGCACGCAGCCGATGCGCGACGCGAAGGTCTTGCGCCGCGCGACGTCACGCTGCAGATGCGCGAGATCGCGTGCGAGCTCACCCTCCAGCCAGTGCGCGAGCACGGCTTCCTTCGTTGCAAAGTGGTTGTACAGCGTGCGCTTCGCGACATCGGCCTGCGCGGCGATCTGTTCCATCGTGACGGCTTCGTAGCCGTGCGCGTCGAACAGGCGTGCACCGGTGGCGGCGAGATGCGCGAGCATCTGGATACGTTTGCGTGCGCGGCGGCCCGGATCGTCGGTCGGCGTCGTCATGGCGGGGGATTGACTGAAAGTGTACGAGTTGCATTAGTATGCGACGTGCATTTTTTTGAATCCACCCATTGCCGTCGGGCACGAGGAGTCACGCATGAAACTCGTCATCGCCACCTACGGCACCGAAGGCGACACGCGCCCGCTTGCAGCGCTTGGCCGTGCGCTGATCGACGCCGGCCACGAGGTCCGGCTGCTGGCCGATGCGGCGACGCTCGGGTCGGCCGCGATGCTTGGCGTACCGTCGACGCCGTTGTCCGGCGATATCCGCCGGGCAATTGCGCCGGATGGCGCGTTGGCCGATGCGGTGCGCGGGCGCGGCGGCTTCAACGACACGTCGAAGGCGCTCGCGGCGATTGCCAATGCGAACACGGCAGCATGGATGCGCGAAATCGCGGATGCGTCGGAAGGCTGCGACGCGATCCTCGTGTCGGCGCTCGCATCGTTCGTCGGCTTGTCGGTCGCCGAGTATCGCGGCGTGCGGGCGATCGGCACCGGCATGATCCCGATCACGCCCACTGCGGCATTCGCGTCGCCGTTCCTGCCGCCGGGGAAGGTGCCGCGCTGGCTGAACCGTGCGAGCCACCGGTTCGTGAACGCGCTGTTGTGGCAGGCGTTCAAGAAGGCGACGAATGCGGCACGAGCGAGCGTGTGCGGGTTGCCGCCGCGCAAGCATGTGTGGACCGATCATCCGATGCTGTACGGCGTGTCGCCGGCGCTGCTGTCCGACCCGGGCGACTGGCCGTCGAATGTGCAGGCATGCGGCCAGTGGCGGATCGATGCGAGCGCCTGGGCGCCACCGTCCGAACTCCAGGCATTTCTCGACGCGGGCGATCGCCCCGTCTACATCGGCTTCGGCAGCATGGCCGGTTTCGACCGTGCCGCGATGGTCGCCGCGCTCACTCAAGCGCTCGCTGGCCGGCGTGCAGTGTTCTATCCGGGCTGGAGCGGTATCGATGCGTCGATGTTGCCGAAGAACGTTCACGTGATCGGCGATACGCCGCATGACCGGCTGTTCCCGCGCGTATCGATGGCGATCCATCACGGCGGCTCGGGTACCACGCATTCGGCGGCTCGCGCCGGCATTCCGTCGGTCGTCGTGCCGTTCGCGGGCGATCAGTTCTTCTGGGCGGACCGGCTGCAACGGCTCGGCGTCGCGGATGCGCCGGTGGCGGGGCGACGCGTGGACGCCGCTACACTTGCACGGGCCATCGCCGTTGCCGAACGGGCCGAAACGCAGGCGCGCGCGATCGAACTCGGCGCGCGCATCGCGCAAGAGGAAGGGTTGAAGCGGGCCGTCAGCGCGATCGAGCGATGGGGGCGACCGGGCGCGCGGTAAGCCCGCGCATCCACGTCAGAAATGCCCGGTGAACCGGTAGCGGCTGCCCGGGTGCCACAGATTGGCGACCGACGCGACCATCCCCTGCGACCACGTGCGCCGATGCAGCAGCAGGCACGGCTCGCGGTCGTCCATCGTCAGGTGGCGGCGCGTTTCGGTGTCGGGCATTGCGGCCTCGATCCGGTATTCGACGCGCTGCAGCGGCGCGACGCGCGTCAGGTACTGGTTCGGCGTCGTGGTCGTGAAGTCCTGCAACGCGTACTCGGGCGCGCAGGCCGGATTGACCCAGCGCTCCTCGAGCTGCACGGGCGTGTCGTTCTCGAAGTGCAGCACGCGCGAATGGAAGATCGGGCTGCCCGTGTCGATCTGCAACTCGTCGGCGAGCTTCGCATCGGCGACGGCCGCGCCCACCTGCAGCACCTGCGCGCGGTAGCCGTGGCCGCGCGCGGCGACTTCGTCCGAGATGCTGCGGATCGCGACGAGCGTCGATTCGTACTTCGGTGACGCGACGTACGTGCCGGAGCCGCGCGTGCGCGTGAGCACCTGTTCGGCCGTCAGCTCGCGCAGCGCGCGGTTGACGGTCATCCGCGCGACGTTGAATTCGCGCGCGAGCTCGTTCTCCGACGGCACCTGGTCGCCTTCCGCCCATTCGCCGGCATGAATGCGCGCGAGGATGAAGTCCTTGATTTCCTGATAGATCGGTGTGGTCATGGGATCACGATTCCAGAGTCGGCCGCGGCCCGCCGCCGAATGCCGATCCGGCGCGCGCCCGGCGCCGAGTGTACCGGTTTCGCAGGCGCGCGGGCCCGGATTCCCCGAATGATCCCTGTTCGGCCGGCGCGCGTCCATGCGGGATTGCACAGAGCGGCCGGCGCTGGGCGGCTGGCGATCGGTCAGAACCGATGCCGGATGCCGACCGTTGCGACCACCTGCGTGTTGGTCGACGAGGCCGCGAGCCCCGTGACGTTCGCAAAGCCGAGCGTCGCACCCGCCGGCACGCCGAACTGGTGCTGGTAGACGGTTTCCGCGTACACGTCGGTGCGCTTGCTCAGCGCGTAGTCGGCCATCAGCGTCACCTGATGCCATTTCGGCCGATGGCTGCCGGTTGCGTCGTCGTAGCGGCCGTCGGTGAACGTATAGGCGCCCGCGAACGAGACGGCCGGCGTCAGCGCATAGCGCGCATTGACCTCGAAGTTGTCGAAGCGCAGCGCATTCAGCGCGCCGGGCAGCGACGACGCGGCCGTTTCGTCGAACATCGAATGTGTCCACAGCGCGCCGACCGTCAGCCGGTCGAACGCGTAGCTGCCGCCCGCGCCCATCACCCGCTGGCGCACGGCCGGGAAGTTCGGGCCGTCGTTGGTCGACAGCGCCCCGCCGGCCGTCAGCCCGCCGCGGTTCAGCTGCAGGTACGCGGCGCCGAGGCTGACCGGCCCGTTCGCATACGACACGCCCGCGCTGTACGCGCGGTTGTTCGCGAAGCCGCCGGCCGCGTTGCTGAACCCGTACAGGCCGCCGAACTGCCAGCCGGCAAGCGTCGGGCTCGTGTATTTCACCGCGTTGTCGATGTAGAACGAATCGTCGATGTTGTCGTTGTCGAACGGATGCGACGCGAGGTTGTTGCCGTCGCCGTTGTTCGCCATCGCGAGCGGGCCGAGATAATCGACCACGGCATCGTACTGGCGGCCGAGCGTCAGCGCGCCGTACCGGTCGCTCTGCAGGCCGACGTACGCGCGGCGGCCGAACATCGTGTTCTTGTAGGACTGCGTGCCGTTGTTCAGGTTGAAGCCGTTCTCGAGGCGGAACAGCGCATGCAGGCCGCCGCCGAGATCCTCGTTGCCGCTCAGGCCGAAGACCGTATTCGACAGCAGGCCGCTGCCTTGCTGCCATGCGCTTTTACCCGACTGGTTGTTCGTATAGGCGATACCCGCATCGAGCATCCCGTAGAGCGTGACGCTGCTTTGCGCATGCGCGGCGGTGCTGAGGAATGCGAGGGAGAGGGTACCGGCGACTGCTTTTTTCATCGTGAGTGCTTCCTGGAAAGGCCCGTGGCGACGGGAACGACGATCCGGCGCGCGCACCGGTGGCGTACGGGCGCGGCTCGTGACGAACCGCACGCGTTCGCACCGCAGACGCGCGTTCGAATCGATGAAAGGGGAGCGGGCGCGTGACACGTGTCACGCGCGGCCGCATCGGATGCCGGCTAGTGCAGCAGCAGGCGGATCGTGCCGAACTCGGCGGCCGGCAACAGGCGGAGGATCGACAGGATCGCGGGCGAGGCCTGCGACCGTGCGACTTCGAGCTCGATACACGCGCGCCCGGTGCGGTTGTCGATCGCGGCCGTGTAGAGGTTGAGCGCGGCGCCGACCGCCTGGTGCAGCAGGCGCCGCACGACGGCGAGGTTGTCCGATTCGACGCGGATCGACAGCAGCACGAGCTCGTCGGCAGGGTGCCGGCGCCGTGCACGAACGGGCGGGAGATCGCGTGAAGCGGCGGATTCGGTTCTGGTCGGTTTCATGCTGGCATCCCCGGGTCGCATCGTGCTCCGCACCGCGGAGATCTCGTCTTGGACATGCCGCCCATTCTAGGAATGGCGGTGAAGATACGGTGTATAGACTCGTATTGGCCCTGAAAAGAACGCATAAAAACGCCATCGCCGCCGGCTTTCGTCTTTACGGCTTTTTTACTTTGCGTAAGGAAATTGAACACCGCTTTGATACGCGGATTTCTACACTGTCGCATCCCATTCGCCAACTGAGCATGGGGGCGTCACACGGGCCTGCGCCAGCGCGGCGAGGCCCGATGCGCCGACGATCGCGCGGCGTTGCCGCGCATACAGAAAAAAGGGGAAAGCCATGTTGTGGATCACCGGCGCATTGTCGCTCGCGCTCTTTATCTATCTGTTTCATGCGTTGATCCAACCCGAGCGGTATTGATCGGCGCGATTCAACAGGAATTCGAAAATATCGGTGAATGTCATGAGCGATCTGCTTTTCATTCTGTTCACGCTCGCGTTCTTTGCGTTGACGGCGGGTTTCATCACCGGCCTTGACCGGATCTGAGCGAGCGTCGACATGTTCAACAATCTCATTCAATTCGCGATCGTTCTCGCGATCATGCTGGCGCTGGTGCCCGTCGTCGGGAAATGGCTCGCGCACGCCTTTACGAGCCCGCGCCACGCGTGGGTCGAACGCCGTACCTATGCGCTGCTCGGCGTGAACCCCGACGAAGCGATGTCGTGGCAGCGCTACGGGATGGTGCTGCTGCTTAGCAATGCCGGGATGATGCTGCTCGGCTACCTGCTGCTGCGCATCCAGGACACGCTGCCGTTCGATGCGCTGCGGCGCGCGTCGCAAAGCCCCGACCTCGCGTTCAACACCGCCGCGTCGTTCATCACGAACACGAACTGGCAGGCGTATGCGGGCGAAAGCAGCCTGTCGAACTTCTCGCAGATGGCCGTCATCACGTTCCTGATGGTGGCCAGCGCGGCGACCGGCGTCGCGGCCGCGGGCGGCTTCATCCGCGGGCTGAGCCGCAAGAGCGCGGCGGACATCGGCAACTACTGGGTCGACTTCACGCGCGTGACCTATCGCGTGCTGCTGCCGCTCAGCTTCGTGATGGCGCTCGTGTACGTGTGGCAGGGCATGCCGCAGACGCTCGCGTCCGACGCATGGGCGACCACGCTCGAAGGCGCGCGCCAGCAGATCGTGATGGGGCCCGTAGCCAGCCTCGAATCGATCAAGCACATCGGCACGAACGGCGGCGGCTTCTTCAGCATGAACGCCGCGCATCCGTTCGAAAACCCGACGCCGCTCACCAACACGCTGCACATGCTGTCGATGCTGCTGATTCCGTCCGCGCTCACCTATGCGCTCGGCACGATGATCGGCCGGCGCCGCCAGGGCTGGGTGATCCTCGCCGCCTTCGTCGTGATGTTCGTCGGCTTCCTGGCCGTGATCTATTCGGCCGAGCAGCACGGCAATCCGCTCGTGACCGGGCTCGGCGTCGACCAGCAACCGAGCGCCACGCAGCCGGGCGGCAACATGGAAGGCAAGGAGATGCGCTTCGGCATCGCGCAGACGAGCCTGTTCGCCACCGTCACGACGGCCGCGACCACCGGGTCGGTCGATGCGATGCATGACTCGCTGACACCGCTCGGCGGGCTCGTGCCGATCGCGCAGATGATGCTGAACAACGTGTTCGGCGGCGACGGCGTCGGGCTGATCAACCTGTTCACGTTCGCGATCCTCACGGTGTTCCTGGTCGGGATGATGATCGGGCGCACGCCGGAATTCCTCGGCAAGAAGATCGAGGCGCGCGAGATGAAGCTCGTGATGCTCGCGGTGCTCGCGCATCCGTTCAGCATCCTCGGCTTCACCGCGGTGGCGTCGATGCTGCATTCGACGATGGACAGCCTCGCGAACCTCGGCCCGCACGGCTTCAGCGAAGTGCTGTACGCGTATACGTCGGGCACGGCCAACAACGGCTCCGCGTTCGCGGGCCTGAACGCGAACACGCCGTTCTTCAATACGACGATCGGCTTCGCGATGCTGATCGGCCGCTACCTGACGCTGCTGCCGATGCTCGCGGTCGCGGGCAGCCTCGCCGCGAAGAAGCGCGTGCCGGAAAGCGCGGGCACGCTGTCGACGTCGACGGGCCTGTTCGCCGGCCTGCTGGTCTTCGTGATCCTGGTCGTCGGTGGTCTCACGTTCCTGCCGGCGCTCGCGCTCGGCCCGGTCGTCGAGCACCTGATGATGTCGGGCGGCCAACTGTTCTGAGGAAAACATCATGATGCAAGGCAATCGCCAGGCAGCGGCCGCCGCCGCGCCGGCACCCGGTTCTTCGTTCGGCGCGGCGACGCGCGGCCTCGTGCGGCCCGTGATCGCGTCGTCGGTGCTGTTCATGCTCGTCACGGGTGTCGCGTATCCGCTGCTCACCACGGGCGCCGCGAACATGCTGTTCCCGTCGCAGGCGCGCGGCAGTCTCGTGCAGCGCAACGGCACGACGGTCGGCTCGGCCGTGATCGGGCAGAACTTCACGCGTGCCGGCTACTTCCACGGGCGGCCGAGCGCGACGGTCGGCACCGATCCGGCCGATCCGTCGAAGACGGTCGACCAGCCGTATAACGCAGCCGGCAGCGGCGCGAGCAACCAAGGCGCTACGAGCAAGAAGCTGCTCGCGGATATCGCACAGCGTGTGCGCGCCTACCGGCAGGAGAACGCGCTCGCCGCCGGCACGCCGGTGCCGGCGGATGCGGTGACCGCATCGGCGTCGGGGCTCGATCCCGAGATCTCGGTCGCGAACGCGCGGCTGCAGGCGGCGCGGGTCGCGCAGGCGCGCGGCGTCGATGCCGCGCAGGTTGCGGTGCTCGTCGACCGGATCGCCCTGCCGCGCCAGCTCGGCGTGCTCGGCGAACCGCGCGTGCGCGTGCTCGACCTGAACCTCGCGCTGGACCGCGCATTCGGTCACGCGGCCGGCGCGAAGCAATAGCAGGAACCACGGAGTCACTCATGTCCCATATCGAAACCCCGATCAATCCAGTGGCGATGCCGGTCGGCGGCGTGCCGCCGATGCGCTGGACGGCCGTGCTGCGCGAGGCATTCCGCAAGCTCGCGCCGCGCGTGCAGTTGAAGAACCCCGTGATGTTCGTCGTGTATCTCGGCAGCATCGTCACGACCGTGCTGTGGCTGCAGGCGCTGACCGGCACCGGCGACGCGCCGGCCGGCTTCATCTTCGCGGTCGCGTGCTGGCTGTGGTTCACCGTGCTGTTCGCGAATGCAGCCGAGGCGCTCGCCGAAGGGCGCGGCAAGGCGCAGGCCGACGCGCTGCGTGCGGCGCGCAAGCGCGTGTATGCGAAGGTGCTCGACGAGCCGAAGCAATTCGGCAGCACCAGCCATCGCGTGCCGAGCGACGAGCTTGCGGCCGGCAGCATCGTGCTCGTCGAAGCCGGCGACACGATTCCGGCCGACGGCGAAGTGATCGACGGCGTCGCGTCGGTCGACGAATCGGCGATCACCGGCGAATCCGCGCCGGTGATCCGCGAGTCGGGCGGCGATTTCTCGTCGGTGACGGGCGGTACGCGCGTGCTGTCCGACTGGATCATCGTGAAGATCACCGCGCAACCGGGCGAGGCATTTCTCGACCGGATGATCGCGATGGTCGAAGGCGCGAAGCGCGGCAAGACGCCGAACGAGGTCGCACTGACGATCCTGCTCGTCGCGCTGACGATCATCTTCCTGCTCGTGTGCGTGACGCTGCTGCCGTTCTCGCAGTTCAGCGTGCTGCTGAACGCGTCGGGCACGGCGGTGAGCCTGACCGTGCTGATCGCGCTGCTCGTGTGCCTGATCCCGACGACGATCGGTGCGCTGCTGTCGGCGATCGGCATCGCGGGGATGAGCCGCATGATGCGCGCGAACGTGCTCGCGACGTCGGGCCGCGCGATCGAGGCGGCCGGCGACGTCGATGTGCTGCTGCTCGACAAGACCGGCACGATCACGCTCGGCAACCGCGAAGCCGTGCAGTTCCGGCCGGCGCCGGGCGTGGACGAGCGCGCGCTGGCCGAGGCCGCGCAACTGTCGTCGCTTGCCGACGAGACTCCGGAAGGGCGTTCGATCGTCGCGCTCGCGAAGCAGCGCTTCTCGCTGGACGTGGCGGCAGTCGCCGGCAGCATCACCGTGCCGTTCAGCGCACGCACGCGGATGAGCGGCCTCGATATCGGCGAGCGTCAGGTGCGCAAGGGCGCGGCGTCCGCGATCCGCGCGCATGTCGATGCGCTCGGCGGCGTGTTTCCTCAAGCGGTCGAGACGGCCGTCAACGACATCGCGCGACGCGGCGGTACGCCGCTCGTCGTGGCCGACGGTTTCCGCGTGCTCGGTGCGATCGAGCTGAAGGACATCGTCAAGCACGGGATCGCCGCGCGTTTCGCCGAGCTGCGCAAGGTCGGCGTGAAGACCGTGATGATCACCGGCGACAACCGGCTCACCGCGGCCGCGATCGCGGCGGAAGCCGGCGTCGACGACTACCTCGCCGAAGCGACGCCCGAGGACAAGCTGCGGCTGATCCGCGAGCACCAGGCGAAGGGCCATCTCGTCGCGATGACCGGCGACGGCACCAACGACGCACCCGCGCTCGCGCAGGCCGACGTGGCGGTCGCGATGCACAGCGGCACGCAGGCGGCGAAGGAGGCGGCCAACATGGTCGACCTCGACAGCAACCCGACCAAGCTGATGCAGGTGGTCGAGGTCGGCAAGCAGATGATCATGACGCGCGGCGCGCTGACCACGTTCAGCGTGGCCAACGATCTCGCGAAGTATTTCGCGATCATCCCGGCCGCGTTCGTCGCGACGTATCCGGCGCTCGGCGCGCTGAACGTGATGGGGCTGCACAGCCCGACGTCGGCGATCCTGTCGGCGGTGATCTTCAACGCGCTGATCATCGTTGCGTTGATCCCGCTTGCACTGAAAGGCGTGAAGTATCGCGCGGAGCCGGCCGAGAAGCTGCTGGGGCGCAACCTGCTGATCTACGGCGTGGGCGGGATCGTCGCGCCGTTCATCGGCATCAAGCTGATCGACATGCTGTTGACGCCGTTTATCTGACCGAACGCGCCGTCGCGGCCCCGCTCATGCCTTCATGGCGTGCGCGGGGCCGTTCGGCGTTTCAATTGCCGGAAGCGATCATGGATGTGAATGTGAACGTGAGCGAAGCGAATCGACGGACAACGGGGCAGCGTGACACCGCTGCCCGCCTCAGTGGTGACGGCGTGGGTCGCGACCGCTGGCGCGGCATGCTGCGCGCATGCGCGGCACTGGCCGACCGCATCGCGGGCGCCGGACCCGACACGCAGCCGGCGCTGGCCGTGCGCGAAGCGCATCCGCGCACGCACGTATGGGTGTCGCAGTACGCGGCGCCGCTGCTGCTCGCCACGCTCGTGTGCGCGCTGGCCACACTCGCGGCGAGCGCGCTGCTGCGCGTGTTCGACCTGTCGAACGTCGTGATGCTGTTCCTGATGACCGTCGTGCTGATCGCGCTGCGGCTCGGCCGGCTCGCCGGCGCGTGGGCCGCGTTCGTGTGCGTCGGCTGCTTCGACTTCTTCTTCGTCGAGCCGAGGCTGTCGTTCGCGGTGTCCGATACGCAGTACGTGTTCACGTTTGCGCTGATGCTGGCCGTCGCGCTCGCGATCGGCCAGCTCGCGGCGCGCCTGCGTGCGGAGGCGCGGGCCGCACGCGCGAACGAGAAACGCTCGGCGGCGCTGGCGCGTGTCGCGCATGACCTGTCGGCCGCGATCGAGACCGAGCAGATCGCATCGATCTGCACCGGCACGATCGCGCCGCTGCTCGGCGTGCGCGTCGCGCTCGTGCTGCCGGATGCAAATGACCATCTGATGCCGGCGCAGCACGCCCGGTTCGTCGAAGCACCGATCGCCCGCTGGGTCTACGAGCATGCGCGCGGCGCCGGGTGCGGAATGCCGCCGTTCGAGCGCGCGGCCGCGCAGTACCTGCCGCTGAAGGCGCCGATGCGCGTGCGCGGCGTGCTCGTGCTGTTCGGCGACGCGCAGCCGGTCCCCACCGATCCCGACGATCGCCGCCTGATCGACGCGCTGTGCTCGTCGATCGCGATGGCGCTCGAACGCGTGCACTACGTCGGCGTCGCGCAGCACACGCTGGTCCGCATCGAAGGCGAGCGGCTACGCAACGCGCTGCTTGCCGCGGTATCGCACGACCTGAAGACGCCGCTGACCGCGATCCGCGGGCTCGCCGAGACACTGGAGCGGCCCGAGCGGCTGGCCGACGGGCAGCCGGCCGCACTCGCGCACGGCATCCGCAACCAGGCGGAGGCGCTGCACGGGCTCGTCGTGAACCTGCTCGACCTCGCGCGCATGCAGAGCGAGGGCGTGCGGCTGAATCGCGAGTGGCACATGCTCGACGAGATCGTCGGCAGCGCGCTCGCGCATTCGGCCGGCGTGCTGGCCGGCCGCGACGTGAGCGCCGACTTGCCGGCCGACCTGCCGCTGATCGACGTCGATGCGCTGCTGATCGAGCGCGTGCTGATGAACCTGCTCGACAACGCGGCGAAGTACGCGGGCACGGACGCGGCCGTGGCGGTGCGCGCGCGCGTGTTCGGCGAAACGCTGTACGTATTCGTCGAGGACGACGGGCCCGGCTTCATTGCGCGCAACACCGAGCCGCTGTTCGAGCCGTTCGAGCGAGAGCGCAAGGAATCGTCGATCAGCGGCGTCGGGCTCGGGCTCGCGCTGTGCCGCAGCATCGTCAACGCGCACGGCGGCTCGATCCGCGCGGTGCCGCTCGATCCGCACGGCGCGCGGTTCGAGATTCGCCTGCCACTGGGCGCGCCGCCCGATATCGAACACGAGAGCCGGACATGATCAGATCGCGCGTACTTATCGTCGAGGACGAGTCGGACATCCGCCGCTTCGTGCGGATGGCGCTGGAACAGGAAGGGCTCGACACCTGCGAGGCGTCGACGGCCCGCGAGGCGCGGATGTATGCGTCGAGCAGCAAGCCCGATCTCGTGATCGTCGATCTCGGGCTGCCGGACGACGACGGCAAGACCTTCATCCGCGAGTTGCGCGAATGGTCGACGGTGCCGGTGATCGTGCTGTCGGCGCGGCAGCAGGAAGTGGAGAAGGTCGCGGCGCTCGATGCGGGCGCGGACGACTACCTGCCGAAGCCGTTCGGCGTGCCCGAACTGCTCGCACGGGCACGCGCGCAGTTGCGGCGCGCGGCGTTCGTGTCGGCCGACGGTCAATCGTCGTCGATCGTGCGGTTCGGCGACGTGACCGTCGATCTCGGCCGCCACGAAGTGGCGCGCGGCGGCGAGCCCGTTCACCTGACGCGCCTCGAATTCCGGCTGCTCGCCGCGCTGATCCGCGCGCGCGGCGGCGTGATTGCCGCGCGGCAATTGCTGGCGGAAGTCTGGGGCATCCACGACGCGGACCGCGCGCACTACGTGCGCGTGTACATGACGAACCTGCGGCAGAAGCTCGAACCGGTGCCGGCGCGGCCGCGGCACCTGCTGACGGAGCTGCAGTTCGGCTACCGGCTGGTCGGCCTGGAAACGGTCGGCATGGCGGACGGGCCGCGCGGCGCGGTATCGGCAGGTCTAGACAACTGAAATCGCGCGTCCGGCCGTGCGCCGGCGCGCGGAGAAAGCTGTTGTTTAGCTCGATGTAATTCGCAATTAATTGAAATATAAGGAAATTTGCGACCCACGATCCTATTGAACCGACAATTAGAGATAAACACGGATTGCTGGCGCACCTTCTGAAAAGGCAAAGTTGTATGTACAACTTGGGGTGTCGCCGGAAGGGGCGGACTCCGGGTTGGAAGGGTTCACGGCGGCGCCGCCCGACGGGACCCCGCCCAGTTCGCCTCTGACAGGAACGCCATGAAGAAACTCGCGCTCAGTATTGCCCTTGCCTGCATCGCGGTCGGTGCCCACGCCAAGGATTGGTCGACGATCCGGTTTGGCGTCGACGCCAGCTATCCGCCGTTCGAATCGAAGGACGCAAGCGGCAAGGTCGTCGGCTTCGACGTCGATCTCGGCAACGAGATCTGCGCCCGCCTGAAGGCGAAATGCGTGTGGATCGAGAACGACTTCGACGGGATGATTCCCGCGCTGAAGGCGAAGAAGTTCGACGGCGTGCTGTCGTCGATGTCGATGACGCCGGCGCGTGCCGAGCAGATCGCGTTCTCCGACAAGCTGTTCAACACGCCGACGCGCCTCGTCGCGAAGAAGGGCACGAACCTGCAGCCGACGGCCGAATCGCTGAAGGGCAAGTCGGTCGGTGTCGAGCAGGGCACCATCCAGGAAACCTACGCAAAGGCCTACTGGGCGCCGAAGGGCGTGCAGGTCGTGCCTTACCAGAACCAGGACGGCGTGTACCAGGACCTGATGTCGGGCCGCCTCGACGCGGCGCTGCAGGACGCGGTGCAGGCCGACATCGGCTTCCTGAAGACGCCGCGCGGCGCGAACTTCGAGTTCGCCGGCAAGGACATCGACGATCCGAAGACGCTCGGCAACGGCGCCGGCATCGGGCTGCGCAAGGACGACGCCGACCTGAAGGCGAAGATCGACCACGCGATCGCCGACATCATCAAGGACGGCACGTACAAGAAGCTCGAGAAGAAGTACTTCGCGTTCGACGTCTACGGCGGTTGATTCCCCCCGCGGCGCGCATCGGTTGCGGTGCGCGCCGCGCCTGTCGTGGGTGCAACCCGCTTCGCGCGATGCGTCCGACTTGATGAGCAGGCTGCATCAGGTAGTGCGCAGATATCGTTTGATGCGCGGGTAATGGCTATTGACAATCCAGCCACATCGTTCTGGATCCCTCCTATGATCTTCCAAGGATTTGGCCCGCTGTTGTGGGCCGGCACGGTGGAAACCGTGAAGCTCGCGGTGCTGTCGCTCGCGGCGTCGCTCGTGCTGGGCCTCATCGGCGCAAGCGCGAAACTGTCGACGAACCGCATGCTCAAGTCGATCGGCACCTTCTACACGACGCTGATCCGCGCGGTGCCGGACCTCGTGCTGATGCTGCTGCTGTTTTACGGGATCCAGATCCTGCTGAACAACGTCACCGACATGCTCGGCTGGGACCAGATCGACATCGACCCGTTCGTGGCCGGCGTCATCACGCTCGGCTTCATCTACGGCGCGTACTTCACCGAGACGTTCCGCGGCGCGTTCCTCGCGGTGCCGCGCGGCCAGCTCGAAGCGGGCTTCGCTTACGGGATGAGCGGCTGGCGCGTGTTCCGCCGCATCCTGTTCCCGCAGATGATGCGCTTCGCGCTGCCCGGCATCGGCAACAACTGGCAGGTGCTCGTGAAGGCCACCGCGCTCGTGTCGATCATCGGCCTTGCCGACGTGGTGAAAGCGTCGCAGGACGCGGGCAAGAGCACGCTCGATTTCTTCTTCTTCACGCTGGCTGCAGGCGCGATCTACCTCGCGATCACGACGGTGTCCAACGTCGTGCTGCATCACCTCGAGAAGCGTTATTCCGTCGGCGTCCGGAGGCTCGTACTGTGATCGAACTCGTCAGCCAGTACTGGCAAAGCTATCTCTACACCGACGGCTACCGCTTCAGCGGCCTCGCGATCACGCTGTGGCTGCTGGTGGTGTCGATCGCGTTCGGCTTCGCGCTCGCCGTGCCGCTCGCGATCGCGCGCGCTTCGTCGAACCGCTGGATCTCCGGCCCGGTGTGGCTCTATACGTACGTGTTTCGCGGCACGCCGCTCTACGTGCAGCTGCTGATGTGCTACACGGGCATCTACAGCCTGCAGGTCGTGCACAACCACGTGCTGCTCGACACGTTCTTCCGCAACGCGATGAACTGCACGCTGCTCGCGTTCGTGCTGAACGAGTGCGCGTATGCTACCGAGATCTTCGCGGGGGCGATCAAGGCGACGTCGGCCGGCGAGATCGAAGCCGGCATGGCCTACGGGATGTCGCGCTTCAAGCTCTATACGCGGATCATCCTGCCTTCCGCGCTGCGCCGCTCGCTGCCGAGCTACAGCAATGAAGTGATCCTGATGCTGCACGCGACGACGCTCGCGTTCACCGCGACCGTGCCCGACATCCTGAAGGTCACGCGCGACGTCAATTCGGCGACCTACATGTCGTTCCAGGCCTACGGCATCGCGGCGGTGCTGTACGCCGCCGTCGTATTCACGCTCATCTGGGCGTTCCGCAAGCTCGAGACGCGCTGGCTCGCGTACCTCGCGCCGCGCGGCCACTAACGCTTTCGCAAGATTCGCAAGGAAGGACCCAGCATGTACAAGCTTACCGTTGACAACCTGCACAAGAAGTTCGGCGACAACGAGGTGTTGAAGGGCGTGTCGATGAAGGCGAAGGCCGGCGACGTGATCAGCATCATCGGCTCGAGCGGATCCGGCAAGAGCACGTTCCTGCGCTGCATCAACTTCCTCGAGCAGCCGTGCTCGGGGCAGATCACAATCGGCAGCGAGCCGATCCAGACCACGCGCGACCGCAACGGCTCGCTGCGCGTGGCCGACCAGAAGCAGCTGCAGCGGATGCGCACGAAGCTGTCGATGGTGTTCCAGCACTTCAACCTGTGGGCCCACATGACGGTGCTCGAGAACATCATCGAAGCGCCGATGGCCGTGCTCGGCGTCGGCAAGGACGAAGCGATCGCGCGGGCGCGCAAGTACCTGGAGAAGGTTGGCCTCGCGCCGCGCGTCGAGGGCATGTATCCGTCGCACCTGTCGGGCGGCCAGCAGCAGCGTGTGGCCATTGCACGCGCGCTGGCGATGGAGCCGGAAGTGATGCTGTTCGACGAGCCGACGTCGGCGCTCGATCCGGAGCTCGTCGGCGAAGTGCTGAAGGTGATGCAGAAGCTCGCCGAGGAAGGCCGCACGATGGTCGTCGTCACGCATGAGATGGGTTTCGCGCGCAACGTGTCGAACCACGTGATCTTCCTGCACCAGGGGAAGATCGAGGAAGAGGGGAATCCGCAGGAGATTCTCGTGAACCCGAAGAGCGAACGGCTCGGGCAGTTTCTGTCGGGGCGGTTGAAGTAAGCCGGCAGGCGGCGTCGCGGGTTGTCCGGGGCGCCGCACACTGGAACGCTAAATGCTTGTCACGCGGGATCCTTTCGATGAAGGAGCACCGCGATGAGCACACCGACCCCCACCGCCTTTTCCCATGTGAAGCCGCAGGACACCGCCTATCACGGCGAAGGCCTGCGCGACTTCTTCCTGTATCGCGATCTTGGCATCGCGGCCGCGACGAACGGCAAGGTCGTCGCGCAACTCGTCCGGGCGAATCATGCACCGGAGGCGGGCACCGGCTGGCACCGTCACGAGGCCGAGTTCCATATCGTGATCATGCTGAAGGGCTGGGCGCGCTTCATGTACGGCGAACGGGAGACGCTGGTGAGCGCCGGCGACTGCGTGCATCAGGCGCCGGGAATCGTTCACTACCTGTTCGACTACTCGCCGGACATGGAGTACCTGGAGATCGTCGGGCCCGCCGATTTCACGTCGATCGATGTCGAGGGGCCATGCGCGGTACCGCCGCCGACGCCGTGGGGAGAGGCGGGGGCGTAGCTGCCGCGCATGATGTGCACGCTTGCGACAAACCGCCTTCGGGCGGTTTTTTCGTTATGGCGCACCGAGCGCTTCCGTTGGCTCCGCGCGCACCCGCGATCCGCTTTCCCCTTCGTCACATTCTTTCGGATCCTGACGGTCGCGATGCTGAAGATCCGGAAAGAAAAGAAAGACATTCGTCAGCTTCGATGCGTTGACGGCGCCACGTTGTCAAAGATCGTCAATTGCGGGGGGATGCGGTGCACGGCCTGTCGTCGACCGGCGTTAAGGAGGTACAGCCGGATCACCGGTTGAGTTACCCGGGAGAGTTTCATGAAGCGTATCGCGAAGATCCTGACGGCCACCGCAGTGGCATGTGCCGTTCTCGCTCCGGCACTGGCCGAAGCGCATTCGCACCGTGTGTGTCATGTCGATCACCACCACCATCGCGTGTGCCGCTGGGTGCGGTAACCGCGACTTTCCCGGGGATACCCGGAACGCAGGCTTTATTCAGGCAAATCAGGAGAGGACTATGAAAAAGACGATGTTGATCGCCGCGCTGGTCGCTGGCATGGGTATGTCGATCGGTGCATTCGCGCAGGTTCCGGCCAGCGCGCCGGCCGGCACGACCGGTCTGTGCAAGGACGGCTCGTTCTACTCGGGCGCATCGAAGAAGGGCGCGTGCGCAGGCCACAAGGGTGTGAAGACCTGGTACGGCGCATCGTCGGCGGCAGCCGCGAGCGCACCGGCCGCAGCGCCGGCGACGGCAGCTTCCGCAGCAGCCCCTGCGTCCGGCACCGCGCCGGCGAAGAGCGCGGCTGCAACGACCGCGGCGGCAGCGCCGGGCGGCGGCGCGGGCAAGGTGTGGGCGAACGACAGCACGAAGGTCTACCACTGCTCGACCGACAAGTACTACGGCAAGACGAAGCACGGCAGCTACATGTCGGAAGCCGATGCGAAGGCGAAGGGTTACCACGCGTCGCACGGCAAGGCCTGTTCGTAACGCAGGCTGACGCGCGAGCCGCTCCCTCGCGCGTCGTCCGCACACTGCAGCAACGCACGCCCCGCCATCAACGGCGGGGCGTTTCATTTTCAGCGTCGTCCGGCTTCAGTGAGCTTGATGCGACGGCGTGTCGGTCGCCACCTCGCTCATGGTTGCGCGCGCATCGAGCAGCGCGCGCAGCGTCACGTAATGCGTGCCGTCCTCGTTGCCTTCCGCACCCGCGGTGCGATCGTACGGCTCGTTGTCGTGAATCGTCGCCCGCACGATCGGATAGATCTGCGTTTCCCAGCGGCTGCCGTTGAACACGCCGTAGTGGCCTGCGCCCGTCTGTACGTGATGCGTCTTCAGGTACGGCGGCAACCCCGAACACAGTTCCTGCGCGGCCACCGTCTGGCCCACTGCGCAGATATCGTCCTTCTCGCCTTCGATCGTCAACAGCGCGGTGCGATGAATCGCCGCCGGCTCGACGAGCCGCTCGCCGACCGTCAGCTCGCCGCGCGCGAGCGCGTATTGCTGGAACACCTTCTCGACCGTTTCCAGATAGAACTCCGCGGTGAGATCGGCGGTGGCGAAGTATTCGTCGTAGAAGTGCCGCAGCGTGTCGGCTTTTGCCGGGTCGCCTTTCGCGCGCTGGTAATACAGATCGGCGAACGATGCCGCATGGCGATCGGGATTCATCGACATGAACGCGCCGACCTGCACGAAACCCGGATACACGCGTCGTTGCGCACCGACGAAGCCCGCCGGCACGACGCTGATCAGGTTGCGCGCGAACCATTCGATCGGCTGGCTCGTTGCGAGCGCGTTGACCTTCGTCGGATTCACGCGGCAATCGATCGGCCCCGCCATCAGCGTCAGGCTCGCGGGCTGCGCCGGATCGCCGCCGGCGGCCATCAGCGCAACCGCCGCGAGCGCGGCAACGGTTGGCTGGCAGATCGCGAGCACGTGCGCATCCGGGCCGATCTGGTGGATGAAGTCGATCACGTGCGCGACGTATTCGTCGAAGCCGAACCGTCCGGCCGTCAGCGGGATGTCGCGCGGGTTGTGCCAATCGGTGATGTACACGTCGTGGTCGGCCAGCATCGTATGCACGGTGCCGCGCAACAGCGTCGCGAAATGCCCGGACATAGGAGCTACGATCAGCACGCGCGGCTGACGCGCCACCGGCCGCGCCTTGCG
The DNA here is from genome assembly GCA_900497675.1 of Arapaima gigas. Taxonomy (NCBI): domain Eukaryota; kingdom Metazoa; phylum Chordata; class Actinopteri; order Osteoglossiformes; family Osteoglossidae; genus Arapaima; species Arapaima gigas. The sequence goes on from UFQX01000250.1 coordinate 361,661, forward strand.
GAAATGCAGCAGCGTGCCGAACGGGGTGCCCGCGGCGGCTTCCTCGACGATCGGCACCGTTTCGCCGTCGACGACGATCGACGCGATGCCGAACGGCGGACGCCGATGCGAGAACGCGCAGCATTCGAGCAGTTCGCACAGCGCGTCGAGCATGCGGCCGGTCGGCGTCGCGGTGGCGGGCGGCCACAGCGACATCGTCGCGCGGGTAGCGGCGGCCCATGCGCGCGCCGGACGCGTGCATTCTGCAGACCATTGATAGAACGGATAGGCAAGCAGATTCATGGCTGTCGCTCGTTGTGCCGCGTTGCAAGGAACGAGGCAAGCGATGTGCCAGCTTGCGGCTGGCACGCGCGTTGCACGCGGTTCGGGAACGCGGCGACGCAGGCGGCGTGCGACAGCCGGCAGCCGCGCGCGATGCGTTGCCGGGCCGGTCGGACGTGCGACATGTGCAGCGACAGCGTGCGGCGCTGCGCCAGTTCGGCGAATGCGCGGCACCGGCATGGTGCGGGTGGCGCCACATGGCGTCTGTTTTGGTGCAGGGGCACGAACGGTCTTGAACAGGGGAGCGACATGGAAGTCACCGGAGGACAGACGACGCTGACCATCAGCAGCCGCAATTACTCGTCGTGGTCGATGCGCGGCTGGCTGCTCGCGAAGCTGAGCGGGCTCACGTTCGAAACGGTCAGCGTGCCGATCGATGCCGCGTCGCGCGCGGAGTTGCTGCTGTTGTCGCCGTCGATTCTCGTGCCGTGCCTCACACACGACGGCAACACGGTGTGGGACACGCTCGCGATCGCCGAGTACCTGAACGAAGTCCGGCCGCAGGCGCGATTGCTGCCGGAAGACCGGAGAGCCCGCGCGCATTGCCGGTCGATCTGCGGCGAGATGCATTCCGGTTTCAGCGCATTGCGCTCCGCGTTGCCGATGAACCTGCGCGCGCATTTCCCCGGCTTCCGCATCTGGTCGCGCGCGCAGCACGACATCGAGCGGATCGTGACGATCTGGCGCGAGTGCCTGGCCGCATACGGCGGCCCCTGGCTGTTCGGTGCGGAGATCGGCATCGCCGATGCGATGTATGCGCCGGTCGTCACGCGCTTCCTGACCTACGACGTGAAGCTCGAGCCCGACATCGCCGAGTACTGCATGCAGGTGCTCGCGCATCCGTTCGTCGCGGAGTGGATCGATGCGGCGAAGGCGGAGCACGAAGACATCGACGAACTCGACATGGAGTTCTGACGCGCCGGATCACGTGCGGCACTCGCGTTGTCACGCATGACGCGCTCAAATATCGGATGAATGGCGTCTGATCAAAGCGCGCTTAAATCGGACGAATCGCCGCCACGGCGTGAGGCCCCGTGCGGCGGGCCACGTGCGTTATCGGGGTAAACATCGCGGGCGCGGTGCCGATAACGCAGGTCCAGTGACCGCAAGAGAAACACGTGAAACCGTTCGTCATGCTTGTCTTTGCCGCTGCGCTCGTCACGTCAGCCGGCTGCGCCCAACTTCAACCCGCACACCAGGACGCGAATACGCACACCGATGCGCCGTCCGCATCGACGTCGCTCGTCGATTTCGTCATACCAGCCGATGCGCTTGGTGCGCGCGATCCTCAGTTGACCGCGTTGCTCGCGAAAGTCGGCGCGCTGGCATCGAAGCAGTCGCAACCGATGACGATTCGCGTGGCTGCGCTGCCGCAGGATTTCGGCTACCTGAACCAGTCGATCAAACGCGGCATTGCGACGCCGCGTGCTGCGGCGGTGCGCGTCGAGAACGTCGCGGCCGGCAGTTGCAGGCCGTACAGCGTCCAGGTCGGACCGAGCCAATAACAGGAGATCCCGCGATGCTACGACTGTCGATCTGTGCCGCCGTGTTCGTGTGCGGCACCGCGTGTGCGGCGACGCCCGGCGATGGCGTGCCGTTTGCCCCTGCTGCATCCAACCAGGTGTTTCCACCGCTGCCGCCATTCGCGTCGCTGCCGCCGGGAGCGGGCGGCGACGACGAAGTGCAGGCACCCGCACCGACGGGCGGCCGTCACGCGAAGAAGCTGCGCCACGCATCGCCCGCGAAGAAGGCGCCGGAATTGCAGGTGCGTCTCGTCGTGACCGACGAGTCGCGCGCGGCCCTCGCCGCCGAGGACAAGAAGCTCGACGACGCGTTGGCGAAAAGCACGCACGAGCGGCGCACGACGGGGGCCGGCGCGGCAGCGCTGGCGATGACGCCATGAGCCCGCGGATTCGAAACGGCGGATACGTGACGGCCCGAACCGGAGCGGCGTCGATGCAACGACGTTGCACGCCATGGCTGTGGTTCGCGATGTTGGTGTTGAGCGCGCTCATCGTCACGCCGGTGCGTGCCGCCGACGACGCGCCCGGCAACGAATGCTTCGAGCGCGCGGCCGGCTATCAGGGCGTCAACCCGCATATCCTGCGCGCGATCGCCTGGTACGAATCGAAGGGCAATCCGGCTGCCGTGCATCGCAACGCGGACGGCAGCATCGACGTCGGCCAGACCCAGATCAACTCGGTGCATTTCGGCGAACTGCGCCGCTATGGCGTGCCGCCACGCGCGCTGAAGGATGCGTGCGTGAACATCTACGTCGCGGCGTGGATGCTGAAACGCAAGATGGTCCGCTACGGGAACACCTGGCAGGCGATCGGCGCCTATCACTCGGAAACGCCGCGCTATCGGGACGAATACGCGCGAAACATCCATGCGGTGGTCGTGTCGTGGGGCTTGCACGAATGAGCCGCCTTTTGGTGAGTGTTGAAGGCCGGAAGTAAGGATCGCGGCGGGCTCGGCCGGTTCGACGAACGTGCCGCAGCCTGTCGTTTTCCCGAATGCATCAAGCCGATTCTGCTGCGCAAACGATTTACATCAAATTCTGCTCAAGGAACCCCTGCGACGAGGTTAAAGAACTCCACCGCGTATGTCGTAAACGGGAGCACGGGGAACGGCGGCGATGATCGCGCATGCAGCGCGACGCGCCGCCGCACAAGAAAGCAAGCGCAGCAGGGGAATCGACTTGAATCGTCAGCAATCGTGGACGCGTACGGCGGCGCCCGGAGAAATCATCTACTCCGAGGGCTTTGCGGGTGAGCCCGTCATCTTCTTGATCACCGACGGCAAGGTCGAGCTGTCCACACGATGCGAAGACAAGCGCGTCGTCGTCGCGACCCTCGGCCGCGGCGAGTTCTTCGGTGAATCGGCGTTGCTCGCGGCCGAGCCGCGCGCTCATACCGCGAAGGCACTTTCATTCTGTCAGCTCACGGTCGTGCCGGCCGGCATGCTCGATGAAGAAATCGAGCGCGTGTCGGCGCTGCTGCGCCACATCGTGCGAACGATGATCCGCCGCGTGAAGCGCAAGGACGACCAACTCGCCACCTACACCCATGCCGACTTCATGCCGGGCGTGCTGTCGTATGCGCATGTGCTGTCGCTGATGGCGGGCGCCGAAGCGCGCGATGGCGGCGACACGTGGGCGCGCCGGCCGATGCAGGCCCATGCGGCCGAAACCTCGGTGCCGCTCGCCGAAGTGATCCGCAAATGCCGCGCGATTGCCGGCCATTCGCGGCCGCACGTGCTCGCGATGCTGCGACGCATGGAGAAGCTCAATCTCGTCACGATCGAAGCAGCGCAGGCGGACCATGCGGGCGGGGCGGTCGACTACGCGGCGTCGTCGGATGCGCGCCAGGTCGTCACGTTCGACGCCGCGCGCGTGATCGATCGCGCGCAGCAGGTGGCCGATCACGATCTCGACCTGTCGATCAACAGCGAACTCGAACTCATCGAGCTGGCCGATCTCGAAGCGCTGATCGGCGTCGAGAAGACGATGCTGCTCAACAAGCTGTCGAACGGCGAGATTGCCGACGAGTTGTTCGCGTTCCGCAAATCGAAGGTCCTCAGTTACGTCGAACAGAAGGGCGTGACGTACTTCTCGCGGCGCAACGCGCGCCGTGGAGAGGTGCGCTCGCTGGAGGATCTCGTGTCGATCGACCAGCGCACGCTGTTCGACGTCATCAGCACGTTCGACACCTACGATCTCGCGAAGCTCGTCGCGAATCTCGACGATCGCGCGGTGGCCGACAAGCTGTTCTCCGTGATGACCGAGGCGCGGCGCAACGAGGTGTCGTGGGTGATGCGTCGCGAGCTCAAGCTCGATCCGGTCGAGATCGAGGATATCGAGCAGCGCGTGCTGGATGCCGTTCGCGCGGCAAAGGCGCCGGCGGTGGGCACCGTGCCTGTCGCATCGGCTTCGGACGCATGACGAGGAGACGCGCATGGACCTGTTGACCCTGGCCGGTGTGCTGTTGGGCGGTGCGGCGATCGTGTTCGGTTTCGCGCTGGAAGGCGGGCATTTCTCGATGCTGTTCCAGTTCGAGGCGCTCATCATTGTGCTCGGCGGCACGCTCGGCGCGGTGATGATCCAGAACACGTGGGCGCGCTTCTTTGACGCGGTGAAGCAGCTGCGGCTCGCGTTCGTCCGTGCGCGCGAGGTCGATCGCAAGAACCTGTCCGACCTGCTCGAATGGGGCGACCGCGCGAAGCTCGACGGGCTGCTTGCATTCGAATCGATGGACGTGAGCGGCATCCATCCGTTCGCGCGCCGCGGGCTCGAACTGCTGGCGAACGGCGTATCGACCGCCGTGCTCGAAGACGCGCTGCAGCGCGAACTCGATGCCTACGAACGCAGCCGCCTCGCCGCTGCGCGCGTGTGGCAGCAGGCGGGCGGCTATGCGCCGACGTTCGGCATTCTCGGGTCGGTGCTCGGGCTCGTGCAGGTGACGAGCCATATGCTCGAACCGGCGCAGCTCGGGCCGGGCATCGCGGTTGCGTTCATCGCGACGCTGTACGGGCTGGCGTTCGCCAACCTCGTGTTCCTGCCGCTTTACGGCAAGCTGCGCGCGCAGATCGACAGCGAGCTGCGGTTTCGCAAGCTGTATCTCGACGGCTTGCTCGCGATCTCGCGCAAGGAATCGCCGCACACGATCGAGACGCGCCTGACCGGCGACGTGCGCGGGCGCGCGGTCGAATCGCTCGCGTGATGCGCGTGTGTCGTACGACGAACCCGGAATGCCAATCGCATGACTGCTCGAACTGACGGCGCATCCGCCGCCGACCGCGACGACGACGAACTCGAAGGCGCGCAATCTGGCCGCTGGCTGATTTCGTACGCGGATCTCATCACGACGCTGATGGTGCTGTTTCTCGCGTTGTACGTGCTCCAGCTCGCGAAATACAACGCGCTCGATGCGCGGTACCAGACGCTCGCGCGGCATGCGGAAAGCGCGGTGAGTGCATCCGCTGCTGCGACCGCTACCGTGACGCCTGAGCACTCGCCGCCGTGGCTCGCCTTGCTCGATTCGTTGAAGTCGAATGGCCGGATCTCGCTCGTGAAAGCGCCGCATGGCGTCGAGATCGGCATCGACGCGAAGATCCTGTTCAACGTAGGCGATGCGCGCCTGCTGCCCGATTCGTCGCCGGTGCTGAACCAGATCGCGCAGGCACTCAGCGATCACGCGACCGGCGAGATTCTCGTCGAAGGCCACACCGACAGCGTGCCGATCGCGAACGCGAAATACGAATCGAACTGGGAGCTGTCGTCGGCGCGGGCGGGGAGCGTCGTGCGCTACCTGACCGAGCGCGGCGTCGCACCGCACCGGCTCGCGGCGATCGGGCGGGCCGATACGCAGCCGCTCGTCGCGGGGGACGATGCCGCCGCGCGGGCGCGCAACCGGCGGGTGACGATCTTCGTTGCATATTGATTGGCGCTGAATTTTCGTTGTTCGCGCATCTATAAGCGGCCGCATATGTCCGCCTGACAACGACATAACGAATCTCGCATGATGAACATGTGAGATCAGCGATGCGGTTCTGCGCGTGCATGCCGATAACCCAAACTGGCTCAGACCGAGCGGTTATCGAGGGTTCCCCATGCATTTCTGGCGCAAGCTTTCCATACAGAACAAGCTGATTCTCAGCATGACGAGTTGCCTGCTCGTGTTCGTCGCGATCTCGAGCGGGCTCAGCATCCGCCTGATCGGCAACGCGGTGCGCGATCGCGTCGTGCGCGAAGAGCTGCCGACGGCCGTGAACGGCATCCGCGCCGACGTGCAGCGGCAGATGGCCGGGCCGATCGCCGCGTCGCGGATTCTCGCGCGCGATGCGTTCCTGCTGCAATGGGAAGCCGAGGGCGAACCCGACGCCGGCACGCGCAACTGGATCCAGCTCGCGAAGAACGTGAAGGACGAGCAGAAGGCCGCGTCGGTGCAGTGGGTGTCCGTGAAGAGCGGCAACTACTACAACGAATCGGGCCTGCAGCGGAAGGTGACCGACAAGGATCAGTGGCTGACCGGCTTCCTGTCGTCCGGCAAGGCGTTCGACGTGAACATGGACCGCGAAGTGACTGTCGGCGGCTACATGATGTTCATCAACAGCCGTGTTGAACTCGATGGCGTGCCGATCGGTGCTGCGTGCATGAGCCTGTCCGTCGATGCGCTCGCGAAGGGTATCGCTGCTTACCGGATCGGCGAGACCGGGTTCGCGTATCTCGTGCGTCCCGACGGCGCGATCATGATGCATCGCGATTCGTCGCTGATCGACGGCAAGCATTTCATGAAGGATCAGCAGGGGTTGCCGGGGGATGCGTCGTCGACGCTGTTGGCCGGGCGGCCGTATGCGTACCTGAGCTACAACGGTGATGGCGGGGCGCGGTTCATCGCGACGTCGTTCATTCCGGAGTTGAACGCGTATGTGGTCGTCGAGGTGCCGCAAGCTGAGTTGCTGGGGCCGGTGACGCGTGCGATCCGCAGTGCCGCGCTGGTTGCGGCGGTGGTGGGGCTGGGTGTCGCGTTGCTCGTGATCTGGCTGGTGGGGCGTGCGATTGCCGCGCCGATTCGTCGCGCGGCGACACTGCTGTCGGAGATCGCCAGCGGGCAGGGTGACCTCACGCGCCGGATGACGGTCGAGAGCCAGGACGAGATCGGGCAGTTGTCGGATGCGTTCAACCGGTTCGTGTCGTCGCTGTCGACGCTGGTGCACAGCATTCGCGCGGCTTCCTCGTCGATTGCAACCGGGTCGGCGCAGATTGCGACGGGGAATGCGGACCTCAGCGAACGCACCGAAGGGCAGTCGAGCAACCTGGAGCGCACGGCTTCGTCGATGGAAGAGATCACGGCCGTGGTGCGGAACAACACCGAAACGGCAACGACGGCCGCGAAGATGATCAACGGTGCCGCCGATACGGCGGCGCGCGGCGGGCAGGTGGTGGGCGAAGTCGTGACCACGATGCAGGAGATCAGCGACGCGTCGCAGCGGATCTCCGAGATCATCGTGATGATCGACAGTATTTCGTTTCAGACGAATATTCTTGCGTTGAATGCGGCTGTGGAGGCGGCGCGGGCCGGGGAGCAGGGGCGCGGGTTTGCAGTGGTGGCTTCTGAGGTGCGGAATCTGGCGCAGCGCAGCGCGCAGGCGGCGAAGGAGATCAAGACGCTGATCGAGCATAGCGCGGGGACGGTGAATACCGGGTCGCGGCTGGTGAGTGAGGCGGGGAAGGTGATGCGCGATGTTGTTTCGCAGGTTCAGGGGGTGAGCGCGATGATGAGCGAGATCGCTGAAGCGAGCCTGGAGCAGAGCGCCGGGATCGATCAGATCGGGGACGCGGTGCAGTCGCTCGATCAGATGACGCAGCAGAATGCGGCGTTGGTGGAGGAAAGTGCAGCGGCTGCCGCGAGCTTGAAGCAGCAGGCGGCGGAATTGACTCGATTAGTGTCGGCTTTCAAGGTGGATGAGTAAAGTCTGATTCGCGATTTAGAATAAGGCGTTTCTGAGGGACGGCTGTCGTGGATTCACGGCAGCCGTTTTTGCATGTCGGCGCGGGATTCGGTAACGCTTATAAAAATGAAACGCATTTCCAAGTGGAAGATCGGAGTGGGGCCGGTGATGCTCGTCGCGGTGGTGGCTGCGGTGGGGCGAAGGTGATTGCGTTGTCTACCGATTCCTATCTTTCTTATCGGAAGAAAGCCGTCGACGCGATTACAGCAGCGCGGGTGGAGGATCAGGTGGATCTGGACAAGAAATACATGGTCGAGGTGAATGCGCGTCTGGTTAAGCTTGTTGGCGCCGTCAAGGCGAAAGGGCTTTCCGGGAAGGTGGGGACTACCGTGCAGAGCCTCGTTGTCGATAACGGGATGACGCCGAGGGCGGATGGGGTTTTCCTAAAGTCGAATGACGGGACGGTGAGCCTTGTTGTCACAACGGTGCCGCTTTTGAAGGCTTGGGTAGGGGATGTGGGGATCAAGTATACGGATGATGTTGCCGTTATCTTCGAGAGCGAGACGTTTTATACGGACTTGTTTGGGGATGATGAGGCGGTGTTTCCGTTTCCATGTCGAAACGAATGCAATTTATTCTGGCTTCCGCAACGCTTACCGTATACATTGAACAGACACTAAACCTAATGGCAGGTATCGCCTCTGTGAGGCCGACCGTGCCCACGACGTAGCACGGACTTGCCGGCAAAAAACGGGGACCATATGGGAAATATTATAATCGAGGCTATCGCTAATAAGAAATTAATTGAGTTTTATTATAATAATTGTCTGAGAATTGCCGAGCCTCATGTATATGGGGTTACAAATGGCGTCAGGCAAGTTCTCGCTTATCAAATCGGGGGGCAAAGCAGCAACGGTGTACTCCCTGACTGGCGGCGTTTCGACCTCGGCCAGATGTCAAAAATTGCGATCCTCGCTCAAACATTTCCTGGGCGCCGTCCCATCCCGTCTGGGAAGCATAGCTCTTGGGATTCGCGTATAGCCATCGTTGACTAGATTTCCGCAGACACGCGCTAATGGTTTTTGCTGGATACCTCAGCAAACCGGACAGTCGTAGGTCGCAAGATAGCGGTGCGATAAACGTTTGCAATTGAACCAGCGATAGAGTGCTTTTTGGGGATGCCACATCGGTGTCGGCAGATCTATCTTCGCTAAAAAGGCACAAGAAGCTCGAGCCCATAATGAAGATACAATCCGTTCGAATAAAAAATTTCCGCACGTTGAAAGACGTGGCGATTCCCTTCGATTCCATTACGACGTTCATCGGGCCCAACGGGGCCGGCAAGTCCACTGTGCTTCGTGCCCTCGACTGGTACTTTAACGGCAAACCCGGTTCACTAACGGAGAAGGACTGTTCTTTCGGGGCGACCGACGAAGACGTCGAGGTTCAGGTTACATTCGCTGACCTTACCGACAAGGATCGAGACGAGCTTGGCAAGTATGCTCCTGCAGGGGTCATGACCTTCACCGCGTGGAAGCGCCGCAGCCCAGACGGAGCTGAAAGTTTATCTGCGAACTCGAAGAGTTACCCACCATTCAACGCCATCCGCAGCAAAGGATCCGCTGCCGATAAGAAAGTGGCTTACAACGATCTGCGGAGCTCTGATTCGTCGCTGGCTCTTCCGGCTTGGACTAGTGCAGACGCTGCTAACCAAGTTATGACGGCTTGGGAGGCTGGCCATACTGAGCAACTGACCGAAGCTCCGGAGTCTTTGCAGACCAACTTTTTCGGCTTCAATAGCGGGGGCAAGATGAGTGGACTTTTTGACTTCGTCTTGGTCACTGCAGACCTTCGGGCGAGCGAGGAGTCGATCGACGGAAAATCGAGCATCATTGGTCGAATTCTTGAGCGTTCAGTCGATCGCGCTGCGGCTGATGAGGAGATTGCGAAGATCGTCGAGGAGTCACGCGCAAAGCAGCAGAATATTTACGAGGAGAAATTCAAAGCGCAGCTTGACGCCATAACGGCGCAGCTCAACGAAGTCGTCTCATCTTACTCACCCGGTCGGGCTGTCAGGGTTTCGCCTGCAGAGGTTGAGCTCAAGGCCCCTCGAACCACATTCGAGGTGGCGATACGCGACGGTACAACCGAGACTGCGGTAGAGCGGCAGGGGCATGGTTTTCAGCGCACGCTTTTGATTTCCGCGCTTCAGCTTTTGGCGCAGTCGGGGGCAGCGTCGACAGAAGGTGTCATCTGCCTGGCGATCGAAGAGCCAGAACTATTTCAGCACCCTATTCAAGCTCAGACGTTCGCGAAGGTGCTCAGGTCGCTTGCCGAGGACACCGGTAAGCGCATTCAGGTAGCTTATGCTACTCATAGCCCTTACTTCCTTGAGGCCCGACATTTCGATCAGGTCCGGAGGCTGACGAGATCATCTGACGAGATTCCTGTCGTAACTGTCCACCTCGCGACGGTTGCTGACGTGAAGGCCAAACTTAACGGTGTGGTTAGCGCCGACACAGTTGAGCGCCAGTTGGACGGCATCGTGGCAAATCAGCTTACTGTGGCACTCTTCGCGCATCGCGCCTTTCTCGTGGAGGGTACGACAGAGTCGTCAGTGTTCTATGGTATTGGCGATAAGACTTCGCTCGGCTCGCTTGAGGCCGCTGGCATCTCCATCGTCCCGGTGGGAGGTAAGGCATCCATTCCACTTGCTCACGCGATCCTGACTTGTATCGGTATCCCGGTCTACGCGCTCTTTGATGCGGATGGCGGATTTGAGGCGCGGGCGAAGGCCAATGGGAAGGCGCAAAGCAAGATCGATGAGGAGCGGAAGGGCCATGTAGCAGCGAATCGTGCGGCGCTTAGGTACTTCTGTCGAACCGAGGAGGATTTCCCATCTGCCATCGTTGCAGATCAGGTAGCGATCTTTGAGGATCACCTTGAATCATTCTTGACGGCGAACTGGGTTGAATGGATCACCGCTTGTAAAGACGTTGAGGCTGCGGCAGGAATTAGTCTCGCGAAAAATCAACTCGCATATCGGACGGCTACACTTAAGGCCGATGGCACGGTGCCAGAAATGCTCATGCAGATTCTGGCCAAGGTGGAGGGTGAGTAATCGTGCACGAAATCATCTGCCCGCATTGTGGGAGCCCGACGATGGCGACTAAATTCGCCGAACTTAAGAATGACGGCGCATCCGATTCTGAATGAGTCAGAGTACCTATGTCCGGGGCGCGTCTTGTACACGTAGATCACCTGTATAGGGCTGAGCCAGGCCAAACAGACAGCGTTATATCGTCTGACTCAGCTCGGCCAGTTTCGGTTAGTCGACATAGGCACTCGGATCGCCGACAATTACTGAAAATACGCACTTGCAAATGTGCACAAATTTCTTGCCGGAGCATGCATGACTCACGCCGCAACCGAACACGATTTCAATCGAATTTCGGAAACTGCCCTTGGCGACGCCGACCTCAAGGTACAACTGATCAAGTACTTCAAGACGGACAAGCTTTCATTACCGTCAAAGTCGGAGTTAGTTGCGTCTACTTGCGATGTAATCATGTGGGCCGTAATGCAAGCTCGGCACGGCTATGTGCGCAACCCCAAGCAACTCGTGTGTGTAATCTCAGCGTCTGAGCGTGCCAATGCCCTCGCCGTTTGGGGGGGCACGGGGCACGACTGGATTGTTATCAGCGAAGGTCTTATGAAAATCCTACACGCGGCGGCCGACGATATGGGAGATCGCGTTGCGGCAGCATTTCCGGAACTATTTGAATCGCGGCTTGGGCAGAGCTTGGTGGACATTCCTCCGCTGAAGGGCGGATTTCGGAGCACACTGGGATCTTTTTTGTATTTTGCGGGAATCTCGTATTTTGTCGGTCATGAGGCTGGCCATCATCTGTCGGGACACGATGGCTATTATCTGAGCGGCGCCCATGCCGAGGCCGACGATAACTTGGATCCGCAGCAGAGCGAGACGAAGATAACGGAGCAGGCGCTTGAGCATCAGGCCGACCAAGTGGGGCTCACAATATGCCGAATCGTCGTGACGAAGCTGCTCGCCAAGCTGTGGGATGTGCAGTCATTTAGCGAGGCCGAGAAAGTCGAGTATCAACGAGCGCTTGCGATACTACTCACCGGTGGCGCGATGATGTCTGTCGTTAAGATCAAGCCGACAACCTTCGATTGGTCCGATGTCCCGGGGCGAACTCACCCGCCGGCCGTAGTGCGCATAATCAGCGTGGCAATGCAACTATCAGCAGCTCTCAGGAAGAACTTCGGACACTTGGACAAGGTATCCCGCAAATGGATTCGTCTAAAGTGCTTGGAGGTTGCAGTTGGAGCGACGATAAAGCCAAGGTCCGAAGAAGACAAGATTTTTCAAGAACGGGCGAACCGAGGTGAACCTGCGGCAATTCGCGCGGTAGGGATAAGAAAAGCAATACATGATCCCCGGCTCAGGAAATACTACAGGCAACTCGCCGAAAGCCTTGAAGCCGTGCGCCCACAGTTGCGTCCGCGAACTGCGAACACTCCTAACTCATGAGATCCGTCTATCACTTGGCGATTGGAACGGGCCTGTCGGTGACCGGTAGCGATACGCGTGCGGAGTGCATAGCGTCAATTGCAGATGCGATGTGGCAAAGACGAGATTCACGTCAAGCTAGAAAGAGGCCACCATGTCGAAGGATCTAGCGAGAGGTCCGGAGTCGTACCGGAACGAGGAACTGATTCTTGAATTGCTGCCGGGCCTGCTCGAACAGAACGGGTTTTCCGGCGTCACCACGTCGAAGCATGGTGCGATGAAGTTTGTTGACGCAACGACAGCTGATGAGACAGCGGTACGGTTTTGGATGAAACAAGGTTGGACGGGTCCACAGAAATACGCAGCCATCCAGTTCGGAATGCTCGAGACGGGACATAAACCAGACGAGGACTTCATTGAGTACGTCGCGGCGCGCGTGCGCAGCGCAAAGAAGCATGGAGCCACGCATGCGTTGTTTGTTCACATGGGCGAGACGCACATCACAAATTATGTGGCACTGGAGATCGATGATGTTGATAGGGCATACCGTAGGCAGATTAAGCTGTGGCCGGAGCGAGCGCGTGCCACCAAGGCCCCGTCCCTCTGGTTCGAGGATTCCCGGGTGCACCATTCAGCCAACTGTGTCAGAGCGGTACTCGATTTTGAGCTTCCCCTATCTTCAATTTGTGGCGCGAACGACGAACCGAAAGGAACGGGTATTGGCTCAAAGAAGGTGACCGTCGAGATGGAACGACGCATGCGGCAGAGCATATTTCGCTTACGTGTCGGTGATCGCTGTCGCTGGCGATGCGTTGTGTCGGGGGCCGAAGTGAGAGCAGTGCTTGATGCGGCACATCTGCCCGGCCGGAACTGGCGTTTTCACAACGACGCGCATGATGGCGTGATGGTACGGACGGATATCCACCGTTTGCTGGATAAAGGGCTTGCGGAATTCAGGGATGGCGCGTTCTGGGTAGCTGATAAAGCTCGCAAGGGCGAATATGCGGAATTCCACGGGCGCTCGGTCAATGTGGGCTCGTAGGGACTACCGGTCTGGGAAGTTTGCAGCTGAACGTTCAAATGTCCGTTCTTGATTAATGTGAAAGACCGCTGTGGGTCGGTAACGGCTGCCCGCCGCCGTTAGGGGGTCGGCGCTCGCAAAGGGCGTTGGATGAGAAGGGCGAAGCCAAGCCGGCAGGCCGCACGAACCATCGCAACGGTACCAGCCGCAAGCGCATCGCGACCGACGACGATCTGCTCGACGTCGAGATTCCGCGCGACCGCGAAGGCACCTTCGATCCGGTGATGATCGCCAAGGGCGAGCGACGTTTCAGTTCGCTAAGTAGATCCATCGGATCGGGTGGATTTGTCTTGGCGAAAAACCCCATTCCAACAAGGATTGGCTGGTGTGTTGCTTTCAGCGAAGGCGAATTGGAATTCTTGCGGTAACCCAGTCGATAATGGTCGGCGGCATCGAGATCGTCCTTTTACTGTCGTACTCGTCCGCTGCGTCGAAATAGATCAACTTGGCATCGTGGATTTTGATCGAATCTTCACCTGGCCGGCCGTCCCAAAAAACGAAAAATAGGCGACTGGCGAGCACGGAACCGTGCGCATCGGTGACGACGAGCTTGACCTGCTCGTTCTGATCCGCAAAAAATCCATGTCCGCGAGGACCACTTCCGCAGACGTTGACGATGTAGGTCGTGCCGTCGACCTGTTTGATCCCACCATTCATCTTGTCGTTGTAGTTGAAGCGCTCACAATCGGTGCCGTCAACCGTGACCCCGCCAAAAATGATGAGCGAGAAGCAGCCCAACAAGCCCAATGTGGCGATCAACAGTCCTGCCCGCTTCGCTCGGCCGAAACGGGCGATATTTCCAAGAAGCCAGTAGAAGTAGGCTGCAAAGATGACTGCGCCGACGATGACGAACGCTGTCTTCCCGTTCCTGAGTGCGAAAATCGCGATCGCATTCGTGCCGTCAGGCGGAAGGAACGCCCACATGGCTGCGGCCATCAAGGTCACGGCCCCGACTACCAGGATCGTTCTGAGGATGGAGTGAGTCATCTTCATTGCTCCGCCGGGATTGGTTTGCATACGGTATCGAGTTTCAAAACTATCGGTTTGTCCAGTTTCACGAGTTTGGGCCTACTGTAAACCATGAAGTCCCCGCCACGATTGTGTATCGCTCTCCAGTCGCGGTACGTCTTGTTGTGCACCGGCCAGTACACATCCTTCTTCATGAACCTCCGAAAGAGACTCGTCCGTTTGTCAATCGGTTTGTTGACCTCTTCGCCTTCAGGGAGATAGTGCCACTTTTCGATGGTTGAGTTGCCGACGTTCAAGTTACTGCTCTTGAAGAAATCGTTGGCAGCAGCGACATACGACAGCACCATTCCGTTCTTGTTCCAGTGGCCAAGATACTGGCTCTTGGATGACGAATCATCATTGAATGAATAACTATCCTTGATGTAGACGTAGACATGGGTGATCTGCACAACAGGCTCGAAACAGAACGTTTTGTCCTTGCCTTCATACTTGTAGTAGCGTTCGCCGGTAACGATCGCCTTCCCGATAGCAGCGTAGAAATTGAAGTTTGCCAACGCGCCGGTTAGATCGGTCAACGCGGTACCGTCGAGTGTGTCGACGGATGACACCGACTGGTACTGAAATCTCCAAGCGATATGAAACTGAAGCAGATTCGTGAGAAAGGGCACAGTGTCGATCACGATACCTGCCGCATTCATTTGTCCGCCTACAAAGCTCTTCTCGATTACTGGCGCAAGCGTATTCCTCGCTGATTCAGCAGCATTCGGGGTGTAAATCGCTTTCCGGACGAGGTGATTGAACCGCTGAAGTGCACCGTCAAATCGCAACGCCCAATCGAGAGTGACTGTACTGTCGTCGATCGGTTGCACCGAGTTGAGTTGGTCGTTATAGACGTGCTTGGGACTTGCAAACCACTCTCGTGCCAGCTTGGCCGAGATCGGCCAGCCCATCTTGTCCATTGCCTTGGGAATGTCCTGCAGATCAAACTCTGGCAGTTTGTCCGCTTGTTCGGCGTCTTGAGGTTTATCACTCGGTTGTAGCTTGGTGGGTGGTTTGACTGGGGCTGGAGCAGGTGGCTTTTGCGGCGCGACTGGCGCAGCTGTCTTCGGTGGCGGTGGTGGCTCGTTGGGTGCAAGCCTATCGAACGAGATTTTTTGCTGCGTGTCGATTGGAACGCAGCCGACCACACCGGAATAACATTTCCACCGTTTGCTGGAATATAGAACCCCGGATTCTAGTTGGTAATATGGGATTTTTTTTACGTCTGGCATAGGGAATTGGATAACTCTGCATGTATTGGTTGCCGTTAGGACAATCGATGCCCTGACAAGTCCTGCGGAAATAATGAAAAAATCCGCTAGATCAGGCCGCGATCGTGCAGGATGAAAAGATTGAGGCAATTCGCGGCACGACAATTGGCACAGATGGCTTGTTCGCCAAGCGAGACAATGTTGTGCATTCTAGTATCTCGAGATGTTCGGATTCCAACTGGGGGATCGCGTTCAATTTCGATCCTCGGTACATCACCATCAAACCTGACCGGGGTGCGTTGAACTGGCGAGAGCAGCCTTATGGTGCGGCTGCCTCAAGAAGAGGAACAGGCATAAGCAGCGAGGGCCGCTTCGCGCGGCCCTCGCTGCTGGATTGCAGTTTTCGCGTGAACACGACCGAGAGCGGAGGGCTATTGCCGGCTCCGTGTCCGTGTTGATGCTCACCTTTAACGACTGTCACGACCGATATTCAACCCGTTGATGCCGCGAATTGATGAAAGCGCTCAGCCAGTGTATCGAAGTCCAATGTCGTTCGAGGCCACGCACCTCCCTATACCTAACGGCCAATCCCCCTCAATCCCCCATTTCTGAGATGCCAGCCCGACTACACTGGTCTTGAAGCTTTGCTTCTCGTCATCGGAAGTAGAACGCAGTCCCCTTCGCACCGATGGTCGAACGAAAGCCGTCTTGCCCAACAAGACGCAGCGAAGAGGGGAGAAAGAAGGGGAAACCCAAGGCATCAAAGAAGCGCGGGCCGCATGGGCGGCAACCCATACGACCCGCTGACCACCACCAACTCACCCAAGGAGTCGGAAATGGCTGACGCCAATACTAAGCCACGTCGTAGAAAGAACAAACCGGTCAACATGCAAAAGACGTTTGAGCTGGTCCTGCGCAACTACCCGGACCTTCCCAAGCGAGGCTGGCCGTATCTGCCGTGGATGAAGGCGATCGATATTGATTTCAAGATCTTCGGATTCAAGCCTGGCGACCGCGTATACGTGGACGCCAACTACGCGACCCGGCAGATCACGATCACGCCGGATTACAGCCAGTTGGCGTTGCGAGAGCAGCCGTACCACGATTCTGACCGTGGACCGTCGCCGCTATAACGCCTGCAAGGGCCGCTTGATGCGGCCCTAGCGAGTGGAATGCAGGCGTTTCCCGAATGCGACTGACTGCCGGGGCGACACCGCCCCGGCCATTGCCGCAAACGCCGCGACTCACACCTCCAGCCACCTTCAACAACTGTCACGACCGCAAGGCTCGTGAGGCGACACGTCGCCTGCCGAAACAGCCGAATGGCGTCAAATCATCAAATCAACGCCCGCCGGCTTGCCGCTTCACAAGCGTCCCCCGCTGCAACACATACTCGACCCGTGCGCCTTCATCGGCCACGACTCCGATATCCTCAAGCGGATTCCCATCCAGCACGACGAGGTCGGCGATCGCCCCCACGGCAATCACCCCAAGCTGCCCCTGCATATTGACGATCTCCGCCGCCACGGTCGTCGCCGATCTAAGCGCTTCCAGATTCCCCAGCACCTCCGCCCGAATCCGAAACTCTCCGCTTTGAAACGCGTGCATTTCCCCGAGCAGATCCGACCCGAACCCCATCTTCACGCCGGCGTTCGCATAGATTTCCAGCGATTCGCGTCCTTTCTGCTGAACGGAAGCCACCTTTGCCACCGATTCGGGCGGCATCCCGAACTCTGCGCCGTGTTTGGCCAGCGCGTCATAAGTGACAAGCGTAGGCACCACAAACGCCCCATGCTCATGCATCAACTTCGCCGCCGCCTCATCCACGAGATTCCCGTGCTCGATCGTCCTAACCCCACAGCGCACCGCCCGAGCAATCGCCCGCCCCGTATACGCATGCGCCATCACATAAGTATTCGCTGCCTCGGCCTCATCCACGATGGCCCGAATCTCATCCTCCGAATACTGCGTGTTCGCAATCGGGTCGGTCGGCGAAGCCACGCCACCTGACGCCATGATCTTGATCTGCGTCGCGCCTTTCTGAATTTCTTCACGCACCGCAAGCCGCACACCTTCGACCCCGTCCACCACCCGCGCAATCGCCCCCGTCCTGAAACAGCAAGAACAAGGCTCCAGCAAATCCCCGCGAGGCCGAAAATCCCCATGCCCACCGGTCTGCGACAACGCCTTTCCCGACGGAAAAATCCGCGGCCCCGACACCAGCCCGGTTTCGACAGCCTGCATCAAGCTCCAATCCGCGCCCCCTGCATCCCGCACGCTGGTAAACCCACGCGACAACATCGCATCGAGAATCGGCAACGACCGAATCGCCGCAAGAATATTCGGCTGCGTCGCATTCACACCGAGGTTCGCATTCGAAGCCAGCACGTGCACATGGCAATCGATGAACCCCGGCATCACGGTCTTGCCGCGCACGTCGATCGCCTGCGCATTCGGCAAATCCACCGGCCGATCGGTGACTTCGACGATCCGTTCGCCGTCGATCACGACATGATGATGTTCGAGCAGCACGCCCCGTTCGAGATCGAGTACGTTGCCGCCTTGAAGCACGGTAATGGTCATGGAGAGGGATCCTTATCGATTGACGGAAGCGGCCCGCTTCGCATCCTTCACGAAGCGCGTGCCGACGAAGCTGACGGCCGCCGCGAGCGTCACGTAGAAGGCCGGCGCCATGTTGCTGCCGGTGCGGGCGATGAGCCACGTGATCAGGAACGGCGCGAAGCCGCCGAAGATCGTGACCGCGAAGTTGTAGGCGACGGACAGCCCGGTCGACAGCACCTTGGTCGGGAACAGTTCGGCGAACGCCGCGAGGATCGGCCCCGTGTAGGTCGCGATCAGCACGCCGAACACGGCCTGGAACACGAGCAGCGACGTGAACCCGGGCGCATGGTTGATCCACGCGAACATCGGCCACGCGAGCACGAAGATGGCCAGCGCCGATCCGGACAGGAACACGCGCCGTCCCCACACGTCGGCGAGCCGGCCGACGATCGGCGAGCAGCACATGATCATCAGCCCGCCGACCATGCCCGCCGCGAAGCCGGTCGATTGCGGCAGATGCAGCGTGCGCACGGAATACGTCGGCATGTAGAAGAGCAGCACGTAGGTGCAGACGGTCCACAGAATGACCATCGAAAAGCTCGCGAACGTCTCGCGCGGGTAGGTGGACAGCACTTCCTTCAGCGGCGAGCTTTCTTTCGCCTGCGCTTCGACGGCACTGAACGCGGGCGTCTCGTCGATATGGCTGCGGATGTAGTAGCCCACGGGCCCGACGATGATCCCGAGCAGGAACGGCAACCGCCAGCCCCAGCTATGCAGCGCCTGCGCGTCGAGCGACGTCGTGACGAAGGTGCCGGTCGCGGCGCCGAGCAGCACCGCGAAGCCGATGCTCGACTGGATCCAGCTCGAGTAGTACGCGCGCTTCTCCGGCGGCGCGTATTCGGTGAGGAACGCGGTGGCGCCGCCCATCTCGCCGCCGGCCGAGAAGCCTTGCAGCAGCCGCGCGACGACGATCAGCAGCGGCGCGGCGATACCGGCCTGTTCGTAGGTCGGCGCGAGCCCGATGAGCGCGGTGCCGGCGGCCATCATGAGGATGGTGAGCGACAGCGCGGCCTTGCGGCCGACCTTGTCCGCGTAGATGCCGAGCACGATGCCGCCGACGGGCCGCATGAAGAAGCCGACGCCGAACGTCGCGACGGTCAGCAGCACGGACGTCAGTTCGTTGCCGGTCGGAAAGAACAGTTTCGCGATGATGACCGCGAAGAAGCTGTAGACGGTGAAGTCGAACCATTCGAGGCCGTTGCCGATCACGGTCGCGACGATGGCGCGGCGGCGCTGCTGCACGGCCGCGTCGACGGCAGGCGCGGCGCGCGGGGAAAGCGTTCCTTGCATGGTCTCTTCCTCTATCCGAATCAGAAGACGGGACGGCTGCCCCGCGTGAATCCATGCTAAAGACAGCCGGATTTTTTTCTGAAACGAAAGATTCGCATGCACGCATGCGCTGGGCGCATGCGTTGCGTTCCGGATGGGTCAGGGCGCCGTCTGTCGCTCCGCCTGTTCGAACAGCCAGCGGGTGAACAGGCGTGCGGCGTGGTTCTGCGCGCGGTCGTTGGGCGAGATCACGTAGTAGCCGCCACCGTTGCTCGCGGATGCGTCGGTCACGCGCACGAGCAGCCCGGCCTCGATGCACGCGTCGATCATGTAGCGCCAGCCGAGCGACACGCCCTGGCCGAGGATGGTCATCTGCACGATCTGCGGATACGAGTTGATGGTGATGTCCTGCGGCTGCGCCTTCTGCCGGTCGATGTCGTTCTGGTCGAACCATTCGGACCACGACATCCACTGACGCTGCCCGTCCTCGAGGCGCAGCAGCGTCTCGTGCGCGAGATCGGCCGCGTCGAGCGTGCGGCCGGCCAGGTAATCCGGCGCACAGACGGGAAACACTTCCTCGTCGAAGAGGCGCCGCGCGGTGTATTCGGCGGGGGCCTGCTGGCGCACGTAGTAGATGCCCACGTCGAACTCCGCCGGCGACATCGACGCGAGCCCGTCGCGCACGATCAGCCGCAGCTTGATGTTCGGATACGCGGTGCGAAACGCGGGCAGGCGCGGCGTGAGCCAGAGCAGCGCCACGCCGGACGAGCATGCGATCGTCAGTTCGAGATCGCCGTAGGGCTTCATCACGTCGTGCGTGGCTTCCGCGCACTGCGTGAGGAGGTGATGCACCTGCGCCGCGTATTGCTCGCCGGCGATCGTCAGCCGCAGCGAACGATGTTCGCGCACGAACAGCGAGCGGCCGAGGAATTCCTCGAGCTGCTGGATCTGCCGGCTGATCGCGCTTTGGGTCAGGTGCAACTCGGCGGCCGCGCGCGTGAAGCTCGCGTGCCGCACGGCGGCTTCGAACGCGACGAGGCACTGGAGGGGCGGCAGGGGCGTGATGCGCATGGCGGGCGTGAGGGTGGTGTGGCTCGCGACATCATAAGCGGGGATCGCGACGGAATCGCAACCCCCCGCATGAGTGAAAGCCCGACCCTCTGCAGCGTGCCCGCCTCAAGCCGCCGGCAGGTAGCGCAGCTTGTACTTGCGTTGAAGCGCGGCAAGCGCGTCGGCGGAAGGCTTGCCGGGGGCCGCCAGCCGCACGAGCTCGCCCGCTTCCTTGAAGAACCCTTCCGCCCCGCCGGGCGTGAACGTCGTCAGGAATCGGCAGGGCGCCGTGCCGGCATTGTGGAATTGCTGGGTGACCCCCTTGGGCGCGACCACATAGCTGCCCGCCTTTGCGGTGTACTGAACCTCGCCGATCTGCATCGTCAGCTCGCCTTCGAGAATGAAATTGTTCTCGTCCTCGTCCTCATGGATGTGCAACGGCACGGTTCCGCCGGGGGGCAGCACGGTTTCCATGAGCGAATAAGCCCCGCCCGTTTCGGCGGCGAAAACCTTGATGTTCATCCGGGCGCCCGACGGATGCAGGACAGGGTGTCCATCGGCGGATTCGATCATGCGCGCGATCGTGGTGGCGTCAGTCATTCGTTCTCCAGTGGCATGGGGCAGGGGGACGGAGGCGTCCGTCGTTCGGCATGCAGGTTACTGGAGGGGTAGGCTTGCGGATATCGTGTATTTTGACAAAAAATAGGTGTAACTCGACAAACCGTGGTGTGCATCTCCTCGCGCTTCGACTGATGACCTTTTCCGTGACCGCAGCGCGCTTCGGCGCCTTGAGTGAAAGCGTGGCAGGCCGCCGCCATACCCATCCTGACGGGCAGCTGGTTCTGTCGCTTCAGGGTGTGGTGGCTTGCGAGGCGCGCGATGCGCATTGGATCATCCCGCCGCATTGCGCACTGTGGCTCCCGGCCGGATTGCCTCACGTCAGCCGCGCTTCGCCGGCGGCCGAAGGGTGCTTCGTCTTCATTCACCCATCGGTGACGGGGCTGCCGGATGAATGCCGCACGCTGCGCATCAGCCCGATGCTGCGCGAGATCATCGTCGAATTGGCAAACAGGCCACCCCAACCCGGCGTCAGGCGAGACGCGTTGATGGTCGAGCTGTTGATCGAAGAGCTCGCCATCATGGAGCGGGTGGACACGCACTTTCCGATCCCGAGGCACCCTCGTATCAGGCAGATCGCGCAGGCGCTGATCGCGTCGCCGGGCGATCGCCGTACCGTGGAAGAATGGTCCCGCCACGTCGGCATGGGCGAGCGAACGTTGTCGCGGCGCTTGTTCGAGGAGACCGGCATGTCGTTCGGCAAATGGCGGCGGCAGTTGCATCTGATGGTCGCCCTCGAGGCGCTGGCGAAAGGCAGAAGCGTGCAGCAGGTCTCGGATGAACTGGGCTACGAGGCCGTGACGAGCTTCATCAACATGTTCAAGCAGGCGCTGGGTACGACACCCGCGAAATACCGCGCGCTTCAACCCAGGCCGTAGTGCGCCCCGGCCGCCGAACGCCGGCATGGCGAAGCGCGCCACCGGAGCCGGTCGGCAAGCCGGTCCCGTATGGCGGATGACATTGGGTCGCGTTGACGGCAGGCTCGTCGCCCTGCGCGATTCATGCGACGATTGGCGATCAATCTCCATGAATCGAGGCAGACGTGACCCGATCAACCTCCGAGAGCAAGCCGGACGCCGCCCATCCGCCGTGGATGCCCGTCGCGATGGCCGAACTCGGCATTCGCCGCCATCCTCCCGGAAGCGTCAACCCGCGCATCGTCGAATACAACAACCAGACGAACCTGGTCGGCTACGACGACAAGATTTCCTGGTGCTCGTCGTTCGTCAACTGGTGCATGACGCACGCCGGCGTTCGCGGCACGGGCTCCGCGCTCGCGCGCTCGTGGCTCGAATGGGGCCGGCCGCTGGAGCGCCCGGTGTACGGCTGCATCGCGATCCTCACGCGCGACGATCCCGCGAGCTGGAAAGGGCATGTCGGGTTCTACCTGCGTCACGACGACGAACAGGTATATCTCTTCGGCGGCAACCAGCTGGAAGAAGTCCGCGAGCTTGCGTACCCGTTGACCGAAGTGATCGGATACCGCTGGCCCGACGCCGGATGATCTCGCCGCGGCAGCGGACACAAAACTGCAATCAACGGCGCATCTGCTGCTGCTAACCTGTCGCACAACCGCATCGACCCACCCGAAGCCTGTCGGCGCATCAACGAGCCGCCGCCGGCCTTCGCACCCACAAGGAGCCAGCAGTGCAAACCGGTCATCTCCGTCTCTACGCCGATACGCAATACGCGAGCCCTTACGCGATGTCGGTTTTCGTTGCGCTCGAGGAAAAGGCGCTGCCTTACGAACTGGTGACCGTCGATCTCGGCAACCGCGCGCATTTTGCGCCCGACTACGCGGCGACGTCGCTGACGCAACGCGTGCCGACGCTCGTGCACGACGATTTCGCGCTGTCGGAATCGTCGGCGATTACCGAGTATCTCGACGAGATCTTCCCGGGCACGCGGCTCTATCCGGTCGAGCCGCGCCAGCGCGCGCGGGCGCGGCAGGTGCAGGCGTGGCTGCGCAGCGACCTGATGCCGGTTCGGACGGAGCGGTCGACCGAAGTGCTGTTCTACGGGCCGTCGAGCGAGCCGCTGTCGAGCCTGGCGCAGGCGGCCGCGCAGAAGCTGTTCACGGCCGCCGACAAGCTGCTCGCGCCGGGCGCGGCCAACCTGTTCGGCGAGTGGAGCATTGCCGATGTCGATCTTGCGGTGATGCTGAACCGGCTGGTGCTGAATGACGATCCGGTGCCGCAGCGCCTCGCCGACTATGCGCGGGCGCAGTGGGAGCGGGCGTCGGTGCAGCGCTGGGTGAAGCTGAAGCGGCCGCCGCTGTAATTCGAGGAGGCGGTGGCGCAGGCACTCGACCAATTCAGGCGGTCCAGGGACCAGGGCGCCTAGAATAGTCGAGTGCTCTCCTCAGTGATTGCCTGGGTGGTGGGTTCTTTTTCGCATTTTGCGAATATGCGAAAACGCCACCGTCGCAACCGCTGAAAATGGTGGTTTGGCACGATGCACGGCCCGGTAAGCCTTATGCGCCGGAGCTTTCCAGCCTTCGGCCGTAGCCAGACTGGAAGCGGCCAACGTGTTTCCGGTTTAACGCGTTAACGTACTCGTACGCTACGAGGCTTGTGAGGTTTGCGAGGCGCCGGAGTCCCGAGTATCTGCGCGACCTTCTTGTCGTACTCCCAGCGAAGCAGGTCGTATTCATATATTGTTCGGTGACTCCTGTACCTCGTGACATATGAGTATCCCGCTTCCAGCCTCTGGAGTTGATGCCATTGGTCCAACGTCTTGCAGGGCATGAGCTTAATCATTTCATACGCAGACTTCCTGGCAGACGGGGAACAACCAAAAGCTGAGTACGACAAGGCTGCATAGACCCTGCGGCCCTTATCTTCGTGACTTAGAAACGGCAGAAGGCGAGCGGCAAGCTCGGTATGCGGCGCGCACGCCGACCCATTGGAATCAAAGTAGATAGGTCTGCGCGTCGTAAGCGCTAGCGTTCCTACTAAATCGCACCAATTGATACAGCCCAGAGCCTTGGCAATGACCTCTTGCGTACGTTGGAGGCCCAGAGGGCGTGCCTCGCTGTCGTTCGCCGCCGACGCGTAGCTCAAGCAATAGAACTGAAAGGCCTTATGTAGTGCAAGGGCGTTCTCTTTTGCTTCGGCGATGCTGAAAAATGGGAGTATGTGCACGTCGAACCTCTTGTCTTGATGCGGGTCGACGGTTGCTCGCTCACCTGGGACCCGCTACAAGAAGCTGGTGCAATGGTATGGAAATGCGGCAGAGCCCGACTGGGTTTCTCCATTCGCGAGCGGAACGCTATCTGCGAAGCGTTGGCCTCCATTGTGAGCGAATGAACCTGCTTAATGCAAGGGCAGCCAATCCAATTGCATTTGTTGGCCACTGGCTCGCTGCTCGCAAGGCGCACCTCGGTATCTGCGCAGTTTTGAGCAGATACTCCCGGACATCAGAGGTGGCCTCGCTCGTTCGGACAGATTTCTGAGATTATTAAGTGGGCCGTCCGAGGTAATCATGCTGCCGATTTGATCGCAGGCAGCGTCGCGAAGTATGCCTCATCCGGTGTCTGATCCGCCAGGCTCGAATGGGGTTGTTTTCGGTTGTACAGCTCACTGTATTCGACGATGGAACGTAAGGCGTGGCTGACCGACTCGTATGCTTTCAGATTGTGTAATCTTTTCTTACGCGGAGTCGTATCGTGCAGGGCAGTGGTGCGCCAACCCTGCACAACCGGGCGCTCAGTTCTTCGCCACCGCAACCACCCCGGGCCCACCCGCCGTATCATTCCTGCTCCACCCACCCCCAAGCGACCGATAAAGCGCCACCGCCGCCAGCGCATGCTCGCGCTTGACCTGATTCAGCGAATCCGAATCCCGCAGATACACCTCCTGCGCGGACAGCACATCCAGAAAATCCGTCGCACCGCCCTTATAGAGCTGATTCGCCAATCCGAGCGCTTTATCCGACGCAGAAAGCGCGCTACCGAGCTTCTGCGTTGCCTCATCGGAGCTGACGAGATTCGCGCGCGCATCCTCGACTTCCCTCAACGCCTGCAGCATCGTCTGCCGTAGCCCGAGTTCCGACTCGCGCATCCGGCTTTCGCTCTGCGAGATGTCGGCGGTAATGCGCCCCGCATTGAAGATCGGGCTCGTCGCGCTCAGTGCCGCGCTGAACAGGTTATCGGTCAACGTCGGCAAGCCAAGATACGAAGCGGCCAGAATCCCGTCCGTCAGGTTCAACGAAAACTTCGGATACCGCTCGGCCTTTGCCACGCCGACTTGCGCGGCCCGCCGCTCGACCTGCGCATAAGCCGTCAGCACATCCGGCCGCCGCAATAACGCCTGCGAAGGCAGCGTCCCCGGCGCGCCAACCGGCGGCGCCGGAATTTCCCCCGCCTGCGCCAGCACGAGCCGATCGA
Source organism: Arapaima gigas (assembly GCA_900497675.1). Classification (NCBI taxonomy): domain Eukaryota; kingdom Metazoa; phylum Chordata; class Actinopteri; order Osteoglossiformes; family Osteoglossidae; genus Arapaima; species Arapaima gigas. Next base: position 387,214 of record UFQX01000250.1, read on the forward strand.
CCGATTCCGGCGTCCGCCCCGAATACACCGCGATCAGATTGAGCTGATGCGCGATCTGCGCCTGCGTCGGCGGAATCCGCGCTTCGAGCGCATCGAGCTGATTCTGCGCACGCGTAACGTCGAGCTCGGTCGACAGCCCGAACGCCTGCCGCTTGCGCGTGAGTTCGAGCGCATGCTGCCGGATCTTCGCGTTGTCCTGCAGGATCTTCAGTTCCTGCTGCGCCCAGCGCAGATCGACATACGCGGAAGCCGCATCGGCCGCGAGCGCGAGCCGCATCGCGTCTTCCGCATGTTTCTGCCCGACGAGCTCGGCCTGCGCGGCCAGCAGATCGAGCCGTTCGCCGCCGAACACATCCGGCGACCAGCTCAGCGCGAGCCCCGCGCCGGCCTGCCGCACATACCCGAGCGGCGGCGGCGTGTTCTGCCGTGCGTCGGCCGCATGCGCGGTCGCATCCAGTTCGGGCAGCAGCACCGCGCGCTTCTGCACGGTCAGCGCCTGCGCCTGCTTCACGCGTTCGGCGGCGGCCTGCAGATCGAGGTTGCCGTCGAGCACGGTGGCGATCAGCCGGTCGAGCACGGGATCGTGGAACTGCGCCCACCATGCGGCGGCGTCGATGTCCGCGCGCGGCACATCGGTATCCCAACCATCCGCTGCGAGCGTTCGAACCGATTCCTGAAGCGCCGGATGCTGCGCGGGCTGCACCGCACATCCTGCGGCGAGGGCGCTGACGGCGAGGGCGACGAGAAGTTTTTTCATGATGGTGATGACCTCAACCTCAGTGCGCGTCCGGCGGCGGCGCGTTCAGGGAAATGGGTTTGGAGAAGACGACCGCGATCAACGCGACGACGAAGCACAGCGACAGCGCGTAGTACGCATCCGCATAGGTGAGCGTCAGCGCTTCGCGATAGATCAGGTGGTGCAGGTTCGCGAGCCCGGCTTGCGCGGTGTCCAGCGTGTTGCCGGCCACGGACGACCAGTACGCGGCCTGCCGATCGAGCAGCGACGCGACCTGCGGCTGGCCGGCGCTCACGTGCTCGTTCAGGCGCAGGTAGTGAAAGTTCAGCCGGTCGTTGAGCATCGTCGCACTCACCGCGATGCCGATCGCCCCGCCGAGATTACGCATCAGGTTGAACAGGCCGCTCGCCGATTTCAGGCGCGACTGCGGGAGCGAGCCGAGCGCCATCGTTACGATCGGCGGCACGCTGAACTGCTGGCCGATGCCGCGCAGCGCCTGCGGCAGCAGCAGTTCGCGCCAGCCCCAGTCGTGCGTGATCGGCGTGTACAGATAACAGCCGAGCCCGAAGCAGATCAGCCCGAACACGAGCAGCGAACGCAGGCTGAAGTAGCGCGCGGCGAACGCATACGCACAGAGCGCGACCAGCTGGAACGCGCCGACCGACAGCAACGCGATGCCGATCTGCAGCGAGCTGAACGCACGCACCTGCGCAAGAAACAGCGGCGTCAGGAACACGGTCACGAAGATCCCGATGCCGGTCACGAACGACAGCAGGCTGCCGATCCCGAAGTTGCGCACGACGAGGGCGCGCAGGTCGACGATCGGGTCCTTCGCGGTCAGCGCATGCACGATGAACAGGAAGCCGCAGATGCCGGAAATCCACGCACAGATCACGATCGCGTCGTCGCCGAACCAGTTCTTGCGCGGGCCTTCTTCCAGCACATATTCGAGGCAGCCGAGGAAGCCCGACATCAGCACGATGCCGAGATAGTCGCCGCGCTTGATGAGGCTGAGGTCGGGTTCGTCGATGTGCACGTAGCGCGGCACGAGCGCAGCCACCGCGATGCCCGGCACGAGGTTCAGGTAGAACAGCCAGTGCCACGACCATTGATCGGTGATCCAGCCGCCGATCACGGGGCCGATCGCGGGGGCGAGCGACGCGAGCGCGCCGATGGTCGTCGACGCAATCAGCCGCTGCTTGCCGGGGAACAGCACGAACGCGGTAGTGAACACGGTCGGGATCATCGCGGCGCCGAGCGCACCCTGCAGCCCGCGAAACAGGATCATCGAGTTGATGTCCCATGCGACGCCGCACAGCATGCTGGTGATCGTGAAGCCGACTGCCGATGCGGCGAACAGCCAGCGCGTCGACATCACTTTCGACAGCCAGCCCGACATCGGGATCACGATGATCTCGGCGATCAGGTAGGCCGTTTGCACCCACGACAGTTCGTCCTGGCTGGCGGAGAGACCGCCGCCGATGTCGCGCAGCGACGATGCGACGATCTGGATGTCGAGCGTCGCCATGAAGAAGCCGATGCACATCAGCGCGAACGCGAACACGCGCTGCTTGGTCGGTTGCGACGCCGGGTCGCCGGAAAACGCGGTGGTCATCGTCGTCTCCCGCTCAGTTCGCGCGGTCGGTATGCACGGTCACGACCGCGGAGAGCCCGGGGCGCAGCACCTGCTCGAGGCCCGGCTGCGGATCGAGATGCACGCGCACGGGCACGCGCTGGACGATCTTCGTGAAGTTGCCGGTCGCGTTCTCGGGCGGCAGCACGCTGAAGGTCGCGCCGGTGGCGGGCGCGAGGCTGTCGACGCGGCCGTGCAGTTTCGTGCTCGACGCATCGAGCGACACGTCGACGCGATCGCCCGCGTGCATCTTGCGCAGCTGGTCTTCCTTGAAGTTCGCGTCGATCCACAGGCCGGACGCCGGCACGACCGTCAGCAGCGGTGCGCCGACGTTCGCGAGCATCCCGACGCGGCCCGTGCGATTGCCGACGTAGCCATCGACCGGCGAGCGGATCGTCGTGTATTCGACGTTGAGCGCGGCGACGCGCTGCGCGGCAAGTGCAGTGTTCACGCGGGCCCGCGCATCGGCGAGCTGCGCGCCGAGCACGTCGAGCTGCCGCTTCGACGCGAGCAGCGCGGCGTCACTGCGCTCGACGGCGGCGCCGGCCTTCGAGTAGTCGGCGTCGGCACGTTCGACGATCTGGTTCGACACGGCGTCGGATTTCACGAGCTCGCGGTAGCGCACGCGATCCGACGCGGCACGCGTCAGCTCGGCCGACGACGCGTTCTTGTCGGCCGCCTGCTGGCCGATCACCGCGTATTGCAGTTGCTGCTTCGCCTCGAGTTCGGTCACGGCGGAGCGGGCGCTGTCGACTTCGGCGCTGGCCTGCGCGAGCTTCGCGTCGTAGTCGCGCGCGTCGAGCTGCACGAGCACGTCGCCGGCCTTTACGCGCTGGTTGTCGGTCACGAGGATCTTGTCGACGAAGCCGTTGACCTTCGGCGCGAGCACCGTCACGTCGCCGCCGACATACGCATCGTCGGTGCTCTCCTGAAAGCGCAGCACGAACAGCCAGTCGAGCGCGGCGGCGACGACGACGACGGCGACGGCACCCACCGCGATGCGCATCCACGGCACGCGGCGCTGTTGCTTCGCGGGCTGGTCGAGTGTGGCTGCTTCACGGGATGAGGCAGCGGCTTGGGTCGTATCCATCGATTCACCTATGTATATGCACTTATCAAGTCGATCGACGGCATGTCGTCGATCGGGGAAGGGGCTAGCGTTCCGGCAGGTTGTGCGTGATCCGGAACAATTCGTCTCTCAGGCGGGCCGCCTGCGTCGACCCGAACCGCTGCTCGAACGCTTCCTGCGCGGCGAGCCAGTGCACCTGCGCGTCGGCGACCTTCGTTTCGCCGTGCGCGGTCAGCGCGAACGTCTGGCGGCGGCACCGCGGCTCGATCTGGCCCGCCACCAGCGCCGCGCCGACGAGCGGCTTGAGCGCGCGCAGCAGCGCGGTGCGTTCGATCACCAGCACGGTCGACAGCGTCGCCATCGTCAGGCCGGGCCGGTCGCGCAGCAGCGCGAGAATGCTGTACTGCGACGGCGTCACGCCCGCCTGCGACAGGTAACGCTCGTAGAACTGCGAGATCCGGCGGGCGGCTTGGCGGACCGCGAAGCAATCGTCATCGGTGAGCGTCATCTTGTGCATGTACACATGTTAGGGGGCAATGCCGCCCGGAGCGAGCGGCGGGGCGCGATCAGATTGTTGCCGCGGCCGTACCAATCGGCGTCAGGCTGCAGCCGGGACGATCCAGCCTTCGCGGTCGCAATAGGCGGCCGTGTAGTCGATGAATGCCTTGACCTTCGCGGGCAGCAGCGCGCGGTTCGCGTAAGCCAGTTTGATCTCGACGAACTTGTCGACGAGGTCGGCATCCGCGAGCAGTTGCACGAGCGCGCCCGACGCGAGTTCGGCCTGGACGAGCGTTTTCGGCACGACGCCGATGCCGAAGTCGTGCATCACCATCTCGCGGTTGAAGACGGGGCTGTTCGACGAGATGTCGAAGCGGAACGGCACGGTCAGCAGGTCGCCGTCGACGCGGAACGACAGCGCGGGCCGGCGCAGCGACGGCGACATCGGCACGAACAGATGGTCGGCGAGATCCGCCGGCGCGACCGGGTGGGAATGGGCGCGCAGGTACGCGGGTGTCGCGACGATCACGAGCGGAATCCGCTCGATCATTCGCACGACGGTCGATTCGTTGGTCAGCATGTACGGCACGACGATGCCGATGTCATAGCCTTCGCCGACGAGATCGACCGGGCGCTCGGTCAGCGTCACGTCGAGGCGCACCTTCGGGTGTGCGGCCTTGAAGCCGGCGATCAGCGGTACCAGCCGGTTCAGCGCGGCCGTCGTGTGCGCGACGAGCCGCAGCAGGCCTTCGGGTTCGCGCGTGGGCGCCTGCGCTTCCGCTTCGAGCGAGTCGAGTTCGTCGAGCACGGCCGCGCAGCGCTCGTAGATGCGCTCGGCCGTTTCGGTCAGCGACACCTGGCGCGTGGTCCGGTGCAGCAGCCGGCTGCCGAAACGTGCTTCCAGATCCGCGACCGCGCGCGACACGACAGGCCGCGCGAGGCCATGCATGTCGGCGGCACGCGTGAAGCTGCGCATCTCCACCACCGACCGGAAAATCCGCAGCTTGTCGATGTAGTCCATGTCCGTCTCCTTGACGCGAGGGCCGGCCGCCGGCCTTGTTACGGCGGAGTGTACATTGACTTTATGCATATGCACATTTAAATTGCGAAACATGAACGACACCTCGATTGCCCAAGCGTGCCACTGTCTCGCGCTGCGCCAGGCGGCGCGCTTCGTCACGCAACTGTACGAGCGCCATCTGGCCCCGGTTGGCGTCACGCCCGCCCAGTTTTCGATCATGGCGAACCTGACGCGCCAGCCCGGCCTGTTGATGAGCGAACTCGCCGATGCGCTCGTGATGGATCGCACGACGCTGCTGCGCGCGCTGAAGCCGTTGCAGCGCGACGGGTTCGTCGCGACGGCCGCGTCCGAGCACGATACGCGTGCGCATGCGCTGAGCCTCACGAAGCTGGGCGAGCGCACGTTCGCCGAAGCGAAAGTCGCATGGCAGGCCGCGCAAGACGAATTCGAGACGCGGTTCGGCCGCGATCGCGCGAAGGCGCTGCGCGACGAACTGTTCAGTGTGACCGCGGAACGCTAGACGGCGGGCTGGCGGCAAACTGGAGCGGAATTCGAGCCATTGGTCGCTTCCGTGGCGCTCAGTGGCGTAAATTGGTTTTTGAAACTGTCCGGATCGATGGCGATCTGGACAGTTTTTATTTCCAGTTGTAGAGTCCCCTGACGGATTTCACGAGCCGGCGCCGCCGGCACGCGTCAGAGGAGCAACCGATGCTGCAGTTGAGTGACCGCGACAGCGCCATGCTGCGCGGGGATTTCGGCGACGGCGTCGCGCGCGCGATGCGGATCGTCGCGCGCACGGCGCAAGTGATGTCCGCGCCACGCCTGATCGACATCACGTCCGCCCATATCGACGGCTGCCTTTACCACGGCCAGACCAGCCTCGACTTCGTCGAGTATTTCGTCGATACGGGCGCGAAGGTCGCGGTGCCGACCACGCTGAACGTCGGGTCGCTCGACCTGATCCATCCCGAGCTGTACCACGGCGACCGCACGATCCGGCGCGATGCGCAGCGCCTGATGGACGCGCATCTGCAGCTCGGATGCGAATCGAGCTTTACGTGCGCGCCCTATCAACTGAAGAACCGTCCCGCGAAAGGCGAGCAGATCGCATGGGCAGAATCGAACGCGATCGTGTTCGCGAATTCGGTGCTCGGCGCGCGGACGAGCCGGTACGGCGATTTTCTCGACCTGGCTGCCGCGATCACCGGGCGTGCGCCGTACGCGGGGCTGCATGTCGAAGCGAACCGCGCCGCGCGGATCGTGTTCAACGCACCGGATTTCAGCCGCCTGGCGTCGCGCGACATCCATTTCGCCGCGCTCGGGCTCCTGATCGGGCGGATCGCGGGCGCGGTGGTGCCGGCGATCGTCGGGCTGCCGGCGGACACCACGGAAGACGAACTCAAGGCGTTGGGCGCGGCTGCCGCATCGAGCGGCGCCGTCGCGCTGTTCCATGCGGTTGGCGTGACGCCCGAGGCGCCCACGCTCGACGCCGCGTTGCACGGGCAAGCGGCGCAACGCACGGTCGATGTCACGATGGCCGATCTCGACGAGATTCGCCGCACGCTGAACCACGGCGCGGCCGGCGATGCGCTCGTCGCGGTGGCGCTCGGCACGCCGCATTTCTCGCTGGCCGAATTCCGCACGCTCGATACGTTGCTCGACGCGTTCGACGGCAAGCCGGCCTGTGATTTCTACGTGAACACGAGCCGGTTCATCCTGTGGGAGCTGGAAGAAGCCGGCCTCGCGGAGAAATTCGCCGCACGCGGCATCCAGATCGTCGTGGACACCTGCACGTACATCACGCCGGTGATGAAGCAACTGTCGGGGCTCGTGATGACCAATTCGGGGAAATGGGCGTCGTATGCGCCCGCGAACATCGGCGTGATGGTCGCGTACGGCAGCATGCGCGAATGCGTTCGTTCGGCATACGAAGGAAAGGTGCGATTCGATGACTGACGCCACGCACAAGGGTTTGACGGGCGACACGCTCGTGCCGGGCAGCGCGTGCGCGCGCCCGTTCGTGCTCGACAAGCCGCTCAGCTTCTGGGGCGGCTACGACTCGGGCGCAGGAAAGATCGTCGATCGCGGGCATCCGCAGGCCGGTGCGAGCCTCGCCGGCAAGGTGATGGTGATGCCGCACGCGAAGGGCTCGAGTTCGAGCAGCAGCGTGCTCGCGGAAGCCGTGCGCAACGGCACGGGGCCGGTCGCGATCGTGCTGAAGGAGCGCGACCTGATCATCTCGATCGGCGCGATCGTGGCCGCCGAGCTGTATGCGATCGCGGTGCCGGTGGTGTGCGTGAGCGATCACGTGTACGACGCGATCGTCGCCGCGACGGGGGACGTGCGGATCGAAGCGGAAGAAGGGGATGGCGGCGCGAGGATTTGCGTCGACCTCTGACGTTTCGTGCGCGGGATCGGCTCAGATGAAGCGAATGTGCGACGTTTCTTCGTTCGAGAGCGACAGTGCGTGCCGGGCAGCATTCATCTCGCGCTTGCCGCCTGGCTGCCTGAGCCGCCGGATCTCGGGCCACAAGATTGCGCCGAACACGGTGCGCAGGATCGTGCTCAGCAGGAAGAGCGCGATCGCGGCGCCGCCGAACCACGTGGATATCTCCAGCACGCTGTCCGTGCTGCGTTCCGTCGCGGACACGAGGCCGATGGTGATGGCCATGGCGACCAGCATGCCGATCGTTACGACGATATCCATGCGGGCAGCCGCGACTTTCGCAGTGCGAACGAGATATACCGAGCCGTCGGTCGCGTTGCGGATAGCGTAGATGGCGCGGCGATCCCGATCTTGCGTGTATGCAACGGTCAACCGGTCGCCCGCGACGATGAACACGCTTCGCGTGCTGTCCGTCCTGAGCGTGAGCGGTGCGTCGACCGTGTCGAGCTGGAGCGCAATCTCCTCGATGCTTTGCGTGGTCATGCCGAGGTTGTTGCTCCAGACCTTCGTACTGATCGTGTTCTGGCTGACCGACGTCACGCAACCGGACGCGATCTGCATGGTGCGATCGCTCATCCGTTGCTCCTTTCCGCCGTGAAACTGGCCGGTTCGTATTGCCACTTTTCCTGGGCTTCGCGCCGCTGGGGCCGGAAGACCAGTTCGGACAGGCCGGCGATCGCGAGCAGGGTGCCCAGCAGGCTGATGATGCCGACGACCAGGGTCACCGCGCCGACGAACGCCCAGCCCGATTTGAAGGCGGCGCCGTCGATCAGCAGGCTCAGCATGAAGATGCATGACGCCCAGATGAGGAGCGACACGTTGCTGCTCTTTTGCCTGAACACGTTGTAAGGAGCGATTGCGACGTCGTTGCCTTTGATCCACGCGATGCTGCGGCGACCGCGATCGTCGAAGACACACGCGCGCACCGCCATCCCGGGCTTCAATCGATCGATCTGCTTGAACGCCTCCGCATCGATATCGTCCGCCGCGATGAAGTAGCACGCGCCCTGCATCGTCAGGCGATACAGCGGCACCTTCTTGATATCGGACGCGACACGAATGAGGTTCGTGTCGATACGGTCGATCGTCGCATCGATCAGGGCGGTGTGATTGGGCATGGGGCGGGAGAGTGCGCCGGCGGGCGCCGCTTTGGCGTGGCATTGATCATACCGATGAAATGCCGCGCAGGCACGTCGTGCCGCCCGCAGCCCCGCATCATTCGTGCGACGTGCCCGCGGCGGCGTCCCGATACGCACTCGGCGTCTGCCCGGCCCAGCGCCGGAACGCGCGCGTGAAATTCGCCGGGTCGGTGAATTGCAGCCGCTCGGCGATCGTCTTCAGGTCGAGATCCGACGCGGCAAGCAACTGCTTCGCGTCGCGAAACCGCGCTTCGTCGAGCAATTGCCGATAGCTCGAACCGGCTTCTTCCAGCCGGCGCCGCAGCGTGCGTGTGGATACGAGCAGCGCGTCGGCAAGTGTCTCCGGCCCCGGGTAATCGCCGGCGCCGCGTGCCAGCTCCGCGCGCACGCGTTCGACCAGGTCGCCTTCCTCCTGGCGCACCTGCGCATATTCACGCTCCACCTGCACGAGTGCCTGCCGGTGCGCGACTTCATCCGCGAGCGGCAGCGGCCAGTCGAGCACGTCGCGCGCGATCCACAGCGCGTTGGCGGCGCAGCCGAATTCGACCGGCGGGAGCTGGTCGCGATAGCGCGCGAAATAGGGCGGCTCCGGCCACGCGAATTGCAGCTTGATCGGCGGCGACACGCGCCCCGCCCATTGAGAGATGTTCTGCGCGAGCCCCGTCAGTACAAATTCGAACATCACGTGATGCTGCAGCACGGGGCTCGCCTGCACGCCGTGCAGTTCGAGCGTCGCGCCGCGTTCGTCTTCTGCATAGGTCAGCCGATATTGGCGGTTGCGCATCCGGAAGTAGCGCTGCGTGACGGAGAGCGCTTCGCGGATGTCCCGCGCGGTCAGGGTCGCATAGCCGAGAAAGCCGTGCACGGTCGGCTTCAGCAGCAGCCCGAACGCGAGCCCGATGCCCGGATCGCCGCTGATCTCGATCGCGTTGAGCACGAGCCGCCCCCATTGCGACGGCGCGACGCGCGCGTCCGGTTCGGCCAATACCGCGTCGCGCAGGCCGGTGCCGGCGCGCACGGCGGCCAGGTCGACACCGCGCGCGGCCAGCGCCTGCAGCAGCAGGCGCGGATAGGCGACCGGAATCGTCGGCCGGCGCAGCCCGAGGCGATCCTTGGCGAGAGGGGAGGTCATGTCGTCTTGGCCGGAAATGACAAGCATTATGGCTGTTTGCCCCCTCACGTTCAAGGCGGCGCGCGCCTACGATGTCACGCATCGCTCATTGGCACGAATTGGCACGCTCATCATGACCACGACCTTTCCCCACCTGCTTGCCCCGCTCGATCTCGGCTTCACGACGCTGAAGAACCGCGTGCTGATGGGCTCGATGCACACGGGCCTCGAGGACAGCCGCAAGACGCTGCCGCGGCTCGCCGAATATTTCGCCGAACGCGCGCGTGGCGGCGTCGGCCTGATCGTGACGGGCGGCTTCGCGCCGAACGTGGCTGGCTGGACCAAGCCGTTCGGCGGCACGCTGATGACGTCGGCCGCTGCACGGCGGCATCGCGAGATCACGCAGGCCGTGCACGCGGAGGACGGCAAGATCGCGCTGCAGATTCTGCACACCGGTCGCTACGGCTATCACCCGTTCGCGGTCGCGCCGTCGAAGATCAAGTCGCCGATCTCGCCCTTCGCGCCGCACGAACTGAGCGCGCGCGGCGTCGAGCGGCAGATTCGCGCGTTCGTCCGCTGCGCGAAGCTCGCGCGTGAAGCCGGGTACGACGGCGTCGAGATCATGGGCTCCGAAGGCTACCTGATCAACCAGTTCATCTCGATGCATACGAACAAGCGCACCGACCAATGGGGCGGTTCGTACGAGAACCGCATCCGGCTGCCGATCGAGATCATCGAGCGCACGCGCGAAGCGGTCGGCCGCGATTTCATCCTGATCTACCGGCTGTCGATGCTCGACCTGATTCCGGACGGCAGCGACTGGAGCGAAACCGTGCAGCTCGCGAAGGCCGTCGAGCGGGCAGGCGCGACCATCATCAACACGGGGATCGGCTGGCACGAGGCGCGGGTGCCGACGATCGCGACGTCGGTGCCGCGCGGCGCGTTCGCGTGGGTGACGAAGAAGATGAAGGGCGAGGTCGGCATTCCGCTCGTGACCACCAACCGGATCAACCGCCCCGAAGTGGCCGAGCAGATCCTCGCGGACGGCTGCGCGGACATGGTGTCGATGGCGCGCCCGCTGCTCGCGGATGCCGAGTTCGTGGTCAAGGCCGCGCAGGGCCGTGCCGACGAGATCAATACGTGCATCGGCTGCAACCAGGCGTGCCTCGATCACGCGTTCAAGAACAAGATCGCGTCGTGCCTGCTGAACCCGCGCGCGTGCCACGAGACGGAGCTGAAATACACGCCCGCCGCGCAGCCGAAGCGTATCGCGGTGGTCGGCGCGGGGCCGGCCGGGCTCGCGTGCTCGACCGTGCTCGCGCAGCGCGGCCATCAGGTCGACCTGTTCGACGGCGCGGCCGAGATCGGCGGCCAGTTCAACATGGCGAAGCGGATTCCGGGCAAGGAAGAGTTTCACGAAGCGCTGAGCTACTTCGGCCGCCAGGTCGAACTGACCGGCGTGAACCTGCACCTGAACCGCCGCGTGGACGCGAGCGACCTGATCGCGGGCGGTTACGACGAGATCGTGCTCGCGACCGGCGTCGCGCCGCGCGACCCGAAGATCCCGGGGCAGGACGGGCCGAACGTGCTCAGCTATATCGACGTGCTCGCGGGCAAGCGGCCGGTCGGCCGGCGTGTCGCGGTGGTCGGGGCCGGCGGGATCGGCTTCGATGTCGCCGAGTATCTGGTGCAGGAGGGTGAGTCGCCGGCACTCGACCTGGAAGAGTGGAAGGCCGAGTGGGGCGTGACCGACCCGGTCGTGACGCGTGGCGGCGTGACGCGTGCGCAGGTGACGGCGCCCGCGCGCGAAGTGACGTTGCTGCAGCGCAAGGCCGCGCCGCTCGGCAAGGGGCTCGGGAAGACGACCGGCTGGATTCACCGCGCGACGCTGAAGATGAAGCAGGTGAAGATGATCGGCGGCGTGAACTATGAACGGATCGATGCGCGCGGGCTGCACGTGTCATACGGCGAGCAGCGCACCGATCACGAGCTGATCGAAGCCGACACGATCGTGCTCTGCACGGGGCAGGAGCCGCAGCGCGCATTGCTCGCGCCGCTGCAGGCGGCGGGGCGCTCGGTGCACCTGATCGGCGGCGCGGAACTGGCCGCCGAGCTCGACGCGAAGCGCGCGATCGATCAGGGCTCACGGCTCGCCGCGCGGCTATAACGGGCGGCTGCCGCAATGGCCACCCGAAGGTACGCCGCGTGGCGGTGATCCGCTTGCGCGGCGGTTCCTGGCCCTTCGGTTGATGCACTGATTCGCGGGCGCAGCGCTGCAACGAGCAGCAGCGCCGGCCGCGCCGCCACGCAATGTGGCGGCGCTACGCCGACAGACCGTGGCCGCGAACGGCCATCACATCGCTCACGCTGCTTCGGCGCGTTCTTCCTCTTCCGCTTCCAGCATCGCCTTGACGATCAGGTAGATGGCCGGCAGGTCGTCGTCGTCGCGGCGCCAGTCGACCGGCTCCTCGACATCCGCGGCGACCAGGCGGCTGTCGCGCAGCCGGATGAACGCATCGACGACGGCCGGATCGTTGCGGCTCAGGAAGCCGGCATTCGAGAATGCCAGCTCTTCGACGTTCAGCAGTGCCTGCCAGCTCATCGTGCGGACGGCCGCGGGATGGGTGCGCCGCCGCAGGCCAAGCGCCCGCTGCGCGGGGCCACCCGCGACACGTTGCAGATCGACGACCGCCCGCTGCGCGGCGCGCTCGAAGTGGACGGGGTTGAAGCCGGGTTGCTCGGGATCGAATGCGGATGCCTGGAACATGGTCGCCTCACAAAAGTCCGTTCGTCTGTGAATGACGGAATTCGGGTCAAATGGTGCAAAAGCACTGTAAATATATACAGTGTTTGGCGCGGTTTCAAGCCCCGGATGAAGGATTTCGTGCGATGGCGATCGAAGCGGGCGGCAGCACCGGGCAGGCGAACCATCTACACCGCTGCCGCGATCGTCTCCCGCAACCACCGGTGCGCCGGATCGCGATGCACGCGTTCGTGCCACAGCATCGACATTTCGTAGCCGGGCACCTCGACCGGCGCTTCCACCACCCGTAATGCGGGGACGTCGCGCACCAGCCGCTCGGGCACCATCGCGACGAGATCGGTGCTGGCCACGGCCGACATCACGAACAGGAAATGCGGCACCGACAGCACGACGCGCCGCGTGGCGCCCGCCTTCGCGAGCGCTTCGTCCGTCACGCCGAAGAAGCCGCCGCCGTCGGGCGACACGATCACATGCTCGAGCGTGCCGAACTGCGCGAGGCTCGGGCGCCGCTTCAGCTTCGGGTGGCCGGCGCGGCCGATGAGCACGTAACGCTCGGCGAACAGCGGCAAGCGCCGCATGCCGGGCGGCGACCCTTCGGTCGTATGGAACGCGAGATCGATGCCGTTTCGTTCGGCATCCTGCTCGATACGAGGCGGCACCAGCTCGACCACGGCGACGCGTGTGGCGGGCGCGGCCGAACGCAGCGTGTTCAGCGCGGGCAGCACGATCGTCGATTCGCCGTAGTCGGTCGCGGCCACACGCCACGTGTTCGTCGCGGTCGCGGGATCGAACGGCGTGGCCGGAACGACCGCGCGCTCGACCGCTTCGAGCGCATCGCGCAACGGTTCGCGCAGCGCTTCCGCGCGCGCGGTCGGCCGCATTCCACGCGGCCCCGGCAGCAGCAGCGGATCGCCGAACACGTCGCGCAGCTTCTGCAATTGCACGCTCACCGACGGCTGCGACATGTTCAGTTTTTCGGCCGCACGCGTGACGTTGTGCTCGGCGAGCAGCACGTCCAGCGTGACGAGCAGATTGAGATCGAGTCGCCTGAGATTATTCATGGCTATACCTGGAATATCAGGAATTCATTTCAAATATACCGTTGGCAGCGGCATCCTGCAGTCATTCAATCAACGGAGTACCGAACATGAATGTGCTGATCGTCTATGCCCATCCCGAACCGCGTTCGCTGAACGGCGCATTGCGCGACTTTTCCGTTGCGCATCTCGAAGGGTCCGGCCACGCGGTGCAGGTGACCGACCTGTATGCAATGAACTGGAAGGCTGCGTTCGACGCGGACGACTTGACCGGGCGTGAGCCGGACGCTCGTTTCGACCCGTCGAACGACTCGAAGCACGCGTTTGCAACCGGCACGCAGCGCGAAGACATCGCGCGCGAGCAGGACAAGCTGCGGTGGGCCGATGCGGTGATCCTGCAGTTCCCGCTGTGGTGGTTCTCGATGCCGGCGATCATGAAGGGCTGGTTCGAACGCGTGTATGCGTGCGGCTTTGCCTACGGCGTGGGCGAGCATTCCGATACGCATTGGGGCGATCGTTATGGAGAAGGCTCGTTTGCCGGCAAGCGCGCGATGGTGATCGTCACGGCAGGCGGATGGCAGTCGCATTACAGCCCGCGCGGCATCAACGGACCGATCGACGACGTGTTGTTCCCGATCCAGCACGGGATGCTGTATTACCCGGGCTTCGACGTGCTGCCGCCGTTCGTGATCTACCGGACGGGGAAGATGAACGACGTGCGCTTCGACGAAACGCGTGCGGCGCTCGGCCGGCGCCTGGACGAACTGTGGACCACGCAGCCGATCCCGTTCCGGCGGCAGAACGCGGGCGATTACGAGATTCCGGCGTTGACGCTGAAGGACGAGATCGTGCCGGGGAAGGTGGGGTATGCGGTGCATCTGGCGCACGAGGGCTGATCGCGCGTGATCATGAGCGGGCGACGTACCGTTCGATGCGCAGGCGCCCGGGCGGCTCGAAGTAGGTGCCGAAACGGACGAGGCCGGCGTTCTTCAAATGGCAGGTCATTTCGAAGCTGACCAGGATGCCGGGATCGCGGTTGTCGACGATCCCGATGTCGATCGCGCGAATGCGCGGCTCGTACGTCAGCAGCGTCGCCTCCATCTGCTGCTTGAGCAAATGCGACGACGCGGGGAGTGCCTTGTAGATGTTTGTCAGGTCGGGCAGGCCATAGTCGGGCAGGTGCTTGAGCGCGCCTGCCCGCGTATTGAGAATGCGGCGCACGTTTTGCTGCACGCTCAGACATTCGAGCGTCCGGTCGTCGTATGCGCCGATCGGCGCGCCGCCGATCTGGCCAAGCAGCATGTCGTAGAGGGAGGGGCCGGCGGTCATCGGTGGCTCCATTGCTCGGTGCCGTCGTCGCTCGCCGTCGGTGCATCGACGAAGTCGATCGTCAACTCGCCTGCGGCCGTCGCGGACAACGCGATCTGCCGTGGCGTGATGGCCGATGCCATCCGCGCCAGTAATTCACGAGACACGGCGGGCAGCACGCGCTGGTTCAGGAACGCGTCGACACTGCGTGCGCCGGACTCCCGCGACACGCAGTGCTGCGCGATCGATTCGACAAGATCGTCCGCATACGCCAGTGTCACGGCGTGTTGCCAATGCAGGCGTTCGGCGATCTTGTCCAGTTTGATTCGCACGATCGACGCGAGCGCCGCAGCATCGAGCGGTCGATAGACGAGCGTCTGGAAGCGCGCGAGCAGCGCCGGCTGGAAATGCGCGACGAGTTGCGGATGAATGGCCTCACGCAACGCGGCTTGTGCGATCGAGGCGTCCTCGGCTGTCGCGTCGTCGATCTGCGTACTGCCGAGATTGGACGTCATCACGATCACGCAGTTGCGGAAATCGATCTCGCGCCCCTCGCCGTCGCGCATCGTGCCCCGGTCGAATACCTGATAGAAGATGTCGAGTACATCGCGATGCGCTTTCTCGACTTCATCCAGCAGCACGACGCTGTATGGACGCTGGCGCACTGCTTCAGTAAGTACGCCGCCGCGCCCGTAGCCGACGTAGCCGGGCGGCGAGCCCTTGAGTTGCGATACCGTGTGCGCTTCCTGATACTCGGACAGGTTGATGGTCGTCAGCGCGGCCTCGCCGCCGAACAGCAGATCGGCGAGCGCCAGCGCGGTCTCGGTCTTGCCGACGCCGGATGGCCCGGCCAGCAGGAAGACGCCGAGCGGCGCACGTTCGCTCTTCAGGCCCGCCTTGGCCGTGCGCAGGCTTTCGGCCAACGCGCCGATCGCCTCATCCTGTCCGACCACGCGTGTGGCGAGCGTCGCTTCGAGCGCGAGCAGGCTGCGCAATTCGTCCTCGACGAGATTGCCGACCGGCACGCCCGTCCATTCGGCGACGACTCGCGCGATGGATTGCGCATCGACGTCGGCAGAGATCATGGGTGCTTTGCCCTGAGCGGTCGACAACGCGTCGAGCGCGTTGGAAATGGCTGCCGGGTCGGGCGCCTGATCGGTTGCGCCACGGAGGGCGCGCAAGTTGCCGACGAGTTCTTGTTCCCGCGTGTACTGGCCGAGCAGCGCATCGGCGGTGCCGCGCATGTCTTCGTGTTCCCTGTCGATCGCGGTGCGCCGTTCGGCGATGTCGACGATCCCGGCGCCGACGTCCGCATCGAGTGCGGCGCGCTCCAGTTCGAGCGCCTCCAGTGCAGCGCGCGCCTGCTGCAGTTCCACAGGCGGTACGTCGAGCGCCATCCTCACGCGCGCGGCGGCCGTATCGATCAGGTCGACGGCCTTGTCCGGCAGTTGCCGGGCTGGAATGTAGCGGCGCGACAGCCGCACGGCCGCGACGATCGCCTCGTCGCGAATGTGGACATCGTGATGCTTCGCGTAGCGGCTCGCGAGCCCGCGCAGCATCAGGCAGGCAGCTTCATCATCGGGTTCGTCGACCTTGATGAGCTGGAAGCGCCGCTCGAGCGCGGCATCGCGTTCGAAGTATTCCTTGTATTCGGCCCAGGTGGTGGCCGCGATCGTGCGCAACTCGCCGCGTGCGAGCGCCGGCTTGAGCAGGTTGGCCGCGTCGGCGCCGCCTACCGCGTTGCCCGCGCCGATCAGCGTATGCGCTTCGTCGATGAACAGCAGAATCGGCGTCGTCGAAGCGCGCACCTCGTCGATCACGTTCTTCAGCCGTTGCTCGAATTCGCCTTTCACGCCTGCCCCGGCCTGCAGCAAGCCGAGATCGAGCGTCAGGATGCGTGTGTCACGGATCGTTTCCGGCACGCTGCCGTCGACCACGCGCAACGCGAGCCCTTCGACGAGCGCGGTCTTGCCGACACCCGGCTCGCCGACCAGGATCGGGTTGTTCTTGCGGCGGCGCGCGAGCACGTCGATCATCTGCCGGATCTCGCGGTCGCGTCCGAAGACGGGGTCGATCTCGCCACGACGCGCCTTTTCGGTCAGGTCGAGTGCGAAGCGGGCGAGCGCATCATGCTCGATCGCGCGCGCGCGCGGGTGTGGTGCGGCGGGGGCTGACGTCGTCGCTCCTTCGGTGCTCAACCTGTCGACCGGGTCGGTTTCGTGCGTCGATACGGGTTCGTCCGCTGCGTTTTCGCAAGACCGTCGTCCGAGCCGGGGCAGCACGCGCCGGATCTGCACGCTGGAGATCGACAGCAGCGGCCACGCCCGCTGGGTGCGCAGCGAGTGTGGCGCATCGACGATGGCCTGCAGCAGATGCCCGGAGCGAATGCTGCCGTCGGGATCGTCGGCCATTGCATGCGCCCACGCATCCTCGATCACGGTGGCGAGCTGTCGCGACAGCGACGGCATGCCGCGCAACGTGCGTGGCATGCGGTCGATCACGTCGATCATGGCATCCCAGACGGCATCGATGTCGAGGTCGTAGTGGCGCAGAAGGGCGGGAATGTCGCCGTCGTCCGCTTCAATCAGCTTCAGCACCCAGTGTTCGACCGCGATTTCGTCCGCGAGCCTCGTTTGGCAAAGGCTGGCGGCGGCCTCGAGTGCGCGGGTGCAGTGGGGGTTGAGGCGACGAAGGAGATGGGAAGCGTCCCGGAGCGGCGGCGTCATGTCGGTAACGGGTCAGGAAGGGAAGAGGGCGGGCGCCCGGAGCGGCGGGATCGCGCCGCGCAAGCGCGGCGGATGCCGCCAGCCGTTCAGTCCATCAGGAACGTTCGTTCCAGGTGTCCTTGTGGATGATGTTGCCGTCCTTGTACGACCAGGTGATCGTCTCGTAACGCAGTTCCACGTCTTCGAGATGGTTGTGCTTCTCGTAGTCGGGGTTCTTGATGTCGAGCATTTTCGGCTTCACCGCGACGATCTTCACGTTGTCGAGCTTGGTGTTGAAGTATTCCTTCTCCTTGCCCGCGTCGTCGATGCGGTACCACTTGATCTCGACCGACTTCAGCGTCTGGCCGCTCGTCACGGCCTTGTATAGATACGGCGTCGACGCGTCGGTTTCCTTCGTCAGCGTGATCGGTTTGTGCACGCGCGTGCCGGTCAGCTTGCCCGTATTGCCATCGGTCGGGATATGCACGCCGTGATCGAACGCAACCAGTTCGACGCTGCCCTCGCGATCCTGGACGGTCACCGAACCCTTGATGTCCGCGCCACCGTCGTCCTTGAGCCACATGTAGGCCGGAATTGCCATTTGTTCACTCCTTCTTCTTCGTACTACGAATCGCCGGAACCGGATTCCGGCGCTGACAATCCCGGGGCGGTTGCCCCGGGAACCCAAACGCGTATTACCTGGCGGCGCCGGTCGGGACGGCCGACACCTGTGTATCGGGCACGAGCGTGATTTCGACCCGACGATTCTTTGCACGCCCCTCCGGTGTGGCGTTATCCGCGACCGGTCGCGTATCGCCATAGCCCTGGATCGCGAACTGTGTCGGTGGGATGCCGGATGCCTCGACAAGCCAGTCGCGCACGGCCGACGCACGATCGATCGACAGCTTCAGATTGCGATCGGGCCGGCCCTGATCGTCCGCATAGCCGGCGACGAGCACGCGCTTGCCGGGATGGGCGTTGATCAGTGTGAGCGCATCGACCATCGCGCGCGTGGTGCCCGTCTTGAGCTGCGCTTTGCCACTGTCGAACAGCGACATGCTGTCCAGCGTGACGACGGCGGGCGGCGGTGGGGGCGGTGCGTACGAGGCGATCGCTTCGTTGAGAACCGGCAGCAACGGTGCGCCACGATAGGTGCCGAACGACAGCCGGAGCGGAACGCCGACACGCGCGTACCGGTCGAGTTGATCGCGATCCGACGCAAGGACCCGGAGGGCGTCGCGTTTTGCCGCGTCCTGTGTGGCAGGGATACCGTTGTAGCGTTCGAGGTGTTCGCCGATCCGCGTCATCAACGCGTCGTTGTTCTTCGCGGCTCCGCAGATGGCGGCGATTGCCGCGCAGGCAACGATCGCAATGACGTGCGCGACAGCGGTGATGCGTGGCGATCGCCACGGTCGAGGCGGCATCGCGTCGATCAGCGGCTGCGGCAAGGGCCAGGGTAGCGGCGATGCAGGCAGTGCGGCCGGGGCGATACCCGTCAGGCTGCGCACTTCACGTTCCCACGGTTTGCCGGGACCCGTTGCCGGGCCATGGTCGATCCAGCCGACGCCGAACAATCGCCAGGGCGATGCGGGCTGGCGTCGGTCCGTCAGCGTGTCGAACACGATGCGTCGGGCCCATCCGACCATCGAAGCGATTCCGGCAGCGCGTGCCGCAACCGCCTGATTTCCATCGGCATGGAGGGCATCCGATTCGGCTGCGTCGATTGCGGCGTCGAAGCGGTGCAGATCGACGATTGCCGATCCCGTCGACATGCCATACCACCGGGCCTCCGGCATCGTCGCGGTATCCGCGTTCGAGAGTCGCTGATAGAGGGCGACGTAGCCTGGCAGCGACGTGCCGAGCATGCGAGACGCATCCGCAACGGCCTGACGGATCACGCGCAGCGACTGCGACAGCGTATCGTCGTTCGCATGAAGGCCAGGTGCGACTGACAGCACGACGCAATCGGGCGCATGGCCGTCGCGCCACTGGCGGACCGCAACGGCGAGCCGGGCGAGATCCTGAGGGTGATCGGCGCGCAACCAGATCGCACCGTCGCCGACATGGACGAAACGCGATCGTTCCGTATCGCGATCGAACAAGGCGGACAGGCCGTCGCCGGTAACGAGCGCGAGCGGCATTCTCGTGCGCAGTGCGACGGGCAGATCGGCGGTTGCTGCGCCGAGTTGCGCGATGACGTGCACGTTTCGTTCGCGAGCACGCGACAATCTGCGCGCATGCAGCCAGAGGATCAGCACGGAGAGCGCGACGACGATCGCAACCCATCCCCACATGACGCCGCGGTCGACGGGCAGGACCCAGCCGATGACGGCCAGCGCCAGTGCTGTCGACAGGGTCACGACCGTGCGCAGCGGATAGCCGAGACCTGACAGGGCCGCGCGTGCCGCATCGGAATCGGTGCGGGTCGCCGCTGAGGGGAGCGCAGTGTCCGAAGTCACGGCCGTTTCACTTTCTGGACGAGTTGTGCCAGTTCCGCATCGAGGATGCGATCCCACGCGAACCAGACGAGTATCGCGATCACGCAGACTGTTCCCGCGATCACCCATGGCGACAGGCTCCTGAGGCGATCAATCAGTCGCGTGTTCGAGCGATCGTTGACGAAGCCCGGCCGCGTGGCCGGCCGCAACCGATCGATCTGCGCCACGAGCGCGGCGATCAAGGACTGTCGCTTCGTCTCGCCGTCGTGGGTGTTCGCCGACGAGCCCGAACGGGCGGCGTGGCAGCCGCGGAAACCCAGGCCCAGAATGGCCGCATAGCATTCGAGCAAGTCGACGTTCGGTGCGGGTTCGCGCATCCGGTACTCGAGCCGTTCGTAAATGCGCGTGCCTGCGTCGTGCGTGCCGAATCGGTCGACCTGCAACGGCCGGGACTCCCATTCCGACTTGCTGGCGGCCGGCAGATTTCGCAGTGCGGCTTCGTCGATCAGCCCGCACTGGGCGAGGACGGCATCGTCCCGTACGTCGGCGGCAACCCCTTGCGCATCGAGCGTGGTCGAGAACTGCGCGACGAGCCGGAGACATTGCCGACGCAGGCTTTCATGGCTGTCGACCTGACCGCCGTTCGACAGGTGAGCGACGAGTAGCGCCGTATCGCGCAGCAGCGCACGCATGGGCGCTTGGGACGAGTGACCGGACGACGGTTCCCGCGCGAGCAGCGCGGATTCGTGACGCGTGGAGACGATGGTGTTCATCAGCGCAGCACCGCATAGAGTTCGATTGACGCGTCGGGAACCGACGCCGGCAGATAGATCTGGCAGGCGCGCGCGGCGAGCATCCTCGCATGCGCGGCATCGTGCGCATCGAGTGCGAAATAGTGGTTGTCCAGCCGGACCGGAATGGCGCCGGGCACCCGCTGCACAGCCTTGAGCGGAATTCCCGCTACGGCGGAATTGACGATGTGTTCGACGTCGTCCGGTGCGCCGATCTTGCACAGGCGCGGGAACTGTTCGACGAGCTCGAATGCCGGCAGTGCAACGTTGACGGACAGATACCAATCAGCCGCGCCCTCGGCGATGCGCTCGTCGAGGAACTGCCCGACCCAGGTGGTCGGTGTCGTATGTGAAAGCCCGATCGAGACGACACGCGAAGGGATGATCGCGTCGAGCAGATCGCGAATCAGCGATTCGAGCGTCGTGAACACGTCATGGGCGCTCGCATGATCGTAGGGGGGAATATCAGTCAGCGAGACGCGCGTCGAGAACGTGGTCAGCGAGCCGGCCAATTGGGTGAGTACCTGGTACAGGCGATCGGTCGGCTGCCCCGGGTGCGACGCGAGGAAGCGCAATTGCGGCCAGGCCTGATGAATGCAGTTCAGGAGCCAGAAGAGCTGGACGTCGGCGACACCGTACTCGGCCACCTGCTCGATGCGCTCTCTGCGGCGCGCACCGAGGATCGCGCTTTTGGCGGCGAGGATATCGGCGATCCGTTGGACGCGCTCGATATGCAGCGCGTGACCGGATAACGTCAGGCAAGGCGGGACATATCGGCGATCGACCTGGAACTGCCCGCTCGTCGTCCGTATCAGTCGTGCGATCGCGCATGCCGTGTCGTCCGCGTGCGACTCGAAGCCGAACAGCAACCGGACGGCGTGGCGCTCGGCGGCGATTTCGGTTTCGCTTGCGCCGTTCAGGTCTGTCACCTTGACGAATTCGCGATACGTGCGCCGCGGGCGGGCCAGCGCCGTTTCGTCGAAGCGGCAGTTGTTGCCGTTCGCATCGGGCAGTGCGAGCGCGGCCAGCACGTCGATGGTTTGGGCATCGACAGGAATTTCGCTGGCCAGGTCGCGCGCGGGCGGCAACGCATCGGCGACGGTCGTGTCGATCGGCGTGCCGTCGGGGAAACGCAATTGCAGCCGGGTGAGCTTCAGGCGACCGGCGGCCAATGCCTCTTCGTCGACGTCGACGTTCAGCGTTCCCCATGGCGCAACGGCGATCGTCGAAGCCAGTTGTTGCAGCGCGAACCCGTTCCAGCGTTCCTGCTGCTGGAAATGCTGCTGCGTAAGAATCAGCCCTTCATGCCAGAGCGGCTTTTCGATCCGCATGGTGTGGTCGATAACGATATAGGAATTATGAGGCGCCGATTCTATACATCGTTTCGTGATTTCGTATACCCCATTTTATTTGAATGTGTTGGAAAGTGTGTCTATTAAATTGAGATAGAGGGGGATTTGTTGCGAGATTTTTCGGGTGCGGGAAGGTTGCGGGAGGTGGAGCGATCGGCGCGATTTTTTATTGGGATTTATGTTTACTTGGTATGTAATTATTTATGATTGAAATCAAGTGTTTGCGTGAATTTTGTGAGTTTGTTTGATAGTGTTCGGTCGATGGTGATCGGGTGGTAGGGTAGGTGGTTTGCGAGTGTGGAGAAATCTGACTCGTCTTATTCGTTAAAGTCTCCGTGTCGTTAATTTTCGAATTTCAGTGTTTAGGGTTTACTCGTCGATAAAGAGCGTGATATTTTCTGCCGCCTGAGTCGGATATCGGGCCGCGAATATCCGACTCGGTCGTTCGTCGATGCACGTTGCGGGGTTCGGCATGGGGCGGTGCGGACGACGGAGCATCCGTGGTCGTGGGTGCGTGTCGCGGAGTCTTCAAGCTTCCTGAGATAAGGAGAACGAATTGGATAGCTTTCAGCGAGAGATCCCGAAGAGCCGGGTGTCGATCACCCTCGATCTGCATACGGGCGGGGCGCAGAAGAAGGTCGAGCTGCCCCTGAAGCTGCTGGTGGCTGGCGACTTCAGCGCCGGGCGCGAACAGGCGCCGCTGGCCGAGCGCAAGAAGGTCAACATCGACAAGAACAACTTCGATGCGGTGCTGGCCGACTACGCGCCGGATCTCAAGATCGCCGCGGACAACACGCTGGCCGGCGATGGGTCGGAGCTGCCCGTCAACCTGTCGTTCCGGTCGATCAAGGATTTCGAGCCCGAGCAGGTGGCGCGCCAGATTCCCGAACTGCAGGCGCTTCTCGCGATGCGCAATCTGCTGCGCGACCTGAAATCGAATCTGCTCGACAACGGCACGTTCCGCCGCGAGTTCGAGAAGGTGCTGAAGGACGACCGCCTGTCCGCGAAGCTGCGCGGCGAGCTCGCGCAGATCGCGACCGCCGCGACGCAGCCGGAAGGGCATGCGTGAACGCAGCTGGGCAAAACGCGCATTCAGCGCATTCCGCAACATCGTAGCGATTCGATCGCAGACAGGACCCGAGATGAAATCCACTGAAACCCAGCAGAGCGGCGCGACCGAGACCGTCGTGCTGGACGCCCCGCACGGGGATATCGACAGCGTCTACGCGTCGCTGTGCAGCAAGATCAACCTGAAGCCCGTCAGCGAGGCACGTCCGCTCGAGGCGTTCCGCGACAACGACATGCTGTCCGAGGCGTCGGCCGACGAGCGGATCGCGCGCGGGATGGGCGCGTTCCTCGAACTCGTTGCGAAGGCGAGCCAGCCGGTGGACCGACTGGACAAATCGCTGCTCGACTTTCATATCGGCCAGATCGATCGCCAGATCAGCCGCCAGCTCGACGCCGTGATGCATACGTCGGAATTCCAGGCGCTCGAAGCGCGCTGGCGCGGCCTGAAGATGCTTGTGAGCCGCACCGATTTCCGCAAGAACGCGCGCATCGAAGTGCTGGACGTGTCGAAGGACGCGCTGCAGCGCGACTTCGAGGATACGCCGGAGCTGATCCAGAGCGGCCTGTACCGCCTGACGTACATCGAGGAATACGACACGCCGGGCGGCCAGCCGATCAGCGCGATGATCAGCGACTTCGAGTTCGCGAATTCGCCGATGGACGTCGCGCTGCTGCGCAACATTTCGAAGGTGGCCGCTGCCGCGCACATGCCGTTCATCGGCTCGGTCGGGCCGGCGTTCTTCGGCAAACAGTCAATGGAGGAAGTGGCCGCGATCCAGGATATCGGCAACTACTTCGATCGCGCCGAGTACATCAAGTGGAAGAGCTTCCGCGATACCGACGATGCGCGTTACGTCGGCCTGACGATGCCGCGCGTGCTCGGCCGTCTGCCGTACGGCAAGGACACGGCGCCGGTGCGGGCGTTCAACTACGAGGAGGCCGTCAAGGGCCCCGATCACGACAAGTACCTGTGGATGAATGCGTCGTTCGCGTTCGCGGCCAACATGGTGCGCAGCTTCGTGAGCAACGGCTGGTGCGTGCAGATTCGCGGGCCGCAGGCAGGCGGCAAGGTCGAGGATCTGCCGGTCCACCTGTACGACCTCGGCACCGGCTACCAACCGAAGATCCCGACCGAAGTGCTGATCCCGGAAACGCGCGAGTTCGAGTTCGCGAATCTCGGTTTCATTCCGTTGTCGTTCTACAAGAACCACGACTTTGCGTGCTTCTTCTCGGCGAACTCGGCGCAGAAGCCGGCGCTGTACGAGACCAGGGAAGCGACCGCGAACAGCCGCATCAATGCACGGCTGCCGTACATCTTCCTGCTCTCACGTATCGCGCACTACCTGAAGCTGATCCAGCGCGAGAACATCGGCACGACCAAGGATCGTCGTCTGCTCGAGCTCGAACTGAACAACTGGATCAAGGGGCTCGTGACCGAGATGAAGGATCCGGGCGACGAGCTGCAGGCGTCGCATCCGCTGCGCGAGGCGAAGGTCACGGTCGAGGATATCGAGGACAACCCGGGCTTCTTCCGGATCAAGCTGTTCATCGTGCCGCACTTCCAGGTCGAAGGGATGGATATCGGGCTGTCGCTCGTGTCGCAGATGCCGAAGGCCAAGAACTGATCTGACGTTTGATCGCGAGCCGCCGGGGTGACGATGGTTGCCCCGGCGGTGTCGTGTGGTTGCGCAACCGAGAGAGTCGATGTCGATGATTTTGCCTACGCAGGCTTATGAATTGAAGCTGGCGCCGCATCCGGCGCCTTTCTCGATCCTGAAGTTCACCGGGATGGACCGCGTGAGCCAGCTTTATCGATACGAGATCGAATTCACAAGCCCGGCGGCGGGGATTCCGATGGACCAGGTGCTGGGGCGGCCGGCAAAGTTCATTGCTGATCCGGTCGATCCGGACATGAATTACCTGCGGAAGATGTTCGGAGAGAATGCGGCGCAGTTCAGTGCAAAACCGATGGCCTATACGGTTCACGGTGTCATCACGCAGTTCGGCGAGCTTGAGACGTCGGCGGACGAGACGCGCTACCGGGTCGTGCTGGAACCGACGCTGGCGGATCTCGATCGTGGCGTGACCAGCCGGCTGTTTCAGAAGCAGTCGGTCGAGGAGATCGTGACCGACACGCTGCGGCATTACGGGTATCGCGCGGGTGTCGATTTTCAGTTTCAGTTGCGTGGGCAGTACAAGCGTCGGGAGTACGTGACGCAGTATCACGAGACGACGTTCGCCTTCATTCAGCGCATTTGTGCGGAAGAGGGGATCTGGTTTCGCTGGGAGCAGAAGAAGGATCGCGCGGTGGTCGTGTTCGGCGACGATCTGGATGCGTATGCGCGCAAGCAGCGCACGGTGCCATATCGGCGTGACTCGGGGCTCGAAAGTGTTGGCGCCGATGCGATCAAGGCGCTCGGGCGAGAGATGAAGCGTGTGCCGGAGGCCGTGCGGTTGCATGACTACAACCATCGGCAGGCCGGGGTATCGCTGCTGGTCGAGGAAAACACGGCGCGCGACGACAAGACGACGAATGCCGTCGATTACCACTGGGGCGAGCATTACGAGACGCCCGAAGAGGGGAAGCGGGTTGCTCGGTTGAGGCATGAAGCGTATCTGGCCGAGCAGATTACATTCAAGGGGACGGGCAATCCGTTCTGGCTCGAAGCGGGCGAGGTGATGCGGGTCGAGCCCAATCCGGTCGACGCGAAGCACGGGGTTTTCGTTACGTTGGTCGAGTCGCACGGCGGGCGGAACGAGTCGTACCAGTTGTCGTTCGAGGGGATTCCGTCGGATCGTGTGTGGCGCACGTCGGTGGCTTCGGTTTCGCGGCCGGTGGTCGACGGGATTCTGCCGGCGCGGATTACGTCGCCGGGCAACTACAAGTATGCGTATCTGACCGAACAGGGCTGGTACGTGATCAAGCTGCCGTTCGATCTCGATGAATGGAGCCCGGGTGGGACGAGCCGGCCGGTGCGGTTTGCGAAGCCCTATAGCGGTGACAACTACGGGCATCACTTTCCGTTGATTGATGGGGCGGAGGTGGCCATTGTCTTTACCGACGGCCATCCAGACAGGCCCGTGATGATTGGGGCCATGCATGACAGCCTGCATCCGGACCTCGTCAACAACCTGAACCATACCCGCAACATTGTTCGCACCGCAGCCCAGAACGAAATGCGGATGGAGGACAAGGAAGGCGTCGAGCACATTCATCTGACGACGCCGTTCCAGACCAGCGAGCTCAACCTTGGCCACATGGTCGACGAGAACCGCAAGGAACGTGGGCAGGGAGCAGAACTGCGCTCGGACGGTCCAGTTGCGGTGCGAGGTAAGGGTGTATTTATAACGGCGAAGGTCCAAAGTGCCGCAGATGGAAAACAACTCGCCATGGATGATGGCGTGTCGCAACTGCAAGGCGCACATCAGCTCACTCAGTCGCTTGCCTCCGCAGCGGATGCCGCAGGTGCCATCACGGCCGACGTTTCCGAACAACAAACGACCAGTGCTGAGCTGAAAGATCTCAATTCACCCGCAGTATTCGTCACTGCTCCGGCGGCCATCGGTCTCGCGACAAACAGTGGCATACAGTTGGCCGCGCGAAACAGCATAGCGGCAACAGCTGGCAAAGATCTTTCGGTCAGCATACTCAGACGCCTGACTGCTGCTGTTGGGGAGTCGATTTCGCTCTTTGCTCAGAAGCTCGGCATCAAACTCGTTGCCAATCGCGGTCCGGTGGACATTCAGGCACAAAACGACGCTATGTCTTTGCTCTCCAAAGGGGACATGACGATATCAAGCGTCGGCGGAACCACGAAAATCCAGTCCGGGCAGGCGATTGTTCTCGAGTCCGGTGGCGCATTTATCCGCATAGCCGACGGAAATGTCACGATTGGCGGGCCCGGTGATCTTATCCTCAAGGTGATCACCATGCAGAAACAGGGCGCGTCGTCTCTCAGCGATTCGATTCCTACGCCCCCGGGTCCAAGCAGTCTCTACGACGAGCAGTTTACGTTGGTCGATAAGAATACCGGCAAGATCATGCCGCACACGCCTTATAAAATCGAGTCGGCCTCCGGTGAAATGATCGAAGGTGTTAGTGATGAATTGGGGCGGACTGTTCGCGTAGCTTCGGCCAAAGCCGAGGGTCTCAAAATCTTCAAGGGAGGAATTGATGAGTAACGGAGAAACCTCCACTCAGCAGCCAATTGGCGAAGCTAAAACAAATAGCACGAATGTTGGAAGTAGTACTGTTAGACAGGAGATTCCTGGTGAAGCCCTCGCCTATTTGCATACGGGCTCGGGTGAGATTGTCATTGTGCCTCCAGAGCAGAGTGGTGAATTGCTGACGGAAGCGCGGCTGCTCAATGATGCGGTTGCGCAGTTTCATTCGGCGAACCTTGCGGTGCAAACACTCGATGAGTACCGGCGGCAGAATTATAACAATCCGAAAGAGCGTGCGAAGGCAGATAGCGCACTTGGAAAAGCTCTCGAATGGCAGGATCAGGCGTATCAGAACTATCACCAGATATTCATGGGGCTCGAACCGCTCCCCGCCGATGATAAAACTTCGAATCAGGAAGGAAGCAAGGGTGCTGAAAACAACACTGGAGAAAAGAAAAAGGAGGATTCGCTAAAACTCAACGGCACGGCCAAGAAGTTGACTGAGCTAGTGTCGTTGAAGGGGCTGAGCGCGGAAGAGCGGGCAAAGAAGAAGGAAGATGACAAGAAGGGCAAGATGGCGGATGGCACGTATACGAAGAAGTTGCTGGAAGCCAAATCGGTTGATCGTCTCAAGGAAATTGCGAAATACCCCAAGACCCCGACAGAGAAGATCATCTACGTTCGTCGTGACAAGATCCAATGGCCGAAAATGAAGGTCATGGAGAATAATGGGTGGAAAGACGTTCAAGTTACCGATCCGAAATCTGGCAAGACCACGATTGACCGGAAGAAGTTGCGAACGTACGTAGCCGACAAGGCTGTAAAGTCAGGTGTTTCCTGGCTCAAGAAGAAATTCAAGGAAAATCTCGAATACAGCAACAGCGATACGATCGATTGCAGCGTATTCAAAGTCGTCGACAGCTGGAACAAGCTGCTTCAGACGGAACAGCAAGCCCAGCTTGACAACGGTCCACTCCCGGTGGGCATCGATCTTGGTGCAAACGCGCAGTTGATGCGCTATTCGTACGGTGTCAGCCTGGATCCCGATCTTGAGTTTTCGACGAAAAAGATCTCCGTGCGAGCCGAAGGGCACGCTGAGGTCAACGCAGCCAAGGGCGAGGCCAAGATCACACTCTACTTCCCACGCAAGGAGGGGTGGGTGTGGACGCGCACGGGTAAGAATGGTGAGTCGCAAGATATTGTCGCCATTGTTTGCCAGGTCACGGCCAGCGCCAGTGCAGTTGTTGGGGCTAGCATTGCGTGTGAATTGTCGATTCAGACGAGCGCTAATGAAGTTACAGCGACGCCCCCAAAGCTTAAAGGGAAGCCCGGAAAGAAGGGGTACAAGGCACGCCGGCAGAACCGCATGGAATTGAAGAAGGGTGACGAGATCAATCCAGTTGGTCTGGACGCGGGAGCAAGCGTGTTCGCGGGCGCGAAAGCCGACGCTCAGATCGAGGGTGGATTGCAGTGGCGGGATCCTGGAGACCAGAAAAAGCATAATTTTGCGACGATCGCTAGTATCGCACCTGCAGTCGGCGGCATGGCAGGTCTGGCGGGCGGACTGAAGCTGGCGATCGAGTACGTGCGCGGTATGTTTCGCGTGACCGCGCACGCTAGTCTGTGCTTCGGACTGGGGGCAGAGGGAGTTTTAACTTTCTCGGTCAGCAAGGACGAAATTGAGAATTTCTGCAAATGCATTTTCTATAAAATAGCTTACGCAAAATTCGAAAACATTGGGATATTTATTCGTGGTTCATTCAATGTCCTGAATAACATGAAACTTCTTGCTGCACTTGATGGCAGCAATTCGGTTCTTGCATACTATGGACGGGATGCGGTCGAGCTAGGTGGAGACGCGGAGACGCGTCTTGCGTCCGCGTCTGCAAAGCAGCTCCTGGCGGCATCAGCGCCCGACGTATTAGCCTATGCCCTACCTGAGGCCAAAGGTGCCTTGATCTGTCAGATGTGCAAGGTGCAGTTGGCGTCGGAGAATCCATCTGCAGTGAGCGATGCACAACAAGGTATCCTGAATGTAATACGAACCGCTGTAACGCCAGCAGACGCTGCCAACATCATCCAGCATGCAACAAAGGACGGAAGTAAAGGAGTAGAAGAAGTTATCAGGACAGCACTAGAAAGCTTCTTCAAGCTTGGCGCAGCTGGAAGTGGCGCATCCCGATCAGATATGGCTTTCAATAGCGATACTTCGTCCACCAATGCGCTCGACAGCATCGCACTTTCGGGAGATTTCAACGGGTGGTACGACACCTTTACTTCTGGATTGGTATCTGAGTTGCCTCGAGGATTCCCCATTGCAATGGCGGGGACACCGGCCTATGAGGTGTTGAGATTGCGCGAAGGAAGCGATCATCCTCTCTACACGTCAGAGGGATGGAATGCGTTTTACCAAGACGAGGCGTGACTATGAAATTCCCATCTTTCTTGCTGATGGTCGTTGCGGCGGCGCTTCCTGTAGTGGTGTCAGGTGAAGAGCCGGCGCAGCCACCCAAGATACCTCGCATCTCGGCAGATCCTTCAGCGGAGGCAGTACTCAAATTGCCACGCAAAGTACAACCTGAAGCCTTGCATGAGCAGCTAGCAGGCTTGAAGGACGGTACGATGGATGAACGCATCGGCAAACTCAAGGCCAAGGTTGTGGGCGATCTTGTCTTCATGCAAGGCGGCCCATTCATGATGGGCGACTTTGGTCCGCTGTGGTCTCCCGGTGGCACGAATTACACGATTGAGAAGGACAACAAGCCAGCGCACAAGGTGATGCTAACGTCGTTCAGTATCAGTCGGTACAAGACCA
Organism: Arapaima gigas; assembly: GCA_900497675.1. Classification (NCBI taxonomy): domain Eukaryota; kingdom Metazoa; phylum Chordata; class Actinopteri; order Osteoglossiformes; family Osteoglossidae; genus Arapaima; species Arapaima gigas. Next base: position 417,309 of record UFQX01000250.1, read on the forward strand.
CCTATGCTGAGTACGACGTATACCTCGATGCCACGAATCAGCCGCACGAGGAACGCAAGGTGTTGCCGTATCGTAATGCGTTTGTTCCTGCGGGGATGACCTGGTTTCAGGCGAAGAATTATTGCCAGTGGCTTGGCAAGCAGGCCGGAGTACCGTTTGATTTGCCGACCGAGGCGCAATGGGAATATGCAGCCCGTAGCCGGGGACAGTTCTTCGTCTTTGGAACTGACAACGGGAATCTGGATTTCGGCAGAAACATCGATGCTTATGAGGAGCTGAAGCTGATTAGACCACTCTCGGACAATGCGGACACGCGGGGTAACCATCGGCAGGTGTGGAACTATCCGGTTGGGATGTTCCCGCCCAGCCCGATGGGCCTGTATGACTTGAACACGGACGGCTGGGAATGGACGGGGGACTGGTATGCAGAGGATTACTACAAGCAAAGCCCTGAAGTAGACCCGCTTGGACCTTCTGCCGGCGTGTGGAAGGTGGCAAGATCGACCGAGATTGGCGAAGGGCCAAGTGGTATGGTCAATATGATGCGCTATCCAAAAGATCCCAATGCGAGGCTGGAGTTCCCTTCCGGTAGACCGCGATTGATGTTTGATCCAGTCGCTTACGGCGTTCGATGCGCAGTCAATCTTGATCATCCGGTGGCGAAGCAAAATTAGTGAGATGCCGGGTGTCAACGGCTCGACTGCGGAACTCGCAGATTTCCTGACGATGCGTTCAATTTTTCATATTTTTCGCAGATTATTCCCGGCATTCCTATGGCCCGACAAGAACAAACTTCAGGCGATCGCCACGTTCGGCCGCACAACCTCCCCGGATATATCCGGCCCGCTTGTGCGCTGGTGCTAACACTAGCCTGGACCATTGTCGCCTGTGCACAAGTCAATAAGGGAAAGGAAGAACTCGAACAATTTCTCGGAAAGGTTGGGGACCTTCCTGCTTGTGCACACGCCAGCCAAGAGAGTCCTTTTCGCGAGGGAATCTATTTCCCTAACCATCTGGCGACTCCGGCGCAGCAAAAGGAGGGTCTGAGGAGCGGACAGTTGGTAGGTCTTGATCCGCCGCCCTACATCGAAATTGCGGCAGATCGATTGGCTTGCCCTGGGCGCCTTGAAGTTCGCACCATGTTTGCGAATTTCGCTCCGAATCCGGACCTGCCTCTGTTTCCGGCCATCCAGATTCCATGTTTCACGGAGAAAGGGCTGCGAGTACGAGTTCGCGGAAACGTGAAGAGCACATGCGATGAAACGCTAGAGGATGAAAGAAAAGTAACGCTTTTTTTTGTACAGAAGCAGAATCCTCTTCGACTGGAGTGTGACGGGTGTGAGTCTATCGGATTGCCGAAAAGGTGGATTTATGTTGGGAAGCGCAAGGCATTTCCGGATGACATGTCTGCCCTAAAGGCGCTGTATGAATACTTTGGCGTTCCAAAAATTGAAGATAATAAAGAGTCTGGATCGAACAAATAAACACGTAGCTTCATCCAGGAAATTGACGTTTGCATCTCGAGGTATGCTGATGAAAGGTCTTGTATTTGAAGGTGACCCCACCGATCACGACGGCTACGTCATGACTGCCACGTCGACGATCATCGAAGGTGGAAAGCGCGCGGCGCTTGTCGGCGATCTGGTCTACTGCCCGCGCGACGCACATGGCGTCAACCCGATTGTCGAAGGCGATCCGACCATGATGGATAACGGGAAATATCTCGTGACCGACCTGAGCCGGGCGGCATGCGGATGTCGGATCTTCGCACGCCACACGACATTGCTCGCGGGCTGACCGATGCCGTGGCCAATACCTGAGCTCCCGTCGTCTGAACCGCCCAAATCCATCGACTGGCGGATATGGTCGCTGATTTTCGTGGCGGTCTTCGGTCTTGGCTCGGCAACAGTCGTTCTTCTTTGGCCGCAAGGTCGAACAACACACACGGTGATGTTCTGGATGCTGGTGATTGGCGTGCCGTTGTGCCTGTTCGCCGTCATGTTCGGCGCGAAGCTGAACGACTGGGAGCAACGTCAACTCGAACACGAAGAGCGTATACGTGAAAACGCGCGACTGATGTCACTTTGGCACGAATGGGCAAATCGGGGTGTGTTCGCAGTTAGTGCAACCTGCTTGCCTGGTGGTGTGGATAGCACCCAAGAATGGGAAAAGCCGGACTATCTGCTGCCAGTCAATCTGGGCCGTGTCCACCCACTGGAGTGGTTGAAATCGATCGCCGCTGAAAAGCGGCGCGAGACGATCATTGCCTTGATTGCCGATCGTTTTTCAGCGCAGCTATCGACCTTTCGAAGTCTGCATGTCTCGCTGCTACTGGATGAGAAGTCCGTAGAGGAAAAAGCCGAATGGGAGGCAACTGTTCGCAGTACGCTCGCTGCATATCCTATTGAGCTTTCGGTCGACTGCCGCCCGGCTTCGGAAGGGCTCTCATCGCTATCAAACTCGATCGACCAGCATGAAGTGCCTGCAACGCTGATTCTCGCTGGCCAGTTCTGGACAGCTGGCACCAATCCCGGCTACAGCGAGGGCGTTGCAGGAATCCTGCTGCGCTCAACGAAGCCTGCTGCTCGATCGCACGACAAGAACGAGTTCAGTGGCTGTCGACTTTTGCGACCGATCTTGTCGGAGGCCGACGAGGTCGGCCCGGATCTGCACTCTGTTACGCAGTTCCAGGTTGTATCCAACGGAGTCAGCGGTGCGTGGCTCAGCACGCTTGATAATGAGGCAGCCTCCAATCTGCGCTTGGGAATCAGCAATTGTTCTCCGACGAAACGGGCGGCAATACGCGATATGGATGGTGCGCTGGGTATTCCAGGGCCGGCAAGCCCTTGGCTGACGCTTGCTATCGCGATCGAAATGAGTTTGCGAAGCCGGAAACCGCAACTCGTCGCAATTCTTGACGGCGCGAGCAAGCGTTCGGTGTTGTGCATGCTTCTGCCGGAAATGGCAAAGGATCAATCGAAGTGAAGAACAAGTACGCGTGGGGCCGGTGGCTTGCCCTACTGGGGATCGGGGTTGCGGCTACGCTGCTTGTCTATCTCACGGTAGACGAAGCCCAACTCGTGAAGTGGTTCAGTCGCTACGGTCGCTTTCTCGTAGGCGCAGTGCTCGTATCCTTGATCGTGCTCGCCATTGTGCTCCCGCGGAGAAAGCAGGTTCGCCTTGACCTGCAGCTTGCATCGAAAGAACGGGGCCTAGAGCCTCCCAAGCCAGAGGGAAAGCCGGAACACCGTGAGTCTCGGGACGCACGGACTCGCGCGATTGCTCTGCGAGACGTTCTTGTTGACCGCCACGGCTGGTGCTGGCGCTACCGTGACCGCTGGGTGCTCGTTGCCGGCGACACCCCCCTCGTCAAGCGTCTCGCCCCCGAACTGGCCGAGATCGGATACGTCGTTTTCGGTAACACGGTCGTATTGCATGCAAACCAGATCTGCGACCAGTTGGACACCGAATGGCTCGATCGAGTCCGCCGCCTGCGACGCCGTCGCCCGGTTGACGCCATCGTGGCGGTAACCCGTAACCGTAGTGCCACGAATACCGCATTCGATACCGACGAGCTCGCGACACGCCTTGCGCGCCATGCACGCACGCTACGCTGGGCTGCGCCTGCTTATCTTCTGAACGCCACGGATTTTGGTAGCGAGTGGCAGGATCCAGACGAAGCCATTGGCTTGACGTGGGCCAATACGCGGATGAATGAAGAGACGATCGATGCATCGCTGCGAAGCCTCGTCGACAACCTCGCGGATGCGGGTGTTGTGCGTCTCGCGGCGGATGCCCGTGATCGTTATCCTGCGGAACTGTCTCAGCATGTTTCGAGGCTGCACGATGCACTATCGAATCTGATACAGCAAGCCACTGAATCCCGCGTCTGGCGGCATGCGGTCCACGGTCTGATGTTTGCGCCGCTGTTCAAGGAGCGTGACTTAACGCCACCGGGTTCCGATCCTGAGAACGACGACGATACGCCCGGCAATCCTCAACACCGAACCATCTGGCAAACCATCGCCGACCACAGCCGCAAGGTTCACGGTCGCCGCATCGGCTTTTCTTTGTCAACCACGACAGCCTGGATGACGACTGCCCTGATCGGCTGCTGGTTCGTCGGCACGATGCTGTCCGGTTTTGCCAATCGTGCAACGATCGGAAGCGCAACGGATACGGTCGCGAAGCTCACCGGGCCCCTAAACCCGACGCAGTCGCTGCAAACGCTTGTCGATTTCGACCGGCAAATGGACACGCTCGAAATCCATCAGCGCACCGGTGCGCCTTGGGCTACCCGTTTCGGCCTGAACCGCGACCACGCGCTACTCGGCGCCCTTTGGCCGTACTACACCGAAGCCGCACACCGCGTCCTCGTCGGCCCGATCCGCCAGAAGCTCGAAGCGAGACTGCATCAGCTCGCGTCCCTGTCCGACGCGGAAATCGCCAGCGGCGGCGACGCCCAGGTACAGGCCGCTTACGATACGCTCAAAACCTACATGATGCTGGCCAAACCCGAACGGGCGACATCTGCATTCCTGATACCGCAACTCGCTGCGACGTCGGCACCCGAACGCCCGACCAATTCCCAACTGTCGAAAGGCAACTGGGAGGACTTGCGTCAGCAAGCGATCACGTTCTTCGCGAATCACGTTGGCCGTGGCGCCGCATCCAGTCAAGTCGCGCCGGCGATTGTCCCCGATAACAACCTGATCGCGTCAACCCGCCAGACGATCATCGGTGTCCGAGGCATCCAGAACTCAGGAGACGCGATCTACCAGCAGATCATCGACGAAGCATCACCGAAATACCCGCCGCTCGCACTCGCGACGCTGCTCGGCGACGCGGCAACGCAATCCTCTGCAGGCAGCGCAACGAGCCGCGGCCTGTTCGGCACGACCGCGACCGTACCGGGCGTATTCACGCGCGCGGCGTGGGAAGAGCGAATCTCGAAGGCCATCGACGAAGCCGGCGAGCAACGTGATGTGGCAAGCGACTGGGTGCTTTCCGATACCAAGGTTGCCAACGCGTCACCCTCGACATTGAAAGCCGAACTGCGCCAGCGCTATTTCGACGACTTTGCGCGAGCATGGACGCTCTTCCTCAACAGCCTGCGCTGGCAACCCGCCCCGACGCTGTCGGCCACGGCCGACCAGTTGACGCTGCTGGGTGATCCGCAACGCTCGCCGCTCGTCGCGTTGATGAATGCGATCGCCTATCAGGCAGGTACGGGAGCCAACGCACAGTCGCTGTCCGATACGCTGATCAGCAAGGCGCAACAATTGGTCGGCACGGACGAAAAGGACCCGTCGAAGCAGGCAAAACCTCAGCTTGCACCGCTTGCCGCCGCGTTCGGCCCGATCCTGCGTTTGACCGGTAGCGATCTCGCTTCCGGAGCGCCATCCGGCGGCAAGGGGAACACACCGCCGGCCGCAACCGGCGACCTGAGCCTGGCACGCTATCTGGAGCGGATCACGGCGATGCGCCTGAAGACATCGCAGATCGTCTCCAGTCCGGACCCGGACGCGATCGCACGTCTGGCCGCGCAATCCGTGCTGCAGGGCAAGACGTCCGATATCGCCGACAGTCGCGATTACGCGAGTCGTGTCGCTGCGAGCCTCGGCGAACAATGGTCGGGCTTCGGCGCATTGTTCCGCGCGCCGTTCGATCAGTCGTGGCAGGTCATCGTGCAACCTGCCGCATCGAGCCTGAACGAAATCTGGCGCACCGCGATCCTCGCTGACTGGAACAAGACGTTCGGTGGGCGCTATCCGTTTGCGGATTCCGACAACGACGCATCGCTGCCCGAGATGGCGCGCTTCATGCGTCTGGATAGTGGCGTGATCGCGCAGTTCGTGACATCGCAACTGGCCGGTGTCGTCGAACGGCAGGGCGACCGGTGGGTCGCGTCGCAGGGAGCCGATTCCGGCGCACTGACGATCGATCCGGCGTTTCTCAACGGGTTGAACAAGCTCACGCGCACGTCGACGGTCCTGTTCCCGTCCGGTGACGCACGCGTGCGTTACGAACTGCGGGCCGAGCCGACGCCGGGCGTCACCGACATGAGATTCGTGCTGTCCGGCCGCGAACTGCATTACTTCAACCAGAAGCAGGAATGGACACCGTTCGAATGGCCGGGGCAGTCGCTCGAGAACCTGTCGCATATCGAATGGCAGACGGAGCAGGGCGGGATGCGCACCGCGCTCGATTCGCAGGGACGCTTCGGTCTAATCCGGCTGCTGGAGCGCGCGAAGGTCGCACAGCAGGATAACGCCCGCTATCTGCTGACCTGGACGCCCGACACGAGCCAGGGCATTCCGCTCAAGGTGCAATTACGCAGCGAATCCGGCGGCGGTCCGCTCGATGTTCTGCAGTTGCGGAATTTCACGTTGCCGACACGCGTTTTCGTGACGGGATCTCAGAACACGGGGCAGCGGGTTTCGACGATCGGCCTGCCGCCGTTGCCGGCGTCGGCGATCGCTGCTGCGAAGCATGCAGCTGTGCCATTGCCGCCGGGGCTTCCGGGCGGGCGCCCCTTGCCGGACGAGGCCATGCCGGCGACGACAGCGCAGGCATCCGGTCAACGCGCCACGCTCGAACTTGCTCAGGCGAAAACGCGAACCGCTGAACCTCGGTCGGCGAAACAGACGGCCGCGCCGAAGGCTGCGATATCGCCATTGGCGACCACGTCGGGACTTGCCGATTCCCCCTCCGGTCCGTTCGGGCATGCCCTCAGGCTGCTGGGCGACGCATTCGTTTTTTGAGGCCAGCCATGACGCTTGCCAAGTTTGTGAAGACACTCGTCGGCGGTTCCCTCATCGATTCGCTCCAGCAGGCACGGATGGATACCTGGGCCGCATGGGTTGCGCCGATACCGGGCGAGCGCGCATGTGGACGCGATCCCGGCTACGAAGACGCGTTCTTCGAGCTGAAGGACGAAGCCGGCAAACTGTCGGGAATCGATGACGGGCTGATCGTCCGCGCATGCGAACACCTGCTCAAGGAGACCGGCAAGGATTTACGCCTCGCCGGCTACTACGCGTTCGCACGTCTGCGACAGGACGGCCCGACCGGGTTCGCCGACGGGCTTGAACTGGCCGCTGCGCTCGTCGACCGGTTTGGCGAGACGGCTTTGCCTGCCCGTTACGAAGCAAAGAAAGCCGCGCTTGAAATGCTGGCGACTGCGCGCGTGATCGAGACGCTGGATAGTCGTGGCGACTTTGTGCAAGTCGATCTCGAGCGCACGTTGGCCGCGCTCGATGTGCTCGTGACGCATACGGCGGCGTGGCCCGATGCTGCCCGTCCGAATCTGCAGCCACTCGTTTCCCGCTTCGAGAAAAAGGAAGCGCCGGCACGCAGCATCGATTCCGGCATGGCTATGCCGGCAGCGACCGCTCCGGGAAAAACGTCGGCCGGTTCAATTGCGTCGACACGCGATTTGCTCGATCAGGCACGCGCGATGTCGGCGTGGCTCCGCGATCAGGAAAACGGCTACTTGCCTTCGGTACGCCTCGTGCGAAGCATTCGGTGGGACACGCTTCATGACGTGCCGCCGTCGGATGCGGCGTCACATACGCGTCTGGCGCCGCCACGCGCTGAGTTGCGTCAGCAGATGAAGCGCCTCGTGCTGCAGAAGCACTGGCACGAGTTGCTGGAGCGTGTCGAAGGGGCCTTCATGGAAGGCGTGAATCACTTGTGGTTCGATCTGCAGTACTTCCAGCACGCGGCGCTCGATCACATCGGTACGCCGTACAGCGCGTGGCGAGAATTGCTGCGTGCCGACTTTGCACTGTTTCTCGAACGATTGCCGGGCATCGAACGGCTGGCGTTCATCGACGGCACGCCGTTTGCCGACGACACCACACTCGAATGGATTGCCCGGCATGCGGTCGTACGTGATCTGGAAGCCGGCGAGACGGTTGCGCCGCTGCCAGTTTCCGCGGATAGCGAGAGCGATGCAGCCGGCGACTGGCCGGAGATCGAAGCCCAGGCGCGTGAACTGGCTGCCCGCGAGGGCATCGAGACGGCTTTTGCCTGGCTCGAAGCGTTGCCCGGCATGAAAACCGATCGACATCGCTATTTGCAGCGGCTTGTGATGGCCAGGTTGGCCGATCATGCCGGCCGCCACGATGCTGCGCTCGCCCTGCTCGCCGAACTCGACGGAGCGTCCCGCTCGCTGCCGCTGATGCGCTGGGAGCCGGCGCTGACGTTCGAGGTCAAGCAACAACTGGTCAAGGCGCTGAAAGCGATGAGCAGCCGCAAGGACGCCGACAAGCCGGCGCTTTTCCACCGTATCAGCGAGCTGCAGGCGGAGCTCACGGTACTCGATCCCGCGCGCGCATTGACCCTTTCGTAACGGATTCCCATGGACAACTACGATCCCATCCTGCGCTACTACGAAGCGGAAATGCGTTACCTGCGCGAGTCCGGCAAGGAATTCGCGAAGGCGCATCCTGACCGCGCGCGCCTGCTCAATCTCGACCGCGTCGGCGATCGCGATCCGTACGTAGAACGTCTTTTCGAGGGCTTTGCCTTCCTGACGGGGCGGCTTCGACAAAAACTCGACGACGAATTGCCTGAACTGACCGAAGGGCTCGTCAGCCTGCTGTGGCCGCACTATCTTCGGATGATTCCGTCGCTGTCGATCGTCGAGTTGACGCCGTTCGCGGAGAAACTGCAGAAGACGGAAGTCGTACCAGCCGGCGTGCCGGTGCGGTCCGCACCGATCAACGTGCCGTCGCCGGGCGGCGCGGAAGGCGTGACGCCGCGGACGGTGCAATGTCTGTACCGGACGACGCAGGCCGTTGCGCTGCAGCCCGTGTCGATCACGCATGCCGGGCCGGCGGTGCGCCACGACGGTCGCTCGGTGATCCGTCTCGGCTTCTCGCTGCAAGGGTCGGCGCTGCGCAGCGAAACGAACCTGTCGCGGCTTCAGTTGCATCTGAATGCGGATCTGCCGACCGCATTCGCGATGCATCTTGCGTTGACGCGGCAGGTCGATGCGATTTATTGGCGTGTCCCGGAAGTCCGCGACGGCGAACCGGTGGCGCTCACGGGCGTGACGATCGAGCCGGCGGGTTTTTCGACGGAAGAACGGCTGTGGCCCAAGGCCGATGCGGCGTTCTCCGGATATCAGCTGCTGCTCGAATACTTCACGTTCCGTGAGAAATTCCTGTTCGTCGATCTATGCGGACTGGATATCTCGACACTGCCCGAGAAATCGACTCGCTTCGAGCTGGAGATCCTCCTGAAGGGCGCGTATCCGTCGGACCAGCGTTTCAACGCGGAGAACGTGCGGTTGTTCTGTTCGCCGGTCATCAACCTGTTCGAACTGGATGCCGAGCCGATCGAGATCGACCATCACGAAACCGAATATCGCGTGGTGCCGGCCGGCCATCAGGGCGAGCACGTCGAAACGTATTCGGTCGACGCGATCGCGACGTTCGATCACGATACGGCCGAGCGATACGAATACGTGCCGTTCGCGACGTTCCGGCACCGCGGCGGCATGCTGCGGCACGAGGCACCGGAACGCTATTTCCACACGCGCGTGCGCTCGGGTGTATCGGGGCTGCACGAAATGTGGGTGATTATCGGCGGCCACGCGTGGGAAACGATGGACACGCTGCCCGAGGAAAGCCTGTCGCTGCGTGTGACGGGCACGAACGGGCTGCTGCCGCGCAAGGGGCTGCGCGAAGCGAGCCTCGACGAACTGGCGGCCAGCACGCCCAATGTCTCGGGCGTGCGCAATCTTGTATCGCCGACGTTACCGCTGTATCCGCCGACCGAAGATCGCTTCCAGTGGCGCGTGCTGTCGCATCTCGCGCCGAACTTCCTGTCGATGATGAACGCGGAGGTGCTGCGTGGCGCTTTGGCGCTGTACGACTGGACGAACGAGGAACTGAACCGGCGGCGGCTCGCCGGCATCCTGCATGTGTCGCAGGAAATGATCGAGGAGGTATCGGGAGGAGCGGTCGAACGCGGCGTGCTGATCGAGGTCACGCTCGATGCGCATGCGTTTTCCGGCGAAGGCGACGTGATGCTGTTCGGCGAGTTGTTGCACCGGTTCTTTGGTGCGTATGCCGAGATCAATCTGTTCACGACGCTGGCGATCGTCAGCCTGCCGTCGCGGTCGCGGACGGAGTGGCCGCGCAGCAAGGCTCAGAGGGCACCGCTATGAGTCTTTCGATCGATCGGATGAGTGCTGAAGCCGTTGAACCGAAAAGCCTGCCGGCGGTGGCCGTGAAGTTGTTCGAGCGTGCGCCGAAGATGACGTTCATGCAGTTCTGTCGTCTGCTGGAGGCATGTTCGCCCGAACGCCCCGGGTTCGGTACGCGCGATACGCCGGAGCATGAGCCGGTGCGATTCCGGCCGCGTCCGCGGTTGGGGTTTCCGGCGGGTGAGGTGGCCGCTGTCGAATTCGACGACGAGCACCTCGATGCGCCGCCGACCGTACGCACGACTTTCATGGGTCTTTATGGCGTCGATGCGGCCATGCCGTCGCACATGATCGACGAGATCGTGTTGCGGGAGGAGGGACATGAAGCGGTCGAGGCGTTTCTCGATCCGTTCAACCACCGGGCGGCGACGCTGCTGTATCGCGCATGGAAGAAATACCGCTATCCGGAGCGTTTTCGGGCCGGCGGTGTCGACGATTATTCGCAGAGCCTGTTGTGTCTGGCGGGATTTGGATGGGGCGACAAGCCTTCGCGGGCAGGCCTGCCGAACTCGCGGATGCTTGCGTTGCTGGGGCTGTTGATTCAGCGGACGCGCACGTCGGAAGGGCTGGCCGGCGTGGTGGCGCTGGCCGCGCCGGGGGCCGATGTTCGTGTCGACGAATTCTGGGCGGTGACGACGGGTACCGGGCGACCGAAGCCATTGACGTCGGTGAAGCCGGAAAAGGATGGGTTGTCGGACGGGAAACGCAGCGGGCTCGGTGGTGGTTACGTGCTCGGCAGGCGTCTCGCGTATCGCAGCCGGGCGGTGCGTTTGACGTTGCGGCCTGCCGATGCGCAGCAGGCCCAGGATCTGTTACCGGGCGCATGGTTGCATCGGGAGGTGATGGCATTCATCCAGCTGTATGTCGGCATCAAGGCCGATGTGCATTTGCGGATGAAAGTGTCGTCACGATTCGTGCCGAAGCCGGCTGTCGGGAGCGAGCGTGCCAGCCCGGCACCGCGTCTCGGCTGGACGACGGTGTTGCCGTCAGTCGATGAACGACTGATCGACATCGCCTTGGGTGTCTATGAGGCGTTGCCCGCGCCGCGACCCAATCCGCACCTCGTGCCGCGCACGATCTGATTCCGGAGTGTTTATGTTCTATCGAATGGGTGCGGCCACTGCCGCTGCCGTGTTGCTGCTGTCAGGTTGCGGTGCGTGGCAATCCGTGTCGGATGCATCGTCGAATGCGTATCGTGCGGTGTTTTTCAAGCAGGTGAAGGTGCTTGATGTCGATCTGACTGCGCGTGCCGCATTGAATCCGGACGACGTAGGACGGCCCACGTCGGTTGCCGTGCGCGTCTATCAACTGAAGGATCGCAAGGCGTTCGATGCAGCGTCGTATGACGATCTGTTGAAGAACGATCGGACTGTGCTGGCTCAGGATCTGCAAGCGGATATGTCGGCTGTTGTGAACCCCGGCGCCTCGTCGAGCTTGTCTCAACCGATGCAACGCGAGACGGAGTATGTGGCGATCCTTGCGTTGTACCGCGTCCCCGGAGCAGCGGCAGACTGGAAGCGGGTCATCGAGAAAAAGAAGCTTGATTCGGATAAGCCTCTACGTCTCGGCTTGACGTCGAATGGATTGCAAATGGCGGAGGATAGGCCGAAGTGAACGTCATGCGACCCATTCGGAGTGGGAATAAGCCATTCACGCAAACCAAACAACTCGGGCTGGCAGTTTTGCTTGGCGTTGTCGTGTCCGTTCACGCGGTGGCTCGAGATGTGCCGTCTCCATCCATTGCGCCGCTCGCTGGAAAGCCGGACGGTTTCGTTCCCAAAGGCTGGAAGCTGGAATTTCAGACGAAGGGTGACCTGAACGGTGATGGCCGCGACGATCTTGTGCTGATCTTGCGTGATAATGATCCTGCGAACGTGATATCGCATGACGGCATGTGCGAGAACCCGTTCGACGCGAATCCGCGCATTCTGGTCGTTGCCTTTGCGCAGCCAGACGGCCGGTACGCTGTCGCGTTGCGAAACGATACGCTCATACCGGCCCGGGAATCCCCCTGTCTCGCGGATGCTCTGGAAGATGAGGGCGTGATTATCGACCGGGGCGCGTTGCGGGTCACGCTGCGTCGCTTTGCCAGTGCAGGCAGTTGGGAAATGGGATCCACCACCTATACATTCCGATGGCAAGACCGGAATTTCATGCTGATCGGCTATGACAAATTCTCGACGATGCGCAATACGGGCGTCGTACGAAACCTCAGTGTGAACTACTCGACAGGCAAGGCCAAGATATCGATCGGAGATGTGTCCGACGACCGCGAGCGTACACGATGGGTAAAGCTGCCTACGCAGCGTCGCTGGACGCTGGACCAGATTGGCGACGGCTTCGAGTTTTCCCGGTCGCTACCGAGCATCGAATAGTCGTCGATGCCGGCGTGCATGGCGTCACCACGACGCCATGTTCTGCGACCCATGCGCCGGACAACCGGCGGCATGGGCCGCACCGGCATCACCGATCGTCTTCCCGCACCGAAGAAGGATGCCGGCACAGCGCCCGCACTTCCATCTCCATATACGGAAACAACGGCAGCTGGCTCAGCAGGTCATGCAGTTGCTGCACGCTTTCGACGTCGAAGATGCTGACGTTCGCATACTGCCCGGCGATCCGCCACAGATGCCGCCAGGTTCCTTCGTTCATCAGCCGCTGGCACATCGCCTTTTCTTCGGCCTTCAGCGTGGCCGCCTTGACCGGATCCATGTCCGTCGGCAGACGGACGGTCATTTCCACATGAAACAGCATCCTGCACTCCTTGCGTTATCGGTTCGTCGAATCGGCAGGCCGCTCACGCCTGCGCGCGGGCCCGCTCGACTTCGCTGCCCGGCACGTCCTGCTTTTCCTTGAGCAGCGAGAAATCGAAGTCGATCAGCGCGAACTGCCCGTCGACGCCATACGGCTTGCCTTCCGCGCCTTCGGCCTGCTTCACCGGCGGGATCAACCCGTCGCGCGTCGCGAACGCGAAGTCGTCCCACAGGTGCGGATCGCCATCGATGTTGATCTGCGTCGTCAGCTTACGATAACCGTCCGCCGAAACGAAGAAGTGAATGTGCGCCGGGCGATGGCCGTGGCGGCCGAGCTGGTCGAGCAGTTGCTCGGTCTTGCTGCCCGGCGGCACGCTGTAGCCCACCGGCAGCACGCTGCGGAAGCTGTAGCGGCCTTCGGCATCGGTACGGATCGAGCGGCGCAGGTTGAACGCAGGCTGCGACTGATCGAAGTACGAGTAGTTGCCGAGATGGTTCGCGTGCCACACCTCGACCAGCGCGTTCGCGATCGGCGCGCCGTCCTGGCCCAGCACCTGGCCGCGCATGATGAGCGTCTGGCCGGGATCGGTGCCGTCGTCGAGACGCGCATGGCCGACCGATTCCGGCGCGCCGGCGACATACAGCGGCCCTTCGATCGTGCGCGGCGTGCCGCCCTGGATGCCGGCCTTTTCCTCGGCTTCGTCCATGCGCACGTCGAGGAAGCGCTCGAGGCCGAGGCCCGCGGCGATCAGCCCGAATTCGCGGCCGGCTTCGTTCAGGTAGTTCAGCGCCGTCCAGAATTCGCTCGGCTGCACGTCGAAGTCCTCGATCGTGTAGCAGATGTCCTTCACGATCCGGTTGACGATCGCGCGCACGCGCGGGTTGCCCGGCTTCTCGGCGGCGTCGTCGAAGGTCTTCAGCAGTGCGTCGATGGCTTGCTTGTTCATCTGTGTCTCCGGTTTCGGTTGTCGTGTGGGGTCAGCGGGCGTCGCGTCGCATCCGTTCGATGCGGGCCCAGTCGAAGGTGATGCCGAGGCCGGGCGCGGCCGGCAGGTGCAGCTTGAAATCCGCGTAGCGCAGCGGCTCGACGAGGATTTCCTCGGTGAGCAGCAGCGGGCCGAACAGTTCGGTGCCCCATTTCAGCGAGTCGAACGTGCTGAACAATTGCGCGGACGCCATCGTGCCGGCCGCGCCCTCGAGCATCGTGCCGCCGTACAGTTCGATGCCTGCCGCCGCCGCGATCGACGCGACGCTCGCCGCACCCTGCAGGCCGCCCGACTGCGCGATCTTCACCGCGAACACGTCGGCCGCGCGATCCTGTGCGAGCGCGAATGCATCGACGGGGCCGTGCAGCGCCTCGTCGGCCATGATCGGCACCTGCGCCAGTTGCGTGAGGCGTTTCAGCCCCGCGCGGTTGGTCGCGGCAATCGGTTGCTCGACAAGGCTCACGCCGGCTTCGGCGAGTCGTGCGCCGGCCCAGATCGCGTCGGTTTCACTCCATGCCTGGTTCACGTCGACGCGCACGTCGCCGCGTTCGCCGAGCGCGCGCTTGATCGCGATCACGTGGGCCACGTCGTCGGCCACGGCATTCGAGCCGATCTTCAGCTTGAACGCGCGGTGGCGGCGCGCGTCGAGCATCGCTTCGGCTTCCGCGATGTCGCGCTGCGTATCGCCGCTCGCAAGCGTCCATGCGACATCGACCGCATCGGTCCGGCGTCCGCCGAACAGTTCGGACAGCGGCACACCGAGGCGGCGCGCCTGCGCGTCGAACAGCGCGGTCTCGAGCGCGCACTTCGCGAAGCGGTTGCCCTGGAACAGCTTGCGGGCGCGCGCCAGCGCGGCGCCCGGGCGGGTCGCGTCCATGCCCTGCAGCAGCGGCGCGAAGTAGGTGTCGATGTTGACCTTGATGCTTTCGGGGCTCTCCTCGCCGTACGCGAGACCGCCGATGGTCGTCGCCTCGCCGACGCCTTCGATACCGTCCGTGCATCGAACACGCACCAGTACGAGGGTCTGGCAATTCATCGTGGCGACCGACAATTTGTGGGGCCGGATCGTTGGCACGTCGACGAGCAGCGTCTCGATGCGTTCGATGGTGGCGGCAGTTGCTATCATGCGATTCCTCCTGTTGGTGCACATGGTAGGAATTCCCGCCCCGCGTCGTCCAACACTCTTTCCGACTACTTCCATACCTTTGAGGCATGAAATGGAATTGCGTCAGCTCCGCTACTTCATCGCCGTCGCCGAGGAAATGAACATCACGCGGGCGGCCGAGCGGTTGCACATGACGCAGCCGCCGCTCAGCCGCCAGCTCCAGGCGATCGAGGACGAGATCGGGCTGCCGCTGTTCGAGCGCGGTGCGCGGCCGCTGAAACTGACCGATGCGGGGCGCGTGTTCTACGCGCAGGCGAAGCGCCTCGTCGACCAGGCCGACGAGCTCGGCCCGCTGACACGGCGGCTCGCGCAGCTGTCGGAGCGGATCGTGATCGGCTTCGTGCCGTCGACGCTGTACGGCGCGCTGCCGGACGTGATCCGCGCGTTTCGCGAGGCGCAGCCGGACGTCGAGTTGTCGCTGATCGAAATGTTCACGCTCGAACAGCTCGGCGCGTTGAAGGGCGGGCGGATCGACGTGGGCTTCGGCCGGCTGCGCTTCGACGACGACCAGCTGGTGCGCGAGGCGCTGATCGAGGAAAAGCTGATCGCGGCGCTGCCGGTCGGGCATCCGCTTGCCGATCCGGCCCGGCCGCTGACGCTCGCCGATATCGCGAACGAGACGCTGATCGTCTATCCGAGCACGCCGCGGCCGAGCTTCGCCGATCAGCAACTGTCGGCGTTGCGCGACGGCGCGCTGGTGCCGGCGGCCGTTCACGAGGTGCGCGAGCTGCAGACGGCGCTCGGGCTCGTGGCCGCGCAGGTCGGCGTGTCGCTGGTGCCGGAGAGCGTGGAAGGGGTGCGCGTGAAGGGCGTGGTCTACCGGCGGTTGCCGGAGCCGGCCGCGACGTCGCCGATCATCATGAGCCGCCGGCTGCACGGCGAAAGCGCGGCGACGGCCGCGTTTTGTGCGATTGCGCGGGAAATGATCGTGCCGGTGGCGTGACGAGCGTTATTCACTTCATTAAATCGCAACTAACGGTCTGTTTCGGCGGACGCGCCCAAATGCGGGGAGGGCATCGCGGCCTCATGCCCTGTCGAGTGAGCGCTTTCCCGGTTACGCAAGCCACCGGCCGTGCGAGCATGCACGACGACGCTACCGCTTCCCGTCGAGCGTTTCCGACGGCGATTCCCCGAACTTCTCCCGATACGCGATCGCGAACCGCCCGAGGTGGGTAAATCCGCAATCGAGCGCGACATCGGCGATCCGCCGCTCGGACGCCGCGCCGCGCAGCAGCTCGCGCGCATGGTCGAGCCGTGTCGCGCGCAGGTATTGCATCGGGCTCATCCCGCGGAACTGCAGGAACGCGTCGCGCAGGGTTCGTTCAGGCACGTTGGCGGCCTGGACGATATCGGCGAGCTGCAGCGGCTGTGCGTAGTGCGCGTTCACGAACTCCTGCGCGCGCCGCACGAAGCCCGGCGCCGGGTCGCGGTGCGACGCCTGCAGCACGGACGGCGGGTGGCCTTCGATCAGCAGGTCGATCAGCAGGTGCTCGAGCTGGGACGCGACGCGCGGGTTCGCGTTCGCGCGTTCGAGCAGCTCGGGCGAGCGCGCGACGAGCATCAGTTGCTGGCGCCACGCGGCAAGCGCGGCGTCGCTGACGTGCAGTACGGGATCGAGCGTCGCGCGCGGGTCGCCGGTTAGCGAGCCGACGGTCGCCGCGTCGATGCGCAGCACGAACTGCTCGCAATCGGCCGACAGCACCGCGTCGAAGCGTTCGCCGGGCGCACACAGCACGCCGGTCTGGCCGTCGACGCCGAGCTGCCGCCCCATCGCGCGCACCTCGGCCTGGCCGGACAGGCAGAACATCAGCAGGTAGTAGCCGTCGACCGCATCGACCTGCACGCGCATCGCGTCGCCGAACGCGATCGTGCCGATCCCGAGCCCGCCCAGCCTGACGAAATCCATGTGCGACGCGCCGCGCGTGCGGCCGTTCGGCAGCAGCGCATGCGGCTGCATCACGCGCGAGATGCGCTCGCGCGTCTCGTCGAGATCGCGGGATTCGAACAGCCGGTGCGCGCGCAGCGCGAGCGGCTCGAACGACGTTGGGGACATGGGCATCAGCCTTGGTGTGGACGGCGAACGCTTCGATCCGATCAATGGGTCGGGATCGTGCGCCGGGTCGTGTGTGTCGTCATGCTAGCGCAGAAATCCGCCGAAAGTGGATATTGCACCGCCGCAATCGCACTTTCCGGATAGACGGCGAATATTAGCTTTTCAAAAATCGGCTCCATGCAATCAACGCAACGGATCGACAAGGAGTCCGACATGGAGCAGACAGAATCGCCCGTCGTTTTCGCCACGCGCGACGACGCGTCCGACGTGACCTTTCCGCACGACGACGGCTCGCGCGTGCCGTACAAGGTGTTCAGCTCGCGTGCGGTCTACGATCGCGAGCAGGAACGCATTTTCCGCGGCCCGACGTGGAACTTCGTCGCGCTGGAAGCGGAAATCCCGAACGCCGGCGACTTCAAGAGCACGTTCGTCGGCGATACGCCGGTGGTCGTCACGCGCACCGAGGACGGCACGCTTTCCGCGTGGGTGAACCGCTGCGCGCACCGCGGCGCGCAGGTATGCCGCAAGTCGCGCGGCAACGCGAGCTCGCACACGTGCGTCTATCACCAGTGGAGCTTCGACAACTCGGGCAACCTGCTCGGCGTGCCGTTCCGGCGCGGCCAGAAGGGGATGTCCGGGATGCCGGCCGACTTCGATCCGAAGCAGCACGGGCTGCGCAAGCTGCGCGTCGACAGCTATCGCGGCCTCGTGTTCGCGACCTTCAGCGACGACGTGATGCCGCTGCCCGACTATCTCGGCGAGCAGATGCGGCCGTGGATCGACCGGATCTTCCACAAGCCGATCGAGTATCTCGGCTGCACGCGCCAGTATTCGAAGTCGAACTGGAAGCTGTACATGGAGAACGTGAAGGACCCGTATCACGCGAGCATGCTGCACCTGTTCCATACGACCTTCAACATCTTCCGCGTCGGGATGAAGGCGCGCTCGATTCCGGATGCGAACCACGGGCTGCACAGCATCATCACGGTGACGAAGACGGGCGACGACACGTCGGCCGCGTACAAGCAGCAGAACATCCGTTCGTTCGACGAAGGCTTTCATCTGGAAGACGAATCGATTCTCGACCTCGTTTCGGAATACGACGAGGACTGCACGAACCATATCCAGCCGATCTTCCCGCAGCTCGTGATCCAGCAGATCCACAACACGCTGGTCGCACGGCAGATCCTGCCGAAAGGCCCCGACAACTTCGAACTGATCTTCCACTTCTTCGGCTACGCGGACGATACGCCCGAGCTGCGTGCACTGCGCATCAAGCAGGCGAACCTCGTCGGGCCGGCCGGCTACATCTCGATGGAGGATACGGAGGCGACCGAGCTCGTGCAGCGCGGCACGGTGCGCGACGGCGACGCGACGTCGGTGATCGAAATGTCGCGCGGCAATCCGGACCAGCAGGACACGGTGATCACCGAAAGCCTGATCCGCAAGTTCTGGGTCGGCTACCAGAAGCTGATGGGCTATTGAGGCGGGAGCGAGCAATGATGGAAAACCTGACGGAAGACATGAAGACGTGGTTCGAGATTTACATGCTCCAGAACCGCTATATCGGGCACCTCGACAACAACCGGCTCGAAGCCTGGCCGACGATGTTCACCGAGGACTGCACGTACGAAATCGTGCCGAAGGAAAACGCCGACCTCGGGCTGCCGGTGGGGATCGTCCACTGCACGAACCAGCGGATGCTGCGCGACCGCGTGGTGTCGCTGCGGCACGCGAACATCTACGAAGAGCATACGTACCGGCACATGACGTCGGGCCTGACGATCGTCGCGGAACGCGACGGCGAGATCGACACGGAGAGCAACTACGTCGTCGTGCAGACGCGCAGCAACGGCGAGTCGAACGTGTACCAGGCCGGCAAGTACTACGACACGGTCGTGCGCACGCCGGACGGGCTGCGCTACAAGACCAAGCGGGTGATCTACGACACGTCGCGCGTGCAGACGCTGCTCGCCACCCCGATCTGATACGGAAGCAAGGAACAGACATGACCGAAGCAACACTGGCCGAGTGGCATCCGCTCGGCGCTTTCGACGAATTCTCCGAAGACGAACCGGCGGCGCGCGTCGCCGGCCAGAAGCCGATCGCGGTGTTCCGGATCGGCGACGAACTGTTCGCGATGCACGACCTCTGCTCGCACGGCCACGCGCGGCTGTCAGAAGGCTATGTGGAGGACGGCTGCGTCGAATGCCCGCTGCACCAGGGGCTGATCGACATCCGCACGGGTGCGCCGAAATGCGCGCCGATCACGGAGCCGGTGCGGACCTATCCGATCCGGATCGTCGACGGGCAGGTGGAAGTCAATGTCGGCTGATCCGTTCGTGATCGTCGGCGCCGGGCATGCCGCGCGGCGCACGGCCGAAGCGCTGCGCGAGCGCGACGCCGCGGCGCGCATCGTGATGATCGGCGCGGAGCGCGAGATGCCGTACGACCGGCCTGCACTGTCGAAGGATGCGCTGTTGACGGACGGCGGCGAGCAGCGCGCGTTCGTGCGTGACGCGGCGTGGTACGACGCGCAGGGCATCGAGCTGCGGCTCGGTACGCGCGTCGACGCGATCGAGCGCGATGCGCAGCGTGTGAGGCTCGACGACGGCGCGACACTCCCGTATGCGCGGCTCGTGCTCGCGACAGGCTCGCGGGTGCGCACGTTCGGCGGCGCGATCGACGAAGGCGTCACGCCGCATTACGTCCGCACGGTCGACGATGCGCGGGCGTTGCGCGCGCAGCTTGTGCCGGGTCGCCGCGTGGCGGTGCTCGGCGGCGGGTTCATCGGGCTCGAGGTCGCGGCGGCGGCGCGCCAGCTCGGCTGCGACGTGACGGTGATCGATCCGGCGCCGCGCCTGCTGCAGCGTGCGTTGCCGGAAGTGGTCGGTGCGTATGCGCATCGGTTGCACGATGCGCGCGGCGTGGTCTTCCAGATGGCGACATTGCCGCGCGCGATCCGTCGCGCGCCCGGCGGCGGCGCGATCGTCGAGACCGATCACGGCGACGTGCCGGCCGATCTCGTCGTGGTGGGCATCGGTGTGGTGCCGAATGTCGAGCTGGCGCAGGCGGCCGGGCTCGATGTCGACAACGGGATTCGCGTCGACGCGGGCTGCCGCACGGTCGATCCCGCGATCTTCGCGGCGGGCGAGGTGACGATGCACTTCAATCCGCTGCTCGGGCGCCACGTGCGGATCGAATCGTGGCAGGTCGCCGAAAACCAGCCGGCCATCGCGGCCGCGAACCTGCTCGGCGCCGACGAGGCCTATGCCGAATTGCCGTGGCTGTGGTCCGATCAGTACGACTGCAACCTGCAGATGCTCGGGCTGTTCGGCGGCGAGCGTACGATCGTCGTGCGCGGCGATCCGACGAACGGGCCGTTCACGGTGTTCGGGCTGGGGGATGACGGCAGGATCGTCGCGGTGGCCGCGGCGAACCTCGGGCGCGACATCGGCGCATCCCGCCGGTTGATGGCGGCGGGGGCGGTGCCGGACCCGGTGAAGCTTGCGGATCCGGCGGTGAACCTGAAGACGTTCATGTAGCAGGCGCACGGTCGTCCGGCCCGGCATGCGGTGACGATGCCGGCCGGCGCCGTGGGTGATCCGCCGGTACGATCCGGCGGTGTGCGTGTCGCTCGGCACGCGTCGCAATGTTTGTCGGCAGCTCGGCATCCGGTGCATATTAGCGGCATCGTTCGCCCGACCCGTTGCCCATGACGCCAGACAAAGCCCTCGAACTGAAACGCAGCAAGCGCCGCGCGCTGTGGCTGCTGCTGGCCGCCGTCGCGGTGTTCGTCACGACGATCCTGCTGCCGCGCGGCCCGTGGGTCGACGGCATCAAGGCCGTGGCCGAAGCCGCGATGGTCGGCGCGCTCGCCGACTGGTTCGCGGTCGTCGCGCTGTTTCGCCGCGTGCCGATCCCGTTCGTGTCGCGCCACACCGAGATCATTCCGAAGAACAAGGACAAGATCGCCGACAACCTCGCGGTGTTCGTGCGCGAGAAGTTCCTCGGCCCGGATGCGCTCGCCGCGCAGATCCGCCAGCACGATCCCGCGCAGAAACTCGGCGCGTGGCTCGGCGAGCCGGCGAACACCGACGCGCTAGGCGGCTACGTGACGAAGCTGATGAGTTTCGCGCTCGACATGACCGACGACGCACGGATCCAGACGTTCGTGCATGACGCGTTTCGCGCGATGATCGACCGGATCGACCTGTCGCAATCGGCCGGCGCGATCCTCGATACGCTGACGAAGGACGGCCGCCACCAGGCGCTGCTCGACGATGCGATCGAACAGGTGGTGGACGTGCTCGACAAGGAGGAGAACCGCGAGGTGATCGCGGGCTTCATCGTCGAATGGCTGAAGACGCAGTACCCGAAGGTCGAGAAGATCATGCCGACGCAGTGGTTCGGCGAGAACGGCGCGCGGATGCTCGCCAGCGCGGTGAGCCGTGTGCTGGAAGGCGTGGCGGCCGACCCCGAGCACGAACTGCGGCAACGCTTCGACCGGACGGTCGTGCGGCTGACCGAGCGGTTGAAGCACGACCCCGCGTTCATCGAGAAGGGCGACGAGATCAAGCGCTATATCCGCGACGGCGCCGCATTCAACGACTATGCGCGCGACCTGTGGGATCAGTTGCGCGCGTGGCTGAAGGCCGATCTCGCGCGCCCCGATTCGGCGCTGCACCGGCAGGCCGCGATGCTCGGCGGCTGGCTCGGTGCGCGGCTCGCGGAGAGCCCGGCATTGCGTGCGTCGCTGAACGAGCACGTCGAGAAGGCCGTGCACGAGATGGCGCCGGATTTCGCGGATTTCCTGATGCGCCACATCCGCGACACGGTGCGCAACTGGGACGCGCGCGAGATGTCGCGGCAGATCGAGTTGAACATCGGCAAGGATCTGCAATACATCCGCATCAACGGCACGCTGGTCGGCGGGCTGATCGGGCTCGGGTTGTATCTGGTGTCGCTGGTGCCGCGCTGGGCAGCCGGCTGGCTGCACTGACACGGCCGCGCGTATCGCGCGGCGGGCACGACGGGCCGGGCCCGCGCATCATGCGTGCGCTTTCGAGCCGTGCAGTTGCAGGCCGAGCGCCTTGATGACCTTCAGGATCGTGCCGAAGCTGGGGTTGCCGTCGTGCGACAGCGCCTTGTACAGCCCTTCGCGCGACAGGCCCGCATCGCGCGCGACCTGCGACATGCCGCGTGCACGCGCGATCACGCCGAGCGCATGCGCGATGAAGGCCGGATCGTCGCCGGCTTCCTGCAGGCACGCTTCGAAGTAGTCGGCCATGTCGTCTTCGGTTTTCAGATGATCGGCCGAATCCCACGGCCGGGTGCTGATCTTGTCCATCGGTTACTCCATGTCGAGATGCGCGAGCATCGCGTGCGCGGCGCGGATGTCGGCCTGTTGCGACGATTTATCGCCGCCGCAGAGCAGGATGACCCAGATCGTTCCGCGCCGGACGTAGTAGACGCGATAGCCCGGGCCGTGGTCGATCCGCATCTCGACGACCGGCGAGCCGGCGGACTTCCAGTCGCCCGGATTGCCCATCGAGAGGCGGTCGATGCGTGCCTGGATGCGGCGCTTCGCGACGCGATCCTGCAGGCCGGCAAACCAGGTGTCGAAGACGCCGGTGGTCCGGATGCTGAACGTAGGCGCACTGTAGGGCATGGATTGCAGTATGTCAACCATGGTTCACATGTTGGATGAGTTGAATGTCGATGCCGCTACGGTAGGGCCGCGCGCTTCGCTTGTGTGCCGAATGGCCGTTCGGCCGAAGTCGGGATCTTCCGAATCCGTCTACAATCAAAAACGTCTTTGCCGCCTGTGCGTGTTTGCCGCGCGCGGGCGGGTCCGTTTGTCCTCCGGTATCCGGAGGCGCCGCCGTGCATTGCGGGTTGCGTGGCGGGCAGTGCCGTGGTTCGTGTCCAGTAGGTAAAGCGTCCGCGTGCCGTAGGCCGGCGCGCGTTCTGAACGCTGCGTGTCCGTAGGCCGGGCAGGCGGCATCAACCGAGAGTCCCCCATGAAAGCATCGGATCTGTTCGTGAAGGCGCTGGAAGCCGAAGGCGTCGAGTACGTGTTCGGCATTCCCGGCGAGGAAAACCTCGATCTGCTCGAATCGCTGCGGCGATCGAAGATCAAGCTCGTGCTGACCCGGCACGAGCAGGCGGCCGGGTTCATGGCCGCCACCTACGGCCGCCTGACGGGCCGCACCGGCGTGTGTATCGCCACGCTCGGGCCCGGTGCGACGAACTTCGTGACGGCCGCCGCGTATGCGCAGCTCGGCGGCATGCCGATGCTGATGATCACCGGGCAGAAGCCGATCAAGTCCAGCAAGCAGGGCCACTTCCAGATCGTCGACGTGGTCGACATGATGCAGCCGCTCACGAAGTTCACGCGGCAGATCGTGTCGATCGGCAACATCCCGTCGGCCATACGCGAGGCGTTCCGCCGCGCGGAGGAGGAGCGCCCGGGCGCCGCGCACCTCGAGCTGCCGGAAGACATCGCGCACGAGGAGGGCGACGGCAAGCCGATTCCGCGCAGCTACAGCCGGCGGCCGGTGGCCGAGGAGAAGGCGGTCGCGCACGCGGTCGACGCGATCCAGGCCGCGCGCCATCCGCTCCTGATGATCGGCGCGGGCGGCAACCGCAAGACCACCTGCAAGATGCTGCTCGAATTCGTCGACAAGACGGGCATCCCGTTCTTCACGACGCAGATGGGCAAGGGCGTGATCGACGAGACGCACCCGCTGTGGCTCGGTAACGCGACGCTGTCCGACGGCGATTTCGTGCACCGTGCGATCGAGCATGCTGACTGCATCATCAACGTCGGCCACGACGTGATCGAGAAGCCGCCGTTCTTCATGCGTACCGACGACAAGACCGTGATCCACGTGAACTTCCTCGGCGCGCAGGTGGATCCCGTCTATTTCCCGCAGATCGAGGTAGTGGGCGACATCGCGAACGCGGTGTGGCAGATGAAGGAGGCGCTCGCACCGCAGCCGCACTGGGATTTCGCGCGCTTCGCGATGATCAAGGAGCATTTCGACGCCCATCTGGAGAAGGGCCAGCACGATCCGCGCTTCCCGATGTACCCGGTGCGGATCGTCAACGATCTGTACAACGCGATGCCGGTCGACGGCATCGTCTGTCTCGACAACGGGATGTACAAGATCTGGTTCGCGCGCTACTGGCGCGCGCACGAGCCGAATTCGCTGCTGCTCGACAACGCGCTCGCGTCGATGGGTGCGGGCCTGCCGTCGGCGATCGCGACGAAGATCGTGCATCCGCAGCGCAAGGTGATCGCCGTGTGCGGCGACGGCGGTTTCATGATGAATTCGCAGGAACTCGAAACGGCCGTGCGGCTGAAGCTCGACCTCGTCGTGATGATCCTGCGCGACGACGCGTTCGGGATGATCCGCTGGAAGCAGGAGAACATGAATTTCCCCGATTTCGCGATGACGCTGCAGAACCCAGATTTCGTCGCATATGCGCAAAGCTACGGTGCGCACGGGCATCGCGTCGAATCGGCCGACGATCTCGAGCCGCTGCTGCGCGAGTGTTTCTCGTCGCCGGGCGTGCACGTGATCGACGTGCCGATCGATTACTCGGACAACGAGCGCGTGCTGAACCGCGAGATCAAGCGCCTGTCGGCGCAACTCTGAATGTCCCGTTCACAGGAAGGAGTCGTTCCATGTTGAAGGAAACCTATCCGTACTACCTCGCCAACGAAGCCGTCTACGCGAACACCGATCTGGACGTGACGGACAAGTTCAGCGGCAAGGTCGCGACACGCGTCGCGCTGGCCGACGCGAAGGCCATCGACGCGGCGATCGGCGCGGCGGTCGATGCCGCGAAGCCGATGCGCGAGCTGCCGGCCTACAAGCGGCAGGCCGTGCTCGACCATTGCGTCGCGCGCTTTCGCGAGCGCTTCGACGAGCTCGCCGAGGCGCTGTGCATCGAGGCCGGCAAGCCGATCAACGATTCGAAGGGCGAAGTGACGCGGCTGATCGACACGTTCCGCGTGGCGTCCGAGGAATCGGTACGCATCGACGGCGAAATCATCAACCTCGAGATCTCCGCGCGCGCGCAGGGCTATACGGGCTACACGAAGCGCGTGCCGATCGGCCCGTGTTCGTTCATCTCGCCGTTCAACTTCCCGCTGAATCTCGCCGCGCACAAGGTCGCGCCCGCGCTCGCGGCCGGCTGCCCGTTCGTGCTGAAGCCGGCGAGCCGCACGCCGATCGGCGCGCTGATCATCGGCGAGGTGCTCGCGGAAACCGATTTGCCGAAGGGCGCGTTCTCGGTGCTGCCCGCGCATCGCGACGGCGCCGACCTGTTCACGACTGACGAGCGCTTCAAGCTGCTGTCGTTCACGGGTTCGCCGGCCGTCGGATGGGCGCTGAAGGAGAAGGCCGGCAAGAAGAAAGTCGTGCTGGAGCTCGGTGGCAACGCGGCCGCGATCGTCGATGCGGATCAGCGCGAGCAGCTCGACTACGTGGTCGAGCGGCTCGCGTTCGGCGCGTATTACCAGTCGGGCCAGAGCTGCATCGGCGTGCAGCGGATCCTCGTGCATGCCGACCTGTACGACGCACTGCGCGAGAAGCTGATCGCGAAGACGCGTTCGCTGAAGATGGGCGACCCGAAGGATCCGTCGACGTTCGTCGGCCCGATGATCTCCGAATCCGAATCGCGCCGGTTGTCGGGCTGGATGGATGCGGCCGTCGCGGCGGGCGCGAAGATCGTCGCGGGCGGCAAGGTCGATGGCGCGATGTTCGAGGCGACGCTGCTGGAAAACGTCGGGCACGAGCAGGACCTGTACCGGAAGGAGGCATTCGGCCCCGTCGCGATCCTCGAGAAATTCGACCGGTTCGACGATGCGCTCGCACGCGTGAACGACAGCGACTTCGGGCTGCAGGCCGGCGTGTTCACCGATTCGCTCGCGCATGCGCAGCGCGCGTGGGAGGAACTGGAGGTCGGCGGCGTCGTGATCAACGACGTGCCGTCGTTCCGCGTCGACAACATGCCGTACGGCGGCGTGAAGGATTCGGGCCTCGGCCGCGAAGGGATCCGCTACGCGATCGAGGACATGACCGAGCCGCGGCTGATGGTCGTGCGGCGCCGGTAACGCGCGGGCAGGCAGCGCGGTGCCGCGACGGCACGCGGGCGGGCGATCGGGCCGGCCCGCGTGCCGTTTTTCATGGCGCTGCATGCGTCGCGCCGGCATCGGGCCTGCACCGTACCCGCAGCGTGTGCAGCGCTGCCCGAACAGGCTCGACTGCGGACGTCGCCTCATGATGTAATCGCGCGAAACTGCCGACCGGGGTACGACGCCGGAAAGCGCGAATTCATTCTTCACGAGGTCGATTCATGTCCCCCGTCTCGGCATTCAAGCTGGTTTTGTTGTCATTTCTCGCGATCGTCGCGCTCGAATGCATTGCCAAGCGGCTGCGGTTGCCGCCCGCGGCCGCGCTGCTGATCGGCGGGATCGGCATCGCGTTCATTCCCGGCCTGCCGCCGATCAATCTCGATCCGGAACTGGTGTTGCTGGTGTTCCTGCCGCCGCTGCTGATGGACGGCGCGTACTTCTCGGTGTGGGAGGAGTTCAAGCGCAACGTCGGCGGCATCCTGCTGCTCGCGATCGGCGCGGTCGTGTTCACGACGTTCGCGGTCGGCTTCGCCGTGCACTGGGTGGCGCCGTCGCTGCCGTGGGCCGCGTGCTTCGCACTCGGCGCGATCGTGTCGCCGCCCGACGCCGTTGCGGCGAAGGCCGTGCTCGAACGCGTCGCGCTGCCGCGCCGGCTGATGGTGCTGCTCGAAGGCGAAAGCCTGCTGAACGATGCGGCCGGCCTCGTGCTGTTCCGCTTCGCGGTCGTCGCGGCGCTGTCGGGCACCTTCAGCCTCGGCCACGCGATCGTGGGTTTCGCGGAGCTCGGGCTTGGCGGCGTGGTGGTCGGCTTCGTGGTCGGCAAGCTCGTCGTGTGGTTCCTGAAGCTGCTCGACGACGACTATCTCGTGATCACCGTCGCGGTGATCGCCGGCTGGATCGCGTACATCGCGGGGGAGATGGTCGAAGTGTCCGGCGTGATCGCCACCGTCACGGCCGGCATGATCGTCGGCTGGCATCAGCACGAGGTGTTCTCTGCGGCCGTGCGCACGCGCGGCACCGCGTTCTGGCAGGTCATCGTGTTCCTGCTCGAAGCGATGGTGTTCGTGCTGATCGGGCTGTCGCTGCGCGGCGCGATCCACCGGCTCGGCGGTTTCGAGCAGGTGCTCGCCACGATGGTGCCGCCGATGCTCGCGGTGCTGGCGGCGGTGATCGTGTCGCGCTTCGTGTGGATCTACGCGGTCGAGGCGCTGAAATGGCCGGTACGCGGGATCGCGCGGCGCGGCGAAGCGCCCGACTGGAAGGCCGCGACGATCATGAGCTGGGCCGGGATGCGCGGCGTCGTCACGCTGGCGATCGCGTTGTCGCTGCCCGAGGCGATGCCCGGCCGCGACGTGATCCTGGTCGCGTCGTTTGCGGTGATCCTCGTCACCGTGCTGCTGCAGGGCACGACGATCGGGCCGCTGATCCGGCTGCTGCGCCTGCCGCAGCGTGAAGACCGCGCGGCGCACCACCTGACCGAGCCGCAGACGTGGGCGTACGTCGAGGCCGCCCAGCTCGCGGCGATCCAGCCGCTCGTGCGCGACGAGAACGGGGTCGTGATCCATCCGCGCCTGCTCGAGCAGTACACGTACCGCGCGGAGTTGACGGAGCGGACGAAGAACGAGCCGACGTATCCGGCTGAAGTGCGTGCCGCGCACTACGACGTCGTGCTGGCCGCGATCCGGGCCGGGCGCGCGGAACTGTTGCGCCTGCACCGTTCGGGGCGCATCCATGACGAGATGCTGCACGCGCTCGAACGCGACCTCGACCTGCAGGAAGTGTCCGCGCAGCACGCGCGCGGGTAGGGCCGTACACCTCCGTCACCTCGCCATCGAGCGGCCGGCGCCAGCCGGCCCGAAGCGCGCCCGGGCCGATCGTTGCCCGGCGCGCTTTTTTTCGCGCGCCCACCGATTCGGCGGATTTTCATCCGGCCCTCAAATGCGACGACGGGCAGCCTTGCAGCGCATGCAAACCTTATCGCACCGGTCTCGCAAACGTTATCGTCTTTCGAATCCGGAAATGATCCGATTTAACTGTTTCCGTCTGTTTCTGCATATTTGGCAAAACTAAACCGGATTGAGATAGATGCTGTGTTCTAATTTCATTTAGAATCAGCCGGTTATGTTTATTGAGAGAAAGGATGCGGAGGTAATACGGCCGCCAGCGGGGAGAAAATCGGCGTCCGAAACCCTGCAAGGCGGTGCCGACAGGCCAATTCGGCGGAATCAGGCGGGGTTTTCAACCGCTGAAATAGGATAGCGTCCAAGTCTGATAAACAACTCCTATGAAAGAATCGATTGGAGAATCGGCGTTTGAAACTGTATTTATGAAAGAATCGAGCGGTGATAATGCCTCGGATTGTCTTGAATCGGGGTTATCGGTCCTTCTCGTCGACGATCAACCGTTCGTCGGCGAAGTAATCCGCCGCGCGCTGCGCAGCGAACATGACATCGACCTGCACGTGTGCACCGACGCGCACCGGGCGATGGCGGTCGCGCGCGACGTGAAGCCGACCGTCATCCTGCAGGATCTCGTGATGCCGGAGATCGACGGCCTCGATCTGGTTCGCGCGTGGCGTGCGGACGCCGGCACCGCTCGCGTGCCGATCATCGTGCTGTCCGCGAAGGAGGAGCCGATCGTCAAGCGCGAGGCGTTCATCGCCGGCGCGAACGACTATCTGGTGAAGCTCCCCGACGCGATGGAGCTGGCTGCCCGCATCCGCTATCACTCGAACTCCTACCTGATGTCCCGGCAGCGCGACGAGGCGCTCGATTTCCTGTCGCACGACATGCGTTCGCCGCAGACGTCGATCCTGGCGCTGCTCGAAGTCTACCGGAGCGAGCACGGCGAAATGCCGGCGATCATGGAGCGTATTGCCGGCCATGCGCGGCGCGCGCTCGCGCTGGCTGACGGCTTCATCCACCTGACCCGCGCGCAGTCCGAGCGCCGCGCGCACGAGGTCGTGAGTCTCAACGAGATCGTGCTCGACGCCGTCGACCAGCTGTGGGAGAAGGCGGCCGGGCTCGGCAGCCGGGTTGCCGCGCACGTGCCCGATACCGAATGCGTGACGATGGGCGACCGCATGATGCTGACGCGCGCGGTCGCGAACCTGATCGACAACGGACTGAAGTACGGCCCGGCGGGCACGGACGTGCACTGCACGCTGGGCAGCGAGGACGGCGCCTGGCTGATCGGTGTCGAGGACACCGGCGCGGGAATCGCGCCGGAGCAGCGCACGGCCGCGACCGAGTCGTTCGTGCAGCTCGAATCCGCGCACGGCGCGGCGCGCGGCGGCTTCGGCCTCGGGCTCGCGTTCGTCCGCGCGACGGCGGCGCGGCATCGCGGCCAGATCCTGATGCGCAATACGGCGCGCGGCTTCATGGTCGCGCTTCGGCTGCCGGCGCAAGCGGAGCGGTGATTTCGCGGCGCGGCCTGCCGGCGCCGCGCTGCGCGCAGACCCTGATGTGCTCGTGGCGCGCCGTCCGGCGCGCACGCGGGTGTGGTTTTTTTTAACGCTGATTTTATAAAGCCCATAACGAACATGGCCACCGTGACGCCCCGCGCGACCAATGAAAGCCTGCATCCGACGATCGGCGCTGCCCGGCTGACGCTCGGCAATCGCATCCTGCTCAGCTTCGGCGTGCTGTTCGTGCTGATGCTGGTGACAGCCGGCGTCTCCTACGAGCGACTGCGCGCGATCAACAGCGAAGCCGTCAGCATCGAGCGCGACTCGCTGCCCGGCGTCTACCTCGCGTCGTCGCTGCGCGCAGCGGTCAACGAAACGTTCGTCATGCTGCAGCAGGCGACGTTCGTCGAGACCGATCCCGATGCCGTGCAGCGCGATCTCGCGAAGATCTCGGATGCGACGAAGCAGGTCGAAGCGCTGTCGGTCGACTACCAGGCGTCGATCTTCCGCGACGACGACCGCGCGCGGTTTGCGACGTTTCGCGGCGCATACGATCGCTACCTGCCGCTGTTGACCGACGCGGTACAGAAGCACCGCGGCTCGCGCGACGAAGCGATCGCCGCCTACGCGAAGGTGTTGCCGGGGTGGGCCGAGGTCGTGCAGGACGCGAACATCATGGTCCAGGAGAATCGCAAGTTCGCGGACCAGTCCGCGAGGGTGATCCGCGAATCCGTGCAGGACACGGAAGTCGTGCTCGTCGGCGCGCTGACGATCATGCTGCTGTCCGCGCTCGGGCTCGGCTACCTGCTGTATCGTTCGGTCACGGTCCCGATGGCGCGGCTCGTCGAGGTGCACGACGTGATGCGCACCGGCAACCTCACGCGCCGCCTCGACCTGCGCCGCCGCGACGAATTCGGCACGCTCGAGACGGGCTTCAACCGGATGGCCGACGAGCTGACCGAGCTCGTCGCCCGTGCGCAGCAATCGTCGCTGCAGGTGACGACGTCGGTGGCCGAGATCGCGGCGACGTCGCGCGAGCAGCAGGCGACCGCGAACGAAACCGCGGCGACGACAACCGAGATCGGCGCGACCTCGCGCGAGATCTTCGCGACGTCGCGCGACCTGCTGCGCACGATGAACGAGGTGGCCGGCGTGGCCGAGCAGTCGGCGACGCTCGCGGGCGTGAGCCAGAGCGGGCTCACGCGGATGGGCGAGACGATGCGCAGCGTGATGGACGCGGCCGGTTCGGTGAACGCGAAGCTCGCGATCCTCAACGAGAAGGCGCTGAACATCAACCAGGTGGTCGCCACGATCACCAAGGTGGCCGACCAGACCAACCTGCTGTCGCTGAATGCGGCGATCGAGGCCGAGAAGGCCGGCGAATACGGCCGCGGCTTCGCGGTCGTCGCGACCGAGATCCGCCGCCTCGCCGACCAGACGGCGGTGGCGACCTACGACATCGAGCAGACGGTGAAGGAAATCCAGTCGGCGGTGTCGGCGGGCGTGATGGGGATGGACAAGTTCTCCGAGGAAGTGCGCCGCGGGATGCTCGACGTGCAGCAGGTCGGCGGGCAGTTGTCGCAGATCATCGCCGAGGTGCAGACGCTCGCGCCGCGCTTCCAGATGGTCAACGAAGGGATGCAGACGCAGGCGAACGGCGCCGAGCAGATCACGCAGGCGCTGTCGCAGCTGTCGGAGGCCGCGCAGCAGACGGCCGAGTCGCTGCGCCAGTCGTCGCAGGCGATCGACGACCTGACGCTCGTCGCGAACCAGTTGCGCACCAGCGTGTCGCGCTTCAAGGTCGACGCGTGACGCGCGCCGACCCGCAGAACGGCGCCCACGCGCTGTTCCTGATGTTCGAGCTCGACGGCGAACGCTATGCGCTCGACGCAGCCGGCATCGACGAGGTGCTGCCGCTCGCGGTCACGAAGGCAGTGCCCGGTGCACCCGAATGGATCGCCGGGCTGCTGATGCGCGGCGGTCAGCCGGTGCCGGTGATCGACGTGCCGATGCTGGCGCTCGGGCGCCGCGCGCATGCGCTGCGCTCGACGCGGCTCGTGATGGTCCGCTATCTCGCGGACGAAGCGTGCGGCGAGCGCACGATAGGGCTGATCGTCGAGCGCGCGACGCAGACGATGCGGATCGACCGCGCGGCGTTCCGGTCGAGCGGCATCTCGACCGCACGCACGCGCTGGCTCGGGCCCGTCGCGAATACGCCCGATGGCGTCGTGCAGCAGGTATCGGTGTCCGACCTGGTCGACGACGTCGCGCGCCTGTATCTGTTCGATGGCCTGCCGGGCCACGGGGGAGAGTCCGCATGAAAGAGTCCGAATCGCGATTTCGCGGCTGGCTGCTGCGCGAGACCGGCATCGACCCCGATTCGCTCGGCAACGATTTCCTGACCCGCGCGCTGACGGAACGCGTGCACGCGCTGCAGGCGGACGGCGAGCGCCTGCTGTCGGCGGCGCGGCCGCCCGTGACGCAGGACGCGCTCGACGCCTACTGGCAGCAGCTCAACGCGTCGGCCGACGAGCGGCGTGCGCTGATCGAGCTGTTCGTCGTGCCCGAAACCTGGTTCTTCCGCGACCGCGAGGCCTTCGCGACGCTCGCGCGGCTCGCGACGGAGCGGCTCGCCGCGCTGCCCGGCCGCGTGATCCGCGTGCTGAGCGCGCCGTGCTCGACGGGCGAGGAGCCGTATTCGGCGGCGATGGCGCTGCTCGACGCCGGGCTCGACCCGGCCAGCTTCACGATCGACGCGATCGACCTCAGCGCGCGCGCGATCGAGCAGGCGCGGCTCGGCTGCTACGGGCGCAATGCGTTCCGCGGCACCGCGACGGAGTTTCGCGCGCGGTACTTCACGCCGACCCGCGACGGCTGGCTGCTCGACGAGCGCGTGCGCGCATGCGTGCAGTTCAGTCAGGCGAACCTCGTGGAACCGGCCGTGGATACCGGCATTCGCTACGATTTCGTGTTCTGCCGCAACGTGCTGATCTACTTCGATCGCGACGCGCAGGATCGCGTGATCCGCTCGCTCGACGAGCGCCTGGCCGACGACGGCACGCTGTTCGTCGGGCCGGCCGAAACGGGCGTCGCGATGCGGCACGGGATGCGCTCGGCGCGCGTGCCGCTGGCGTTCGCGTTTCATCGCGAGGCCGCCGCCGCGGCGCCCGACGTATTCGCGGCCCGGCAGGCGGCACCGCTGGCGGCGGCAGCGCCGTACCGGCGCGCGGAGCGTTTCACGGTTGCACCGCTCGCGGCGACGCGCTCGGTGCTGGCGGTCGCGCCGCCGGCCTGGCTCGACGACACACGCCAGCCGTTCACGGCGCCGCCGCCGCCGGCCACGCGCGCGGCCGCGCTCGACGCACGGGCCGACCTGCCGGTGACGGCGGCCGAATCGGCCGAAGCGGCCGGGTCGCTCGCACCGGTGGCGGAGCGACCCGCGCCGACGCTGGAAGAGGCACAGGCGCTGGCGAATGCCGGCGCGTTCGACGAGGCCGAGCGCGTGCTCGCGCAGTTCTCGGCGCGCGTCGGGCCGCATGCCGATGCGTTCTACCTGAACGGGTTGATCGCGGATGCGCGCGGCCGCGCCGCGGAAGCCGGCGACTTCTACCGGAAGGCGCTGTACCTGCGGCCCACGCACCACGAAGCGCTGACCCATCTCGCGACGCTGCTCGACGTCGGCGGCGATCGTGCGGGCGCGCAATGGCTGCTCGAGCGCGCACGGCGCTCGGCCGGCTGACAAGACCATGGGTTGGGGACCGACACCGTGATGACCAGAGGATTCCATGAACCGCGCCGCCGCTGCCTTTGACGAGACGACGATCGACGTCGACGATTGCTGGAACCGGATCGGCACGCGCGGCGACCGCACGTGCGAGCGGCTGAACGACTGCCTGCGCTGCCTGAACTGTTCGGTGTATGCATATCACGCGGCGAAGCTGCTCGAGCGTCCGCTCGACGGCGCCGAGATGGCCGACACCACGCGCCGGATGAGCGCGCCCGGCGCGCCGCACCTGCACGACGCCGACGCCGACGCGCACCATGCGGCGCTGGCGTTCCGTGTAGCCGACGAATGGCTCGCGCTGCCGATCGGCGTGCTGCGCGAGATCGCCGGCACGCGCCCGATCCATTCGCTGCCGCATCGGCGCAATTCAGCCGTGCGCGGCGTGGTCAACATCCGTGGCACGCTGCGCATCGCGATCTCGATCGGCGCGCTGCTCGGCCTCGATGTCGGCAAGGGCGGCAAGGGCCGCAACGACGGTGACGACGACCGCTTCACGCGGCTGCTGGTGGCGGCGCACCAGGGCGAGCCGGTCGTGTTTCCGGTCGATGAAGTCGAGGGCGTGCTGCGCTTCGGCGCCTCCGACTGGGTGCCCGTGCCGGCGACGGTCGGGCGCGCGAGCGCCGGCCTGTCGCGCGGCGTGCTGTCGTGGCGCGGCAAGTCGGTGGGCCTGCTCGACGACGACCGCCTGTTCGACGCAGTCACACGGAGCATGCGATGAGCGGCGATGACGACCTGAGCCACCTGTCGCTGCTCGAGCTGTATCGCGAGGAGACGCGCACGCAGACCCAGGCGCTGTCCGAGCGGCTGCTCGCGCTCGAATCGGGTGAACCCGATTCCGTCGCGCTCGAAGCGTGCATGCGCGCCGCGCACTCGCTGAAAGGCGCCGCGCGCATCGTCGGCGTGCCGCTCGGCGTCGACATCGCGGGGCGGATGGAAGAGTGCTTCGTCGCCGCGCAGGCCGGCACGATCGCGCTGACAGCCACGCACGTCGACGTGCTGCTGGCGGGCGTCGATCTGCTGGTGCGCGTCGGCGATCCGCAAGGGCAGCCCGTCACGCAGACGGAGATCGACGTGTTCGCGGCGGCGCTGACCGGCGCAGACGGCGCGCAGACGATGCAGGCGGCGGCCGCGGTCCCGCCGCCGGTGCCGCCGTCGATCGTCCCGTATCGGGAGCACGACGGCGCCGCGAACGAACCCGTCGGGGCGAGCGCCGCGGTGCCGCCGCTTGCGGTATCGGGCGGGGTGCCCGATCCGGCCCAGGCCGGCCGCGTGGCCGGCGCCGGCGCAATGCGCCGCGTGCGTGCGGACACGCTGAATCGGCTGCTGAGCCTGTCCGGCGAATCGCTGGTCGAATCGCGCTGGCTCAAGCCGTTCGCCGAATCGATGCTGCGCGTGAAGCGCGCCCAGCGCGACGCGGCCCGGTCGCTCGATTTGATGTACGAACAATTCGCCGACGATCTCGACGCGGGCATGCTCGCGTCGATGAACGAAGTGCGGCACATGCTCAACGACCTGCAGCGTTCGCTCGCCGAGCGCATGGACGAATTCGACCGCTTCGAGCGGCGCAGCACGCATATCGCCGAGCAGCTGTACGACGAGGCGCTGCAGTGCCGGATGCGGCCGTTCGGCGACGCGACGCGTGCATACCCGCGCATCGTCCGCGATCTCGCGCGCTCGCTCGGCAAGCAGGTGCGCTTCTCGATCGTCGGCGAGGGCACGCAGGTCGACCGCGACATCCTCGACCTGCTCGACGCGCCGCTCGGCCACCTGCTGCGCAACGCGATCGACCACGGCGTCGATTCGCCGGAGGCGCGGCGAGCGCGCGGCAAGCCGGCCGAGGCGAGCGTGACGCTGGAGGCGCGCCACAGCGCCGGCTCGCTGCTGGTCAGCGTGATCGACGACGGGCCCGGTGTCGACATGGACGCGCTGCGTGCGGCCGTCGTGCGCCAGCGCCTGACCGACGACGAGACGGCCGCGCGGCTGTCCGATCCGGAACTGCTCGAATTCCTGCTGCTGCCGGGCTTCTCGATGCGCGATGCGGTGACCGACGTGTCGGGCCGCGGCGTGGGCCTCGACGCGGTGCAGGAGATGGTGCGCGGCGTGCGCGGCGCGGTGCGGATCTTCAACGAACCGGGCGCGGGCATGCGCTTCGTGCTGCAGTTGCCGCTCACGCTGTCGGTGATCCGCAGCCTGCTCGTCGAAGTGGGCGGCGAGCCGTACGCGTTTCCGCTCGCGCACGTGCGCCGCACGCTGGAGCTCGCGCACGACGATATCGACGTGCTCGAAGGGCAGCCGCATTTCCCGTTCGACGGCCGGCGCGCGGGCCTCGTCGCCGCGCACCAGTTGCTCGATGCGGGCGAGCCCGACGTCGGGCGCACGAGCACGGCGGTCGTGGTCGTCGGCGCGGAGCCGGAGTTGTACGGCGTCGCTGTCGACCGCTTCCTCGGCGAGCGGATGCTGGTCGTGCAGCCGCTCGACAGCCGCCTGCACAAGATCCAGAACATCGCGGCCGGCGCGCTGCTCGAGAACGGCGACCCGGTGCTGATCGTCGACGTCGAGGACCTGATCCGCTCGGTCGACAAGCTCGTGCGCGGCGGGCAGCTCGCGCGGCTCACGCGTGATCCGCAGCTCTCGCTCGCCGACCGGCGCCGCCGCGTGCTCGTCGTCGACGATTCGCTGACGGTGCGCGAGCTCGAACGCAAGCTGCTGGAAAAGCGCGGCTACGACGTGACGGTCGCGGTCGACGGGATGGAAGGCTGGAACGCGGTGCGCAGCGATGCGTTCGATCTCGTCGTCACGGACGTCGACATGCCGCGCATGGACGGCATCGAGCTCGTCACGCTGATCAAGGGCGATCCGATGCTCAAGCGCCTGCCGGTGATGATCGTGTCGTACAAGGATCGCGACGAGGATCGCCGTCGCGGGCTCGATGCGGGCGCCGACTACTACCTCGCGAAGAGCAGCTTCCACGACGAGGCGTTGCTCGACGCCGTGCACGACCTGATCGGAGACGCGCGGGGATGAACATCGGCATCGTCAACGACTTGCCGCTGGCCGTGGAGGCACTGCGCCGCGTGATCGCGCTGCGCACGGACCACCGCGTGCTGTGGGTCGCGACCGACGGCGACGAGGCGGTGGATTTCTGCGTCGCGCATCCGCCCGACGTCGTGCTGATGGATCTCGTGATGCCGAAGGTCGACGGCGTGGCCGCGACGCGCCAGATCATGGCGCGCGCGCCGTGCGCGATCCTGATCGTGACGGCGAGCGTCAGTGCGAATACATCGTCGGTGTACGAGGCGATGGGCGCCGGTGCGCTCGATGCGGTCGACACGCCGACGCTCGCGCTCGGGCTGTCGACGGATGCGTCGCCGCAGGCGCTGCTCGCGAAGATCGACCAGATCGGCCGGCTGCTCGAAAGCCGCACCGCGGCGCTCGTGCCGCCGGGGCCGGCGCCCGAGCGCGGCCAGCCGACGCTCGTCGCGATCGGCGCGTCCGCAGGCGGGCCGACCGCGCTGACTGCGCTGTTGCGGGCGCTGCCGGGTGATTTTCCGGCGGCGATCGTGATCGTCCAGCACGTCGACCAGGCGTTCGCGCTGGGGATGGCCGAGTGGCTCGACGGCTATACGCGGCTGCCGGTGCGCGTCGCGCGGCAGGGCAGCGTGCCGCAGGCCGGCGAGGTGCTGCTCGCGGCGACCAACGATCACCTGACCCTGTCGCCGCGCGGCGTGCTCGGCTATACGCGGCATCCGGTCGAGACGCCGTACCGGCCGTCGATCGACGTGTTCTTCAACAGCGTCGCCGACGGCTGGCAGGGCGAGGCGTTCGGCGTGCTGCTGACGGGCATGGGGCGCGACGGCGCGCTCGGCCTGAAGGCGATGCGCGCGAAAGGCTGCTACACGATCGCGCAGGACGAGGCGACCAGCGCCGTCTACGGGATGCCGAAGGCGGCCGCGGCGATCGGCGCGGCGTCGGCGATCCTGCCGCTCGAGCGGATCGCGCCCCAGCTGATCTCGCGCATCACGCGTCCGCTGCGCGACTGACGGCGCCCCGGGGCGCGCGGCGCCGTGCCGTGGCCGCATTGCGGGCGGCGCGGGGCGTCGCGTACAATGGCGGCCAGCGGAGATGGCATGCCTCCCTGCGGTCGTAGTCGGCGCGTTGCGCACGGTGCGGCCCTCAACCGCCGGTCAGCCCGGCTGATGATGCCTGCGTGTTCCTGGGTCGTCAGGAGGTCGCAGGCCGTCCATGCGGGTTTCTGCCGCCCAGGTTTTGATGTTCCGTCGAATCTGGAAATCATGTTTTTCACGACTTCTGCCGATCTTCTCGCGACCGTGCGCTATGTATGCCGCTGGCTCGCGCTCTCGGCCCTGCTCGGCACGCTGGCCGGCACGGCTTCCGCCCTGTTCCTGATCGCGCTCGACTGGGCGACCGGCACGCGCGTCGCGCATCCGTGGCTGCTGTGGGGGCTGCCGGCCGCCGGTTTCGCGACCGGCTGGATCTACCATCGCTTCGGCCAGTCCGTCGCGCGCGGCAACAACCTGCTGATCGACGAGATTCACGACCCGAAGGCGCTCGTGCCGAAACGGATGGCGCCGCTCGTGCTCGTCGCGACCGTCGTCACGCACCTGTTCGGCGGTTCGGCCGGGCGCGAGGGCACCGCCGTGCAGATGGGCGGCGCGCTCGCCGATCGCGTCACGCACGTGTTCCGTCTCGATCGGGAGCATCGCCGCGTGCTGCTGATGGGCGGCATCGCGGCCGGTTTCGCATCGGTGTTCGGCACGCCGCTCGCGGGCGCCGTGTTCGGGCTCGAGGTGCTCGCGATCGGGCGTGTGCGGTACGACGCGCTGCTGACCTGCGTTGCCTCCGCGATCGTCGCGGACGTCGTCTGCCGCGCGTGGGGCGTGCATCACACGGCCTATGCGATTCCGTTCGTGCCGGCCGTGTCGGCGACGGGGCTGGCCGTGACGGTCGTCGCGGGCATCGCGTTCGGCGTGGTCGGGCGGTTGTTCGCGTTCGCGACGCATGCGCTGACCGCGTGGTTCCGGAAAGTCGTCCGCTATGCGCCGCTGCAGCCGGTGCTCGGCGGCCTGCTGGTCGCCGCGGCCGCCACCGCGCTGAACGTGCCGCAGTATCTCGGCCTCGGCATCCCGACGATCCAGGCCGCGTTTCATGGCCCGCTGCCGCTCTACGATTTCGCGGGCAAGTTCGCGTTCACCGTCGT
Organism: Arapaima gigas; assembly: GCA_900497675.1. Lineage (NCBI taxonomy): Eukaryota > Metazoa > Chordata > Actinopteri > Osteoglossiformes > Osteoglossidae > Arapaima > Arapaima gigas. The sequence continues at coordinate 456,041 of UFQX01000250.1, forward strand.
CACGCTCGCGTCGGGGTTCAAGGGCGGCGAAGTGACGCCGCTGTTCTACATCGGCGCGACGCTCGGCAACGCGCTCGGCCAGGTGCTGGCGCTGCCGGTGCCCGTGCTCGCGGGGCTGGGGTTCGTCGCGGTGTTCGCAGGCGCGGCCAATACGCCGATCGCGTCGACGATCATGGCGATCGAACTGTTCGGCGCGGACATCGGCGTGTACGCGATCGTCGCGTGCGTGGTTGCTTATCTGTTTTCAGGGCACGCGGGGATCTATCGCGCGCAGCGGGTGGCGGTGGGGAAGGGGGCGCGGGTGGAGGTGGAGTGAAGTCGGTGTGCGGGGCGGCCGACCGGGCGCATCGCGACGGAAGCCGACGCCCGGTAATCCCGAGGATCACCGGGGCAAGTGGCGTCCGTTGCCGTTACGCCTTCGGCAGCCGCGCGACGTTCCGCGCCAGCAGCTCCTCGATATCGATGCCTTTTTCCGCCAGCAACGCGGTGACGACACCGTTCAGTTCGCCGAGCGTCTCCTTGACCGCTTCCCGGATCGTATCGACGACCACCTGCGTGCTGCGCTCGATCTCGATGTTGACCGTGTCGTTGACGCCCTTCGCATCGAAGGTCGTCGCGCGGCGCGTTTCGGGAATCAGCCAGACATCGAACCAGCCTTCGTCGCGGTTGACGTCGGACACCGTCAGGCTGCAGCCGTTGATCGCGATATAGCCCTTCGCGAACACGTACCGCTTGAACGCCTCCGGCACGCCGATGCGCACCATCCGGTTGTGTTCGGACATTGCGATGTGCCGGATGGTCCCGGTGAAATCCACGTGACCGGACAGCGGATGACCGCCGATCTCCGCGCCGTCCTTCGCGGCCCGCTCGACGTTGATGTGCGCGCCTGTCGTGAGATCGGCCAGCGTGGTGATCCGCAGGCTCGGCAACATCACGTCGAAGTCGATCAGCAGCGGGGAGTGGATGGTCGTCACCGTCAGGCAGACGCCGTCGACCGAGACGCTCGCGCCGATCTCGATATCGGTGGTGAACCGCTCGGGGAATTCGATGCTGAACGTTCTCAGTTCGCCGTGATCCTTGATGGCCTTGATGACGCCAACACCCTGAACAATGCCTGTAAACATGAGCTGCCCTTCGTCGCAAATTGCCTAGCCGGTATGATAAGTGATCCGGAGAGGGGGCGTCGGGGCCGGATGGGTCGGCGTCGCCTGACGGACGGCGGCGTATCATTCTCCGGCGCTCGCTGGAATACGGCACGAAGCCGCGGCGAGCGATTGCGAGGGTCGGCAGAAAAGAACGAGAAAAGGGGTAGGTCGAACAATATGCGGAAAATCTACGTGACCGCGTGGCTGGTGGCCATCATTCTGATAATCGTCGACGTGATCTGGGCATGCCGCGTCGATTTCCGGATTGCGAAGGGCAGTCTGGTGCAAAGCGCCCAAGTGCTGTCCGCCGTCCTCGCCGTCACCGTCGCGTCCGGCCTCGCATCGCGCCCATCATACAAAGTGCCGGCCAGAAAGGCGTTCTACGAGAATGTCGCGCAATCGATCCAGTGGATCGCGTTGATGTCGGTATTCATGCATGCCGGCGCGCTCCTTCAGTATCTGGCTGTAGCAACCGATCTGCCGCTCGTGAGTGATGCGCTGGTATCGATCGATGCCGCGCTCGGATTTCACTGGCTGCAAGCGTATGGATGGGTGATGGCAAATCCGGGTTGGCATGCCGTGCTCCAATTCGCGTATGCATCCGGCAGTGTCCAGCTTCTTGCGATCCCGATCATCCTTACGCTGACGTCGAACTCGAAAGACTACGCCGAGTTTGCGGTGCAATTTATCGTCGCAGTCGTCGTGTCGATCCTGATTGCTGCCTGGCTGCCGGCCGAGAGTGCGTTTCTCCACTTCGACGTTCGCGATCCCGGAACGATTTCCACCGTATCGGACTTCGCGCCGTTGCGAAGCGGAGTCGTCCGGGAACTGGCATTCGCGTCGTCCCAGGGGCTCATTTCCTTTCCGTCGCTTCACACGATCCTTGCGCTGTGCTTCGCGTATTCGCTGCGGCATGTGCGCTTCGTCTTCCCGGTCGGCATCGTGCTGAACGGCATGATGATCGTGTCGACGCCGACGCAGGGCGGGCATTACCTGTGCGATGTGTTGTCGGGGATCGTGATCGGCGTACTGCTGATTTATCTGGTTCGCAAGTGGTTTGCCAGTCAGCGCACGGTGGAACGCGTGGCGCCCCGCAACGAAGCCGATGACGGACGAACCGGACTGGTGAATTCCTGACGATCGCATCGATGTCCCGTGCAGCGCATCAAGGTGCGCGGTGGCGGTGTGCCGCGCGCCCTGATGCGCTGGGGTTTCCGTCAAGCCTCCGCCGGCTCCCCCAGCGGGCCGGCGTCACCGTTCACCATGCGTCGCGGCGTATCGATCAAGCCCTTCGCCAGTTCCAGCGCCTGCCGCTCGAACAGCCGGCGATAGATGCCGCCGTCGATCCGGATCAGCGCGTCGTGGCTGCCTTCCTCGATCACCTTGCCGCGATCGAGCACCAGCAGCCGGTCGAGCGCGCGCACGGTCGACAGCCGGTGCGCGACCACGAGCGTCGTGCGGCCGACCATCAGCCGCTCCATCGCCTGCTGGATCAGCAGCTCGCTTTCGCTGTCGAGGCTCGACGTGGCTTCGTCGAGGATCAGGATCGGCGCATCGGCGAGGAACGCGCGTGCAATCGCGACCCGCTGGCGTTCACCGCCCGACAGCTTGATCCCGCGCTCGCCGACGAGCGTGTCATAGCCGTCCGGCAGCGTGGCGATGAAGTCGTGCGCGCTGGCGAGCCGCGCGGCGCGCTCGATGTCGGCCCGGCTCGCATCGGGGCGCGCATACGCGATGTTCTCCGCGAGCGTGCGGTGAAACAGCACGGGCTCCTGCTGGACGATCGCGATCTGGCTGCGCAGCGAATCCTGCCTGACCTGCGCGATGTCCTGGCCGTCGATCGTGATGCGGCCGCCCGACACGTCGTACAGGCGCTGGATCAGCTTGATGAACGACGTCTTGCCCGACCCCGAGTGGCCGACGAGGCCCACGCGCTCGCCCGGCGCGATCCGCATCGAGAAATCGTCGTACAGCGGCACCGGATGGTTGTCGTAGCGGAACGTCACGTGCTCGAAGCGGATCTCGCCTTGTTCGATCCGGATCGCCGGCGCGCCGGGACGATCGTCGATGCCGAGCGGCTGGCGTTCGAGCGCGACGAGTTCTTCCATGTCGTTCACGGAGCGCTGCAGGTTGCGGATGTGCATGCCGACATCGCGCAGGTAGCCCTGCAGCATGAAGAACATCGTCAGCGCGAACGCGATGTCGCCGACGCTCGCCTCGTTGTTCACCCACAGCCGCAGCGCGACGCCGATCATCGCGGCCTGCATCGCGACGAGCATCGCGCCCTGCAACCCGCCGTTGAGCGTGCCGCGCACCCACGTGCGGCGCGTGCGTTGCCGCCACTTGCCGATCACGCGCGCGAGCCGCGCTTCCTCGCGCGTTTCCGCGCCGAACGCCTTGACGACCGCGTTGCAGCTCACGGCATCGGCGAGCGCGCCGCCCATGCGCGTGTCCCACAGGTTGCCGAGCCGTGCGGCCGGCGCGACGATGCCGAGCGACACGGCCACCGTCACCGTGATGTACAGCAGCGAACCCGCGCCGACGACGAGCCCCATCACGGGCCAGTGCGTGCCGAGCAGCACGGTGGCGCCGACGAGCATCGTGACCGAAGGCAGCAGCGCGATCAGCACGGTGTCGTTCAGCAGGTCGAGCGCCCAGATCCCGCGCGTGATCTTGCGCACGGTCGAGCCCGCGAAGCTGTTCGCGTGCCAGTCGGTCGAGAAGCGCTGCACGCGATGGAACGACGCGGCCGCGATCTCGCTCATCATCTTCAACGTGAGCGTGATGATGTTCAGGTAGACGCCTTGCCGCAGCACCGTCGCGCCGAGGCCGAGCGCGGCGAGCGTGCCGAACGCGACGAGCGCCGCATGCCACGCGGCGGCGCGATCGGTCAGGCCGGTCGACAGCGCATCGACGAGGCGGCCCGCGAACAGCGGCGTGAGCACGTCGGCGAGCGCGGCGAGCAGTGCGAGGCTCGCGACCAGGGCGGTGCGACCCGGCTGCTTGCGCCAGTAGCGGAAGGTGAAGCCGAAGACGGCCTGGAATGCCTGGCCGCCCAGATGGGAGGTTTTTCTGGTCATTTATCGTTGCCCGGCGCATCGCGCGACGGGACTTTCCGGTTCGGAGAACATCGAAAACGCAACAGCCGGGCCGCGCGAAAATCGCGGGCGGAAAACGAAACGGGCTGTCGGGAAACGGCGCGGCTGACGGGTTAGCGGAAAACTCGGGAGCCGGCGCGGACGGCGGGCTGGATCAGCTGAGCCGTGGGACCACGTTCGGGAAGGTTGCTGGCATTCGGAACATCTGCACCTCCCCTGAAGTGAACGGTTGAAAAGACGCCGAAAAGACGTGAAAAGATTCTATCAGCAGTGAAGGGCGCGCCGCAACGTCTGACGAATGCGGCGTTGCAGCGTCGATACGTTAGTATTCAGGGTTTCGGCCCTTCTTTTGCGGCCTTTCCCCAGTGCGGCAGCGCAAGGCCCGGCACGCGCGTCGATTACACTTCGGCGTCTGCGGCGCACGCCGCCGCGGCCTGCGCAGATTCACCACGATACATTCCTGAGGAAACGATGAGCGACGTTCAGCAAGGCATTCTGGCCCCGATCGATTCGGCGGCCCGATACCTCACTTTCACGATGTCGAATGACGGCAATGTGGCAGCGGCGCTGGCCGCGCTGCGCGAGATCGTCGACGGACGCGACACGGTGGTCGGGTTCGGGCATGCGCTGGCGGCGTACCTCGGGCGCCCGGTGCCGGGCCTGACCGAATTCCCGGCGTTCGCGGTGAAGGACCGCACGCTGCCGGCGACGCCGGCCGACGTGTGGGTCTGGCTGCGCGGCGACGATCGCGGCGAGATCGTGCTGCGTGCACGGGCGATCGAACGCGCGCTGGCGCCGGCGTTTGCGCTGCAGGATGCGGTCGACGGTTTCCGCTATTCGAACGATCGCGACCTGTCCGGCTACGAGGACGGCACGGAAAACCCGGAAGGCGACGAAGCGGTGGCCGCGGCGATCGTGACGGGGCAGGGCGCGGGGCTCGACGGGGCGAGCTTCGTCGCGGTCCAGCAATGGCTGCACGACTTCGACCAGATGGAGCGCATCCCGTCGGGCGACATGGACAACATCGTCGGGCGCCGCCGCTCGGACAACGAAGAACTCGACGACGCACCCGAGTTCGCGCACGTGAAGCGCACCGCGCAGGAAAGCTTCGAGCCCGAGGCGTTCATGCTGCGCCGTTCGTCGCCGTGGTCGGACGCGCGTCGCGCGGGCCTCTACTTCGTCGCATTCGGCTGCTCGTTCCGCGCGTTCGACGTGCAGATGCGCCGGATGAGCGGCGCGGAAGACGGGATCGTCGACGGCCTGTTCCGCTTCACGCGGCCGCTGACGGGCGCGTATTTCTGGTGCCCGCCGCTGAAGGACGGCAAGCTCGACCTGTCCGCGCTCGGCCTGTAAGCGCCTGACGAGTTCGACGAAACGGGGGGCCGCGCATCGTGCGCGGCCCCCCGTTTCTTTTTTGCGCGGCGATCGTGTGCCGTGTGCTGTCGTGCGTGGCGTGTCAGTTCAACGTCGTGTCGATCCGCGTGCCGCGCTTGATGAACTGCGTGACCGGCGTTTTCTCGCAGATTTCGGCGAGGCGCTGGCGTTGCGCTTCATCGAGCGGGCCGTCGAGCGTCACGACGCGGCGCACGTATTGCGTGCCGTCGCGATCGGCATGCAGCTCGGTGCGCACGTCGATGCGCGTGGCCGGCCACGTCTTGCGCTGCATATACATGCGCAGCGTCGCGGCCGTGCATTGCGCGAGGCCGGCCAGCACGAACTCGTACGGCGCCGGCCCGCGATCCTGGCCGCCTTCGCGGGGCGCTTCGTCGCCGGTCAACGCGTGCGTGCCGGCCTGCAGCTGGACGACGTAGTCGGGCGCATCGGCGTCGAGGACGGCGGCGGCATGGATGAGCGACATGGGTATTCTCCGGTCAGCGGGAAGAGGAAACAGGGAAGCGGGCGCCGCGTGACGGCGCGCAGCCGTCAGCATACCGTCCCGATCGTGAAGGCGTGCGCCGCGCGCTATGCGTCGGCGGCGCCGGCGCTGCTGCGCACGAGCGCGGCGATGCGCTCGCGCACCCACTGGTGCGCGCGATCGGCATCGCGCGATTCGTGCCAGTACGCGAGGAGCGGGAACGGCTTGAGCCGCAACGGCAGCGGCCGCACGACGATCGGCAGCAGCGCGGCCATCCGCAACGCATAGGTGTGCGGCAGCGTGACCAGCAGGTTGCCGGTCGCGGCGATCTGGCACGCGGCGAAATAGTGCTGGCAGGTGAGCCGGATATCGCGGAAGCGGCCGTCGTTGCCGAGCAGCACGTCGAGCGATTGCGGCTCGCCGAGCGACGACACCGAGACATGCTGCGCCGCGAAATAGTCGGCGCGCCGCAGCGGTTCGCGCGCGAGCGGATGATCGCCGCGCAGCGCGACGACGAGCGAATCGTCGAGCAGGTGTTCGGTGGCGATGCGCGGGCCGGTCGGCACGCGGCGATCGACGGCGAGATCGAGATTGCCCGATGCGAGTTCGCGCTCGATGTCGGCCACCGCGATGCGGCGGCTCACGAGCCGCAGGCCCGGTGCTTCAACGGCGAACGCGGCGACGATCCGCGGCAGCGCGATCGATTCGAGCACGTCGCGAATGCCGACCGCGATGCTCAGGTCGAGCGTCGCGGGATCGAAAGCCGACGGTGCGCGCGCGGTGCCTTGCAGGCCCGTCAGGTGCAACTGCACGTCCGCGATGATCGACCGCGTGCGTTCGGTTGCGACGACGCGGTTGCCCTGCCGCACGAACAGCGGATCGTCGAAATGCGCGCGCAGCCGGTTGAGCGCATGCGTGACGGCCGGCTGCGTGAGGTGCAGCGCGCGGGCGGCCGCGCCGATGCCGCCATGCACGTAGACGGCGTCGAGCACGCGAAACAGGTTCAGGTCGAGACGGTGATCGGCGGGCACGGGGCGCGGGAGGCGTGGTGAAGGGTGGACCGATTCTAAAGGATGCGCAGGCTACGGATACGGCGGGCTTTCCTGCGTGGCGATCGATGGCATCGGATACGAATCGATATCGTTCGAGCCGATATTCGGTTGTGCATTTATCCGGATATCCGACGCAATAAGTCCCAATGAAATGCGCGAATTGCGACGGACACAATCGCAATAATGGGCGATATCGGCCCGGGCAATTCCATATAGGGCCGCCAGCAAACCGTGACAGCCTGTAGTAATCCGCCATCATGCTGTCCACGTCGGCCATTTCGCGCCAAAGGCGCGACCCGTTCGGCTAAGATGCCGTCGCTTCATATTTCGGGATAGCCGTCCTGTCGCACGCATTCAAACCAAATATAAGCCTGACAGTTCGACGGTATTAGAGAAGTCGAACAAGTCGGGGGCTTGGCCAGTGAATGCAGCAGATCAGAGATGGGTCGTTATCTATTTGAGTACGGGATTTTCGTTGGCCCAGGCCGCGCGTCTTGGCGAGGCTTTCAACCTGGCGAATCGCCTGCACGCATACAGTGCTGACTACCAACTGAAGTACGTATCCGAAAGCGGGGGGCTGGTGCAGTCGTCATCCGGCGTGAGCATTGCGGCGGAGCCGCTCGGTGACGAGCACGGCCGCCGCGCGCTCGCGTTCTTTCATCTTCACGGCGACCGCGCGGCCGTCAACTGGGACGACGCACTGCGGCGTCGCCTCTCGGACATTCGCCGTCATGCGCGCTGGATCGTCGACGGGATGGACCTGCCCACGCTCGCGGCCATGCCGCGTCCGCCGGCGGCGATCGAAGGGCAGCCCGGCCGCGGCGCGCGACGGGGCACCACGACGGTCGAGCTGCAGGCCGGCGAAACCGACGTGTTCGCCGCCGTGCTCGACATGTTCCGCGTCGAGCTCGGCGACATCGCCGCGCAGGAGATCGCCAGCAACCTGCTGCGGCCGGTCGAGCAGCGCTATACGCAGTCGATGTGGGCCTTTCGCGAGCTGAGCGCGAGCCCGTCGATCCGGATGTCGGCGCAGCGGCTGCGCGCGCAGAGCGTGAATCGCATCTCGATCGCGAACGCGGCCCAGGCCGCCGCGATGAGCGAGCGCAACTTCCTGCGGCGCTTCAAGAAGGAAATCGGCGTGACGCCGACCGAGTTCGTCCAGCACGTGCGGCTCGAGCGCGCGTGCCACATGCTGGTCCACACGACGCTGCCGGCGGATAAGGTCGCGCGCCGCACCGGGTTCGGCAGCGGCGAGCGGCTCGCGAAGCTGTTTCGCCAGCGCATGCTGATGTCGCCGACCGAATTCCGCGTCACCGAGCGCGAACGGATCCTCACCCGTGGCGTCAGGCCGGCCGATGCGGGCGAGGGGGCAGGCGACGGCACCGAGGGGCATCGCGCCGCGTGAGACGCCACGCGGGAGAAAATCGGGCGGATACCCGTAGAATCGTCCTGTCACGATCTCGAGCCCCGGTTTCCATGTCCTTCCTTCCCACTACCGCCACCGCCCCTTTCTGCCCGTCGGAAGTCAAGGGCAGCATCACGATCGATGCCGGCGCGCCGCGCTGGCAGAAGCTCAAGCGCTTCTTCGGCCCCGGCCTGCTGGTCGCGATCGGCTACATGGATCCCGGCAACTGGGCGACCGACATCCAGGCCGGCTCGCAGTTCGGCTATTCGCTGCTGTGGGTCGTCGCGTTCTCGAGCCTCGCGGCGATCTTCCTGCAGATGCTCGCGGCGCGGCTCGGCCTCGTCGCCGGCAAGGATCTCGCGCAGGCCAGCTACGACCGCTACGGCCGGTTCGGCCGCATCGTGCAGTGGATCACCGCCGAAGTGTCGATCATCGCGTGCGACATCGCGGAAGTGCTCGGCTGCGCGCTCGCATTCAAGCTGCTGCTCGGCGTGCCGCTCGCGTGGGGCGTCGTACTGACCGCGCTCGACACGGTGATCGTGCTCGGCTTGCAGGGCAAGGGGTTCCGGCAGATCGAGGCGATCGTGCTCGCGCTGATCGCGACGATGGCGTTCTGCTTCGTCGCGCAGGTCGCGATCACGCCGCCCGACTGGCACGCGGTGGTCGGCGGGCTGGTGCCGGGCGATCCGGGCCACGACCGCAAGGACGCGATCGTGCTCGCACTCGGCATCGTCGGCGCGACGATCATGCCGCACAACCTGTACCTGCATTCGTCGGTCGTGCAGACGCGGCACGTGGTCGGCGGCGCGCGCGGGGTGATCCGCGACACGCTCGCGCTGGTGCGCATCGATACCTTCGTGTCGCTGTTCGTCGCGATGCTCGTCAACGCGGCGATCCTGGTCGTCGCGGGCGCGGCGTTCCACGCAACGGGCCAGCACAACGTGACCGACATCGAGCAGGCCTACAAACTGATTACGCCGATCGCGGGCGGCGCGGCCGCGCTGCTGTTCGGCATCGCGCTGCTCGCGTCGGGGCAGAGCTCGACGCTGACCGGCACGATCGCCGGCCAAGTGATCATGGACGGCTTCCTGCATACGAAGATCCCGTGCTACCAGCGCCGGCTGATCACGCGCGGGCTCGCGCTCGTGCCGGCACTGATCGGCGTGCTGTGGCTCGGCGACGGCTCGGTCGGGCAACTGCTCGTGTGGAGCCAGGTGCTGCTGAGCCTGCAACTGCCGTTCGCGATGTGGCCGCTGATCCGCTCGGTCAGCGATCGCAACACGATGGGCGAGCACACGATCGGGCGCGGGATGCAGATTGCCGCGTGGGCGCTGTTCGTCGTCATCACCGGCACGAACCTGCTGCTGATTAGCGGTGTCGCGGGCTGATACAGCCTGTCACAGGCTGACACAGGCGCGCGGCGCGCATGCGGTAAACTGCGGCCTTTCGATCGTCGTCCGAAGTCCGTTATGTGGAGTGAAATCAGCAACATCGGCGATGCCGCGCTGACCTTGCCGATCGCGCTGACCTGCGCGGCGTGGTTCGCGCTGACCGACTGGCGCCTCGCCGTCCGCTGGGGCGTGCTGCTTGCCGCCGGCATGGGCCTCGTCGGCGCCACCAAGATCCTCTATGCCGGGTGCGGCATCGAGCTGCCGCAATTCGATTTCCGCGTGATCAGCGGCCATACGATGCTGTCGACGTCCGTGTGGACCGTCGCGCTGTCGATGCTCTGGCAGGCGTTCCGGCCGGGCAAGGCGCCCGGCATCGCGGCCGGGCTGGCCGTCGGCGCGGTCACGGCCGTCGCGCGTGTGTTCGATCATTCGCACACCGTTCCGGAAGTGATCGTCGGCTGGATGCTCGGCGCGCTGGTCGCGCTGGTGTTCCTGCGCGGCTACGACAGCGCGCGGCAGCGGGCATTCTCGCCGCGCGTTGCGGCCGCCTGCCTGCTGCTCGTGTCGGGCATCGCGTACGGGCATCGTGCGCCGTTCCAGCAGATGATCGACACCCACTCGCCGCAACTCTGCGCGTTCGTGCGCGCGCCGTCGGGCGACGGATTCTGACGGTTGCCGGTCGCGGCGCCCCGGCGCCGCCTTCCTGCCGCCGGCATTCGCCCGGCGGTTGCACGATTCCGCACCATTCATCTTCCCGACCGCTTTCGCGTCGGCGCGGAACGTCGCGCCTCGTCATTCCCTGAATCAACGAACCGGCCGGTCACAAGACTCGCGCGTGCGGGCGGCCCGTGAATGCGCACCGGCACATGAATGTCATGAACCGTGTCTATGACCGGGCATAACGATTATTCATTTCATCGATTGGCGGCATTCGCGTACGCTGGCTGTCGTTCAATCGGGGCAGGCGACCCGGCGCGTCCGGCACGCGTCAGGTTCATCTGGATATACTCGCGGAAACCGTGCGGCGCCTCGTGATGTCGAGGCACGGTCAACCGGCCCGCGTCGGCCGGGACAGGCACGGCCCACCCGTCGCGGCAGCGTTCCGCGACGACGATTCACGACAGGAGCAGGTCACATGACAGTCGTTTCTTCGCGCCTTGCCGGCAAGTGCGCATACATCACGGGCGCCGCGGGCGGCCTCGGCCGCGCGATCGCGCGCCGGATGGTCGAGCAGGGCGCGCGCGTGTTCGTGACCGACATCGCGGAAGCCGCGGTGCTCGACGCATTCGCGCAGGAACTCAACGCGGGCCACGCGACGCCGGTCGCGTTCGCCGCGACGCAGGACGTGCGCGACGAAGCACGCTGGCAGGCGCTGCTCGCGCAGGCGGTCGACGCGATGGGCGGGCTGTCGGTGCTCGTCAACAACGCGGGCGTCGGCTCGATCGGCTCGCCCGCGCAGATCGAGCTGGACGAATGGCGGCGCGTGATGGCGATCAACGTCGAGAGCATCGTGCTCGGCTGCAAGCACGCGCTGTCGTATCTGGCCGAAAGCCATCCCGCGTCGATCATCAACATCTCGTCGGTCGCCGCGTTCAAGGTCGAGCCGGATTTCACTGCGTACAACGCGTCGAAGGCCGCGGTCGCGTCGCTGACGAAGTCGATCGCGATCGACTGCGCGCGCCGCGAGATCGACGTGCGCTGCAATTCGATTCACCCGGCATTCATCCGCACGGGGATCGTCGAGCCGCTGTTCCAGTCGCTCGGCGAACGCGACGCGACGCGCAAGCTCGCGCGCGGCATTCCGCTGCGCCGGCTCGGCGAGCCGGACGACGTCGCGCACGCGGCCGTGTATCTCGCGTCCGACGAGAGCCGCTTCGTGACGGCCGCCGAACTCGTGATCGACGGCGGCATGTGCGCGGTCTGACGCGCATCCCGAACTACAACGACCGGAGGAGAACATCGTGTCCACACCCGTGAACCGCCAACTGTTGCTGAAGACGCGCCCGGAAGGGCGGGTCGGCCGCGAACACTTTTCGCTCGTCGAGACGCCGGTGCCGGCGCTTGCCGACGGCGAAGTGCTCGTGCGCGTGCTGTACCTGTCGATGGACCCGACCAACCGTGTATGGATGAGCGACGTACCGCAGTACCTGCCGCCCGTCGCGATCGACGAGGTGATGCGCGCGCTCGGCATCGGCCGCGTGGTCGCGTCGCGCAACGCGGGGTTCGCGGAAGGCGATCTCGTGCAGGGGCTCGTCGGCTGGCAGGACTACGCGGTCGTGCCGGCCGAGCAGGCCGCGCAGCTCGTGAAGCTGCCCGCGCAGTCGGGCCTGCCGCTGCCGACGCTGCTCGGCGCGTGCGGGATGAGCGGGCTGACCGCGTACTACGGGCTGACCGACATCGCGCCGGTGCAGCCGGGCGAGACGCTCGTGGTATCGGCGGCGGCCGGCTCGGTCGGCTCGATCGCCGGGCAGATCGGCAAGATCCACGGCGCACGCGTGGTCGGCATCGCCGGCGGCGCGGACAAGTGCCGCTACCTGACCGAGACGCTCGGCTTCGACGCGGCCGTCGACTACAAGGCCGACGATTTCCGTCAGCAACTGAAGGCGGCGACGCCGGACGGCGTGCACGTGAACTTCGAGAACGTCGGCGGCGAGGTGATGCGCGCGGTGCTGTCGCGGATGGTGATCGGCGGGCGCGTCGCGCTGTGCGGCGTGATCTCGAACTACAACAGCGGGCGCGCGGCGGACGACGTCGGCGTGCTGATCTCGAAGCGGCTGACGATGCGCGGCTTCCTGATCCTCGACTATCGCAAGAGCCGTGAAGCCGTGCAGACGCTCGCGGGCTGGCTGCGCGACGGCCGGCTCAAGGCCGAGGAGACTGTTGCGGACGGTCTCGAGAACGCACCGGACGTGCTGAATCGCCTGTTCGACGGCGACCATCGCGGCAAGCTCGTGCTGCGCGTCGATCCCGGCGCGTGATCGCACTGCCGCGCAGCGTGCGATGCCGTTCGTACGCTGTCGCGAGGGCCGTGAACGCAGCGGGTTCGATTAGTCGGGCCTTAGTTTCGGACTTGTCCCATATATTGTCCGGACGTCTCTCCCTAAAGTGATTACCAGCAGACAGGCGGCGTGACCGACGCGTCACGCCGCCTTTTTTTCTGGTCACGCGCAAGAGGAGAGGGAACATGCGAAACGACGCGAAGCGGGCGGCATCGGTGGCGATGCGCAATCGAACGGTGCGGTATGCCGGTGCCGTGCGGCAGGTCGCAATCGGGCTTGGCGTGGCGTTCGCGATGTCGAATGCGGTGGCGGCCGGGCACGCCGCGTCGGACGGCATCGTACGGTTCACCGGTGCGCTCGTCGATCTCTACGACGTGACGCTCGACGCACCGTCGGGCGTGGCGGTCGAAGGACGAGAGGTGGCGAACGGCGGGGCGGCCGCAACGCTGCGATTCGATGCACATGGCCGGCGTTTGCCGGGCGCCCATGTGGCGCTGCTCGGGCCCGACGGTGCGCCGTTCTCGCCCGACGTCGCCGCGCGTGTGCGTGCAACGTGGCGCGATGCGCACGACGATCGAAGCGTGCCGCTGGCATCGGGCCGCACGTATCGCGTGGGCCCGTATGGCGGCGTGATGACGCTCGCAGCGGATGAAGAAACGGGCGCCGAGGCGCCCGTCGTGATCCGCATTCGCCATCCATGACGGCGCGTGCTGGCAGGTGCGTGGCATGCGGCCACGCGATGCGTCATTCGCCCTGTTCGGCGCGCGCGTAGATGTCCCAGCTCGCCATGAACAGCGCGGCGACGAGCGGCCCGATCACGAAGCCGTTGATGCCGAACAGCGCCATCCCGCCGAGCGTCGAAATCAGCACGACCCAGTCGGGCATCTTCGTGTCCTTGCCGACGAGAATCGGGCGCAGCAGGTTGTCGACGAGGCCGATCACGCCCACGCAGAACGCGACGAGGATCACGCACTTCCAGACCGCGCCGATCATCAGGAAGTAGAGCGCGGCCGGCACCCATACGAGGCTCGCGCCGATCGCGGGCAGCAGCGACAGGAACGCCATCAGCGCGCCCCACAGCACCACGCCCTCGATCCCGAGGATCCAGAAGATCAGGCCGCCGAGCGCGCCCTGCACGAGCGCGACCGCGATGTTGCCCTTCACCGTTGCGCGCACGACGGTCGTGAACTTCGCGAGCAGCAGGTTCTTGTGCTCCTCGTCGAGCGGCAGCGCGCGGCGCACGCGGCGGCCGATCTCGCCGCCGTCTCGCAGCAGGAAGAACACCATGTACAGCATCACGCCGAAGCTCACGACGAACTGGAACGTGTTCTGGCCGATGCTGAGCGCCTGGGTGGCCGCGAACTGGCTGATTTGCGCGGCGCCGTCGGTCAGCTTCTTCTGGATGCCCGGGATGTTGGTCAGCCCGTACTTCTGCAGCAGGTTCTGGATCGACGTCGGCAGCGCGTGAATGATGTCGTGGAAATACTGCGAATAGTTCGGCTGGGCGTCCTTGAGCTCCTGGTACACGTACGCGATTTCCTGCACGAGCGTCGCGGCGACGAACACGAGCGGCAGGATCACGATCAGGACGATCAGCGACAGCGTCACGAGCGCGGCCAGGTTGCGCCGCTTGCCGAAGCGTGCGGCGAGCCAGCGCTGCACGGGCTGGAACAGGATCGCGAGAATGGTGCCCCAGAACACGGCTCCGGAAAACGGCGCGAGGATCCAGCAGAGTCCGACGGTGACCGCGGCCAGCAGGAAATAGAAGAATTTTTGGTGGTCGTGTCCGCTTTCCATGGATGACGTTCGCGCAGATTGATGCGTGGTTTGATTGAATCTCGTTGCCCCGCGCCCGATCGGTTCCCGATCGTCACGGGTTCGCGGCGAAATGCGACGCAGGGCGGCCCGAAGCGGAGTATGCCCGCAAAGGCGCCGCCATCATAGCCGCTGCGCGCGGCCCATGCGAAAACGCCGCGGCCGGGGCCGCGGCGCTGCCGGGAAGCAAACGCGGCGCGACGCCGCGTGCCGCATCGTCAGATGTTGAGCTTCGTGACCTTGGTGCCGTTCACCGACAGGTCGCCCATCAGGCCCGCGTTGGTCAGGATCAGCACCTCGACCGGGGCGGTGGCGGTGTTGGAGTCTACCGCGCCGTTCGCGCCGACCTTCACGACCGCGACCGAGGCGTCTGCGCCCGCGGCCCAGCCTTCGGACTTGCGGAACGAGTCGAGCGCATCCTGCGTCATGAACAGGAACACGATCGCCTTCGACTGTGCGCCGGCCTGCAGGCCGACCGACAGCGACGACGTGTTGTAGTAGCCGACCGTGCTGCCGCCTACGCGCAGCGCGCCGTTGCCGGACTGGCCGCCGACGATGAAGCCGGCTTGCAGCACGTTCGGGAACACGAGCACGCCGCGCGATTTCGCGACGAGCTCACGCGAACCCGGCACCGTCGAATAGAGGCGCGACAGCGTCGCGTTGACGCTGGCGTCGATCGACTGGCGCTTCGACGCGCTGGCCGCGGCGCCGTCCGGTTTGTCCGGGGTGGTCGTGCAGCCGGCGAGCGCGAGGCTGCCGAGCAGGACGGCGGCGGCGGCTTTCATGGCAAAGGTCTTTTGCATGGCGTTACTCCTTCGTTTGTCTGATTGAGGACGGACGGGGCGGGCGCGTGGCGGCCGGCTCCGCTCAACGGCGGGCAAGGAGCAGGCCCGCAACGAACGCGAGGCCGGCGACGACGCCGGCGGTTTGCCACGGGTTGTCCTGCACGACCTGCGACACGCGTTCGGCCGAATCGCGCAGCCGGGCGGCCGCGCTGCCCGACGCATGGTCGAGCGCGCCGCGCGCTTCATCGAGCCTGGATTGCACGCGCTTGCGCAGCGCGGCGATATCGCCGTCGCCATCGTTTTTCAGCAGATCTTCCAGTTCGTCGACCAGCCCGCGCAGATCGTCGGTGACGTCGGCATGCAGGTCGCGGGCGGCCGAGCGCGTCGTGCGCCCCACGCGCCGGCCCGTGCGACGAATGTCGGAGAGGCCGCGGTCCAGCTTGTGTTCGATCGAGTCGGTGAGCGCCATGGTGTTTATCCTCCTTCGATTACAAGGCAAATTTGAAGATAAGACGAATCCCAGCAACCTGTGTGATTCACTTGGCCCGATTTTGTTTCGAGACAAATTTTCAATTCGTCGGCAGGATTGCCGCACAGCCCCGCCACACGGGGCGGCGCGGCGATTGAAAAAAATTCGTATTTCGGGCGAAGCGGTGTATCGGGCTGCGGTACACGGTGAAGGTCCGGTAAATATCGCGTCGCCAGGGCCATCAGGTAAATAGTGCCGTTGCAAGCCTTGTGCTGATGCAAATGCACTAATCGACGCCTGCTGGAGTAGCACGGTTCGTGCCCGGGGCTGCTGACGTGCCGCCATCGCCAAGCGCGACGTCGATCACGACGGGATCGTGATCCGATGACCGGTACGCGTCGGGTGCGTAATAAATCGACCGATGTGCGGACGTTTTGTAATCAGGCACGGGTTGGAGGGCGGCAGGCTCGTCGGCGTTGATGTGCCAGACGTGTACGGCCCTCACGCGCGCGGCGAGCGCCGGCGTGGCCAGCGTGTGGTCGAGGCTGCCCGCTTCGCCGCGAAATACGTAGCTGTACGCAGCATCGCCGACGAAGCGCGTCACCAGGTTCTCGTAGCCGCGCGACTCGAGCGCGCGCACCGGGTCTTCCTTCGCGTAGCTGTTCAGGTCGCCGATCAGCAGCACGCCATCGGCCATGGTGCCGGTCGGCGATGTGGCGAGCCAGTCGGCGACGCGCGCGGCGGCTCGCGTGCGCGCCGCATTCCAGCAGCCCTGGCCGTCCGACTGGTCACGATCGGCGCCGGTCGCGTTCGGGCAGTTCTTCGATTTCAGGTGATTGACCGCGACCGTGACGGTGCGCGTGCCGCCGATGCGCCGGAACGTCTGCGCGAGCGGCGGGCGGTGCCGGCCGCCGAGGGCGACGGTCGCGGCCCGCCCGGCCGGCTCGACCGTGCGGCTGTCGTACAGCAGCGCGACTGCGATCGCATCGCGGCCGAGGCGCGCGGTGCCGGGTTCGACCGCGCGCCAGCCGTCGCCGAGTTGCGCGGCGAGACGCTGGACGGCGCTCGCGTTGCCGTGGCCGTTGTTCGCGATCTCCATCAGCCCGATCACGTCGGCACGCAGCGCGCGCAACGCCGCGACGATTTTCGCCTCCTGCCGCGCGAACGCGGCGGGCGTTTTCGCGCCGCGGCTGGCCGGGGCATCGAATCCGCCGCCGCTCCCGTCGCCGTTGAAATAGTTGAATACGTTGAACGACACGATGCGCACGTCGGCATCCGGGTGCCGGGCCGGCGCCTCGGTACGCGGGTTCGGGGCGGCATCGAA
Source organism: Arapaima gigas (assembly GCA_900497675.1). NCBI lineage: Eukaryota > Metazoa > Chordata > Actinopteri > Osteoglossiformes > Osteoglossidae > Arapaima > Arapaima gigas. The sequence goes on from UFQX01000250.1 coordinate 473,379, forward strand.
CACCGGCGCCGCGCCGGCAACCGGTTGCAGCCGCCATGCGCCGTAGCGCAGTTCGAGCACGCCTTCGACGCCGCGTACCGTGTAGCCCGCGCGCAGCGTGTTGGCGGCGCTCAGCGACGGCGGCGGATAGCGCACGATTGAGGGATCGCGGCGGCTCGAGCCGTCGTCGAGCACGATGCGGTTGCGTGCGTTGGCGGTCGCGATCGCGGCGGCCTCGGCCGGCGGGGCGACGTGGGTCGGGATGCGCAGCCGGCCGTGGCTGAGGACGATGCTGCCGTAGCGGCCGAGTTCGTGGGTGTCGGTGACCGTCAGGGTTTGCGGCAGGCGCACCCGCATGCCTTCAAGCGCGGCCAGCACCGCGTCGGTGGCGACGGGCAGCGTGAGCGTTGCAGGCGTGACCTTTTGCCCGCGGGCGCAGACGGTCACGCCGCCCGACAACGTGAATTGCGTCCGGCCGTAGCGCTCGTCGACGCGGCCCGTGAGATGCACGAGATCGCCGGCTTTCGCGCTGGCATTGGGCGCGTACACGAACATGCCTTCGGGGACGCCCGGCCGGTGCCGGCGCTGCGCGTCGGCCTGCTGGACGAAGAAGCCGCCGAGGCCGTGGGCGCCGCCGAACGCAGCCGTGACGACCGCTTCGATCGACGTCGTTTGCCCAGCCAGCGGCGACGGGCCCCCGGCGCCGCGAAGGTCGGCAATCGGCATGGTTGCGCCGCCGCAGCCGGCGCTGACCGGCGGCGCGGCCACGGCCGGCCGGGCAGGGGGAGCGGCGAGCGCGGTGAGGGCGATGAACGGTGCAACGGCAAGCGGTACAAGCAGGCGTGACATGGGGCGGTCCACAGGAAGAAAATCCGACGGTTCGGGAAGGCATCTTGACGGCAAAATGTCAGGAAGCGGCCGAAATGGCCGTCCGGCCATAGCCGATCGGCCGACGAGGCAAGCCGCACGGCGGCTGCTACGCTTTTGCATCGGCCGGCGCATCCCGATCGCGCAGCGAACGCCGCCGCGCCCCGTTCCCACAGGAGAAATCCATGTCTTACATGCTGTTGATTGTCGAGCCGACCGACCAGCGCGCCGAACGCACGCTCGACGAAGGTCAGGCGTTGTATGCGCGGATGGTCGATTTCGCCGAGACGCTGAAGGCGCGCGGCGTGCTGCGCGGCGTCGAGTCGCTGGAGCGCTCGGAGCGCGGCACGCGCGTGCAGGTGCGCAACGGCGAGACGCGCCTGATCGACGGTCCGTTCGCGGAGGCGAAGGAGATGGTCGGCGGCTTCTTCATCGTCGACGTCGACACGCGCGAGGAAGCGATCGAGATCGCGCGCCAGTGCCCGGCGGCGCAATGGTGCACGGTCGAGGTGCGGGCGGTCGGCCCGTGCTTCCTGTGAAGGTTGCGACTCGGTATTTACCCTGATATGTCGCGGAATGTGTCGATCCGGCCGTCTTCCGGCCGTCGTCCGGATAAGGCGCCGTTGAATCGGCGCTGCCTTCCACCGACGACAAGGAGTGAACGATGCGATTCATGATCATGATCCGGGCGAACGCCGTCAGCGAATCCGACGCGTTGCCGGACAACCGGCTGGTCGAGGCCATGACCGTCTATCACGAGGAACTGGCCAGGGCCGGCGTGCTGCTCGACGCGAACGGGCTGCGGCCAAGCGCGCGTGGGTGGCGCGTGCACTACACGGGCGGCAAGGGCACCGTGATCGACGGCCCGTTCGCCGAAACGAAGGAACTGATTGCCGGCTATACGCTGATCCAGGTGCGGTCGCGCGATGAAGCGCTCGAATGGACACGCCGGTTCCCCGCGCCGTTCGGTGCCGAGATGGATTGCGAGATCGAGGTGCGGCCGCTGTTCGAGCTCGACGACCTCACGCCGAGCGACGCGGTCGAGCGGTTCCGCGAACTCCACGTCGGCCGTACCGGCGCCTGACTGATTGCCCGCCTGAATCCAACCTCACCGGGAGCACCCGACATGCACAAGATGGTCTTCATCAACCTGCCCGTGGCCGACCTGCCGCGCTCGAAGGCGTTCTACCAGGCGCTCGGCTTCGAGGTCGTACCGGCCTATACCAACGACCAGGCCGCCTGCATCAAGATCAGCGACACGATCTTCGCGATGCTGCTCGTGCGGCCGTTCTTCCAGACGTTCACCGGCAAAACCATCATCGATCCGGCAACGCAGGTGCAGGTCCTGTCGTGCCTGTCGTGCGACAGCCGGGCCGAGGTCGACGCGATCGTCGCGAAGGCGCTGGCGGCCGGCGGGTCCGCGCCGCAGGCGCCGCGCGAGTACCCGAACATGTACGGCCACGGGTTCGACGATCCGGACGGCCATGCATGGGAGCTGATGGCCATGCCGCTGGGCGCTTCCACCGAGGGGCAGGCGTCGTGACGCGTGAGGCGACTCACCGTGCGATCGAAGCGGTCTGGCGAATCGAGGCGCCCAAGATCATCGCGCGCGCCGCGCGCGTGGTGCGCGACGTCGGCGTGGCCGAGGAACTGGCGCAGGACACGCTCGTCGCGGCGCTCGAGCACTGGCCCGTCGACGGCGTGCCCGACAACCCGGCCGCATGGCTGATGACGGCCGTGAAGCGTCGCGCACTCGATCGTGTCCGGCAGGAGTCGCTTCACGCGGCGAAGCGCGACCAGCTCGGCCACGAGATGGACGCGCTCGAAGCGCACGTCGTCCCCGACATCGCGGACGCGCTTGCCGACGCGAGCGACGACGACATCGGCGACGACCTTTTGCGGCTGATCTTCACGTCGTGCCATCCGGTGCTGTCGACCGATGCGCGCGTGGCACTCACGCTGCGGCTGCTCGGCGGGCTGACGACGGGCGAGATCGCGCGCGCCTTCCTCACGCCCGAGCCCACGATCGCGCAGCGGATCGTGCGCGCGAAGCGCACGCTCGCGGCGGCGCACGTGCCGTTCGAGGTGCCGGCGGCCGATGCGCGGCCCGCGCGGCTCGCGTCGGTGCTCGAAGTGATCTATCTCGTGTTCAACGAAGGCCATGCGGCGACCTCGGGCGACGACTGGACGCGCCCGGCGCTGTGCGACGAGGCGTTGCGGCTCGGCCGGGTGCTGGCCGGGCTGGCGCCGGACGAGAGCGAGGTGCTCGGGCTCGTCGCGCTGATGGAGCTGCAGGCGTCGCGCATGCATGCGCGCACCGATGCGCAGGGCCGGCCCGTGCTGCTACTCGACCAGGATCGCAGCCGCTGGGATCCGCTGCTGATCCGGCGCGGCATCGCGGCGCTCGAACGTGCGACGAAGCTCGGCGGCGTACGCGGGCCGTATGCGCTGCAGGCCGCGCTGGCCGCCTGCCATGCGCGTGCGCGGCAAGCGTCGGATACGGACTGGGCGCAGATCGTCGCGCTGTATGACGCGCTCGCCGAAGTCGCACCGTCGCCCGTCGTCGAGCTGAATCGCGCGGTGGCCGTCGGGATGGCGTTCGGGCCTGCTGCGGCGCTCGAACTCGTCGACGCGCTGCGCGACGATCCCGCGCTCGCGCGCTATCACTGGCTGCCGAGCGTGCGCGGCGACCTGCTGGCGAAGCTGGGCCGTGCCGACGAGGCGAAGGCCGAATTCCGCCGCGCGGCGGAACTGACGCGCAACGAGCGCGAGCGCGAATTGCTGCTGAGGCGCGCGACGGACGCTTGACGCGCGCGGCATGCGGCGCACGCCGAGAGCCACATGCCATGAGCCACGACCCGCGACCCGCGACCCGCGACCCGCGAGCCACGAGCCACGAGCCACGAGCCACGAGCCACATACCACGACCACATGCCACGAGCGAACCCGGCACACCGTGCACCAGCCCCGCCCTGCGGCGCTTGCCACTCCGCGTCCCCGCACCGCTCGCCGCTCCCCCGCCAAGCACTATCGTCCGGATTGAAAAAGCCTATTGGGGGATGCGAACGCGAGCGCCTAGATTGAAGAGCACGATGCGTGCGCCCGGCACCCGCATCGTTCCCCACATACCTGATCGGCCCGGCTTCGCACGCGGCCGCGCCGACTCGAACGGAGGCGCAAATGGCTCAACTCAAGGGCAGCAAAACCGAAGAGAACCTGAAGGCCGCATTCGCGGGCGAATCGCAGGCGAACCGGCGTTATCTGTATTTCGCTTCGAAGGCCGACGTCGAAGGCCAGAACGACGTCGCCGCGCTGTTCCGCTCGACCGCCGAAGGCGAAACCGGCCATGCGCACGGCCACCTCGAATACCTGGAGGCCGTCGGCGATCCGGCAACGGGCTTGCCGTTCGGTTCATCGCGGCAGAATCTCGAATCGGCGATCGCCGGCGAAACGCACGAGTACACCGACATGTATCCGGGCATGGCGAAGACGGCGCGCGACGAAGGTTTCGACGAAATCGCGAACTGGTTCGAGACGCTCGCGAAGGCCGAACGCAGCCACGCGAACCGCTACACGAAGGCGCTGGACAGTCTCGTCGACTGACGGGCCGCCGCGGGCCGCACGGCAGGCCGTGCGACCGGCGAGCGGCCGGCTGTTCGTTCATCGCTGCCCGCATCGGGCGGGCGGCGCTGGCGCGCATGCGCGCCACGCTGGATGGAGCGCCCCATGCCCCACAAGGAAGGCAGTCTCGAAGCCCCGACCCGGCATCCGCTCGACTGGCAGTCCGATGCGTTCTACGACCAGGCCGCGATCGATGCGGAAATGACGCGCGTGTTCGACATCTGCGCCGGGTGCCGGCGCTGCGTGTCGTTGTGCGGCGCGTTTCCGACGCTGTTCGATCTGGTCGACGACACGCCGATGGGCGATATCGAGGAGGTGCCGAAGGCCGCGTTCGGCAAGGTCGTCGACCAGTGCTACCTGTGCGACCTCTGCTACATGACGAAATGCCCGTACGTGCCGCCGCATGCATGGAACGTCGATTTCCCGCACCTGATGCTGCGCGGCAAGGCCGCGCGCTACAAGCGCGGCGAAGCGACGTTGCGCGACAAGGTGCTGTCGAACACCGACGCGCTCGGCCACTTCGCCGGCATTCCGATCGTCACGCAGGCGGTGAACGCGGTGAACCGCACGCCGCCTGCGCGCCATGCGCTCGAGGCGACGCTCGGCGTCGATCGCGATGCTTGGCTGCCGGAATTCGCGCCGCGCAAGTTCCGGCGCACGGCGAAGCCGTCGGACGGCTTGCCGGTGCGCGACGGCGAACGCACGCCCGGCAAGGTCGCGATCTACGCGACGTGCTACGTGAATTTCAACGAGCCCGGCATCGGCCACGACCTGCTCGCGATCCTCGCGCACAACGACATTCCGTACGAGCTCGTCGCGCGCGAAGCCTGCTGCGGGATGCCGCTGCTCGAGCAGGGCAATCTCGCCGGCGTGGCCGCGAAGAAGGACGTGAACCTGCCCGTGCTCGAACGCTATGCGCGCGAAGGCTATGCGCTGATCGGCGCGATCCCGAGCTGCGTGCTGATGTACAAGAGCGAGCTGCCGCTGATGTTCCCCGGCGACGAAGCGGTGCGCGCGGTGGCCGACGCGTTCTGGGATCCGTTCGAATACGTGATCGCGCGGCATCGCGACGGACTGCTGAAGACCGATTTCAAGACGGGCCTCGGCACCGTGTCGTATCACGTGCCGTGCCATGCGCGCGTGCAGAACATCGGCCGCAAGACGGCCGACGCGCTGTCGCTCGTGCCCGACACGCGCGTGAATGTCGTCGAGCGCTGTTCGGGCCACGCGGGCACGTTCGGTGTGAAGAAGGGGTTTCACGCGGATGCGATGCGGATCGGCGGCCCCGTGTTCAAGGCGATGGCCGAGCCGCAGCCGGATGTCGTGTCGTCGGACTGCGCGCTGGCCGGTCATCACATCGTGCAGGGCATCGAGGACAAGGGGCTGCCGTCCGCGCCGCTCGCGCATCCGCTTACGCTGCTGCGCCGCGCGTACGGCATCTGAGCCGCCGCCGGCCGACCCACGAGGACCTCCCATGACGTTGACCCGCGACTCCCTGCTGACGCTCGAAGCGTACGCGAAGATCCGCAAGGCCGAACACGCGCGGCTCGTCGCGTACAAGCGCCGCCGTGCGGTGGCGCTGGGCAACCACCTGCGCCTCCTGTTCGAGGACGAAACGACGATCCGCTATCAGATCCAGGAGATGCTGCACATCGAGAAGATCTTCGACCAGGCCGGCATCGAAGGCGAACTGGACGCGTATCTGCCGCTCGTGCCCGACGGCACGAACCTGAAGGCGACGATGCAGATCGAGTACGAGCACGAGATCGAACGGCGCGCGGCGCTCGCCCGGCTGATCGGCGTCGAGGATCGCGTGTACCTGCAGGTCGACGGGCATGCGCGCGTCTACGCGATCGCAGACGAGGATCTCGACCGCGACACCGCCGAGAAGACGTCGGCCGTGCACTTCGTGCGCTTCGAGCTCGACGCGCCGATGCGCGCGGCGCTCAGGGGCGGGGCGGCGCTGTCGATCGGCTGCGATCACCCGGCGTACACGATGCCGCCGCAGCGCGTGGACGCGGACGTGGCCGCAGCGCTGGCCGTCGATCTGCGCTGACGCGTCCGCTGCAACGTCCGGCATCGCCCACCCACCGGTTTTCCTCTTTCGTTCCGACCCGAAAACGGCACTCCCGCCTCCGATGCGGCGCGTTCGCTCGTCCGCCGTCCCGAAGATGTAACAGACGTCACCGGTTTGCGCGTGGCGAAAAATTTGCATCGCACGTCACCGCGCTTTCATCACTCGCAGAGAAACAATAAAAAGATTGTGCACGGAGATAATTAAAATCGGTCGAATTTGAATGATTTACCGATTCGTGAATATCTTGTTACGCTTTTTTCCCTGATTTACCGATGTCGGGCAGCAATGCGCGGGATTGTTGCCGGCAGGGGGCGGGGCACCCCGAAAATGCCAATGAAAAGGCATTCCTCATACGCTGCGGAGCCCCGCCAGGCGGGCCTTTGCAGAAACGGGCATAAAGATCGCGCAAAAAAATTCAAGCGTAAATACATTGCGCACCCGTGGCAGGTTGTTTCAGTGCGTAACATTAAGTCATTGTCATATTGAGATAAACCCTAGGGATGGTATGCTTCGTGCACAAAAATTCCCACATTGGAGTGAGACCGTGATTTGTGCGTCATTGCCGGGAATGTCGGCACCGTGAAAGTGCGGTGCCGCACCCGCATGCACAACTCCGGATAACCATAATGTGCAACCTGGCCGCCCCGCGACGCGATGTGTCGTGACGGCGCCGCCAATCGCAGCCCCGGCCTGGCTGCGTGGAGAGATCTACTATGTTCTTCGATGAGCTTACCGATGAAGAGTGGTTTCGTCTTTCAACGCTGATCGCCGATGAACCCATCCGGCTGAACCGCCGCGGGCGTCCGCGAGCCGAACCGCGCGTCGTTGCCAACGCGGTGCTCTGGATCCTGACGACCGGTGAAGCGTGGTCGAAGCTGCCCGGTCGCTATCCGTCCGGGCCGACGTGCCGCCGCCGCTACGAGGAGTGGCTCGCGTCCGGCACGCTGCTGCAGATGATCGACGTGCTGACCCAGTTCAGCGGGCGCACGTTCGCGTATATCCCGCCGCCGCCGGAGCCGGTCGTGCCCGCACGCCGTGCCGAGCCGGCGCCCGACAACGACCGCTTGCGCGGCGTGTTCTGGCAAAACCCCGAGTCGTGGCAATTGCCGGTCGCTCAGGCAAACGTTTGGGAGGGCGAGGGCGCGTCGATGAGCGCGAGGCCGGTCGACGAAGTCGTCGATCCGTCGGCCGCGTCGTTCGCGGTGCCGGGTGCGCCGTCGACGGAGCTGCGCCATGCGCATGCGTCGTCGGCGAGCTTCGCCGCGGCCGAACCGCAAGTCGACAACTATCGCGGCTATACGATCTGCGGCATCGCGCAGCCCGTGCAGAACCTGATGTATCGCGCGTGGGCCGAGATTACGCAGGACGACCGACGCGTCGAACGCTCGGGCCTGATCGGTCCGCGCTTCACCGATGCCGAGGAAGCCGAGCAGTTCGCGCTCGACTGGGCGCGCCAGTGGATCGATCGCCATGGCGCGAGCGACGAACCGGCGCGCGAGCCGCAAGGCGAGGTGCTGGCCGGCTTGTCCGCGCTTGCGCGTACCGAGTCGGACATCCACCGCTTCATCGCCGAGCGCCACGCGGGTGCGCTGTCCGAAAGCCGCAACGATCCGGTGCAACCGGAGCGCCGCGAGTACGTGTATCGCGTCGGCTGATCGCCGACCCGCCGAGACGCGCGGGCCGTCGTGTGCCACGACGCCCGCGCGGAAGTCCCGTCCTTTCATGCCTGCGTTGCCGGGGCGCCGCCGTCGAAGCGGCGCCCCCCGTGCACGTGCGTTACTGCCGGCCGTAGGTATCGTCGAAGCGGACGATGTCGTCCTCGCCGAGATACGCGCCCGACTGCACTTCGATCAGCTCGAGCGGCATCTTGCCCGGGTTCTCCAGGCGGTGCGACACGCCGAGCGGGATGTACGTCGATTCGTTTTCGGACAGCAGGAACGTTTCGTCGCCGCGCGTGATGCGCGCGGTGCCGCAGACGACGATCCAGTGTTCGGCGCGATGGTGGTGCATCTGCAGCGACAGTTGCGCGCCGGGCTTCACGACGATGCGTTTCACCTGGAAGCGCTCGCCCATGTCGACCGAGTCGTAGTGGCCCCACGGGCGATGCACCTTGCGGTGATCGGTTGCTTCCGCGCCGCGTTGCGCCTTGATGCGCCCGACGATTTTCTTCACGTCCTGCACGCGCGACTTGTCCGCGACGAGCACGGCGTCCGGCGTTTCGACGACGACGAGGTTCTGCGTGCCCACGCAGGCGACGAGCCGGCTTTCCGAATGCGCGAACGTCGATTCCGCGCCTTCGAACAGCACGTGGCCGCGGCCGACGTTTTCGGCCTCGTCCTTCGGCGAGATCTGCCAGATCGCGTCCCACGAGCCGACGTCCGACCAGCCCGCGTCGAGCGGCACGACGACGCTCTCGCACAGTTGCGGCAGGCTCGCGAGCGGCTCCATCACCGCGTAGTCGATCGAGTTCGACGGCGACGCGGCGAACGCTTCGCGATCGATGCGGAAGAAATCGCCATCGGCCTTGCCCTGGGCGACGGCCTGTTCGCAGGCCGCGTAGATTGCCGGTTCGAGCTCGCGGATCGCCTTCAGCCAGACCGACGCGCGAACGATGAAGATGCCGCTGTTCCACCAGTATTCGCCCGATGCGACGTACTGCTGAGCGAGTTCGAGATGCGGTTTCTCGACGAAGCGGTCGAGGCGGCGCACGTCGAGTTTGCCCGTGGCGGCGTCGCCGAGCGGCGCGCCGACACGGATGTAGCCGAAGCCGGTTTCCGCGTGCTTCGGCACGATGCCCATCGTCGCGATCTTGCCTTGCATCGCGCAATGCACGCCGGCCGCGACGGCCGCGTGGAAGCGCGGCAGGTCGGCGACCGCATGGTCGGCCGGCATCACGGTCATCACCGCGTCGTTGCCGCCGGCGACCAGTCGAAACGCGGCGAGCGTCAGCGCGGGCGCGGTGTCGCGGCCGATCGGCTCGAGCATGATCGACGCCGATTTGCCGGTCAGGCGCAGCTGTTCGGCGGTGGTGAAGCGGTGATCCTCGCCGCATACGATCAGCACGTCGTCGTTCAGCGGATGGTCGGCCGCGAGGCCGTCGAGGCGCAGCGCGGTCGACTGCAGCAGCGAATGTTCGCCGAGCAGGCCGATCAGCTGTTTCGGAAAACGTTCGCGGGACATCGGCCACAGGCGCGTGCCGGACCCGCCGGCGAGAATCACCGGTTGCACGGCGACACGCGTGCCGACGGCGGGCGCGGTGGAAGAAGAATGGCGCGTTTCGGCAGCCACGGCCGGAGCATTCATGAGGACACTCTCCACGGTTGAAGTCAGTGCCTGTCGTTGTAGCATGAAGTAAATCGACAATAAAACCGGATCCATTGCCGGATATTCGCCACGCATTCGTCGGGAAGAATTTTCCGCGCCAGCATCCGATGCAAATAAAAAAATAAAAAATAAATCGGTAAATCGGCCTGTCTTGACCACCAGCAAAGGGTTAGCGGAAATCGTAAAGCTTCCGAAATATTCCCGATTCCTGTGAATTTCGGGAAAACATGCCGAATTAATTCAAAAACATCGCGGCAATAATTTCCGATTATTTTTCGAAATACTTGTACGCTTGAGGCGACAATTTCTTACCGCTTCAATAGCGTCATGCAACGTTTGAATCGAATGCGCGGCACGGGTCGCGCAAGGAGCTGTTCGGCAAACGCCTGTTCAAAGAGGAAGCAGACATGTTGAGCGTGCTGGCGAGAGTCATCGATATCGCGATGGTCGTGACGGGGGCGCTGCTCGCCGCCGCGCTGCACGGTGGCAGCATCTGGCTCAACGACCTGCAGCGCACGATGATGCTGTTCGATTGCCTGCTCGTCGTCGTGTGCTTTCCCGCGTTCGGCATTTACCAGTCGTGGCGCGGCAAGCGTCTCGTCGGGCTGGTGGGGCGGGTCGCATTCGCGTGGCTGGTGGTCGAGCTGGCGGGCATCCTGCTGAGCTTCAGCTTTCATCAGTCGGGCGAACTGTCGCGGCTGTGGCTGGGTTACTGGGCGCTCGTGACGATGGCGCTGCTCGCCGGCTCGAAGGCCTGCGTGCACGTCGTGCTGCGGCAACTGCGCCGCGGCGGCTACAACCTGAAGGCGGTCGCGATCGTCGGCGGGACGCCGGCGGCGCGGCGGCTGATCGCCCAGATGCGGGCGCGGCCGGAAGCCGGTTTCAACCCGGTGTGCGTGTACGACGAAAGCGAAGCGCCGGGCGAAGTCGCGCTCGACGACGTGCGCATCGAGCGGCAGTTCGAATCGCTGGTGTGGCTGGTGCGCAGCCGCGCGATCAGCGAGCTGTGGCTCACGCTGCCGATCACGGAAGAGCGCCGGATTCACCAGATCGTGACGGTGTTCCGCCACGACTTCGTGAATATCCGCTTCATCCCGGACGTGCGCACGCTGTCGTTCTTCAACCAGGAAGTGGTCGAGGTGCTCGGCGTGCCGGCGATCAACCTCGCGGCGTCGCCGATCACCGACGTGCGGATCCTGCCGAAGTTCGTGTTCGACCGGGCGTTCGCGCTGGTGGCGCTCACGGGTCTGGCGCCGGTGATGCTGGTGATCGCGTGCCTGATCAAGCTGACGTCGCGCGGGCCGGTGTTCTTCCGCCAGAAGCGCAAGGGCATCGACGGGCACGAGTTCGAGATCTACAAGTTCCGCTCGATGAAGGTGCACGAGGAAGTGGCGGGGCAGGTCACGCAGGCGAAGAAGAACGATTCGCGCGTGACGCCGGTCGGCCGGTTCCTGCGCCGCACGAGCCTCGACGAGCTGCCGCAGTTCATCAACGTGCTGAAGGGCGAGATGTCGGTCGTCGGCCCGCGCCCGCATGCGCTCGCCCACGACGACATCTACAAGGATCTGGTCAAGGGCTACATGTTCCGCTACCGGATCAAGCCGGGCATCACCGGGTGGGCGCAGATCAACGGCTTTCGCGGCGAGACCGACCAGATCGAGAAGATGATGGGACGCGTGAAGCTCGATCTGTACTACATGCAGAACTGGTCGTTCTGGCTCGACATCAAGATCGTCGTGCTGACGCTCTGGAAAGGCTTCACCGGCAGCAACGCGTACTGAGCACCGAGATCGCGCCACGCAGGCATTCCGGTTTTACGAATTTCGAATCATTGGTCAAGAGGTCCGACACATCATGAATCTGACTATCATCGGCAGCGGTTACGTAGGTCTTGTCACCGGCGCATGTCTCGCCGACATCGGGCACGACGTGTTCTGTCTCGACGTCGACCAGGCAAAGATCGACATCCTGAACAACGGCGGCGTGCCGATCCACGAGCCGGGCCTCAAGGAAGTGATCGCGCGCAACCGCTCGGCGGGCCGCCTGCGCTTCTCGACCGATATCGAGGCCGCGGTCGCGCACGGCGACGTGCAGTTCATCGCGGTCGGCACGCCGCCCGACGAGGACGGTTCGGCCGACCTGCAATACGTGCTGGCGGCAGCGCGCAACATCGGCCGCTACATGACGGGCTTCAAGGTGATCGTCGACAAGTCGACGGTGCCGGTCGGCACGGCCGAGCGCGTGCGCGCGGCGGTGGCGGAAGAGCTCGCGAAGCGCGGCGGCGACCAGATGTTCTCGGTCGTGTCGAATCCGGAATTCCTGAAGGAAGGCGCGGCGGTGGACGATTTCACGCGGCCGGACCGCATCGTGATCGGCTGCGACGACGACGTGCCGGGCGAGCGCGCCCGCGAGCTGATGAAGAAGCTCTACGCGCCGTTCAACCGCAACCACGAACGCACGCTGTACATGGACGTGCGCTCGGCCGAGTTCACGAAATACGCGGCGAACGCGATGCTCGCGACCCGCATCTCGTTCATGAACGAGCTGGCGAACCTCGCCGACCGCTTCGGCGCGGACATCGAGGCCGTGCGCCGCGGGATCGGCTCCGATCCGCGCATCGGCTATCACTTCCTGTACGCCGGCTGCGGTTATGGTGGCTCGTGTTTCCCGAAGGATGTCGAAGCGTTGATCCGCACGGCCGACGAGCACGGGCAGGCACTGCAGATCCTGAAGGCGGTGTCGTCGGTCAACGCCACGCAAAAGCGCGTGCTCGCCGAGAAGATCGTCGCGCGCTTCGGCGAGGACCTGAGCGGCCGCACGTTCGCCATCTGGGGCCTCGCGTTCAAGCCGAATACCGACGACATGCGCGAAGCACCGAGCCGCGAGCTGATCGCCGAGCTGCTGTCGCGCGGGGCGCGCATCGCCGCGTACGACCCGGTCGCGCAGGAGGAAGCGCGCCGCGTGATCGCGCTCGATCTCGCCGATCACCCGAGCTGGCTCGAGCGCCTCTCCTTCGTCGACGACGAGGCGCAGGCCGCGCGCGATGCCGACGCGCTCGTGATCGTCACCGAATGGAAGATCTTCAAGAGCCCCGATTTCGTCGCGCTCGGCCGTCTGTGGAAGACGCCCGTGATCTTCGACGGCCGCAACCTGTACGAGCCGGAGACGATGAGCGAGCAGGGCATCGAATACCACCCGATCGGCCGGCCGGGCTCGCGCCAGGCCGTCGCCGCCCGTGTGCCGGGCACCGCGCCCGCGAGCGCGTAACCCGATTCCCGTCACTCGTTACGAGGCGCCATGTTCCGGAACATCCTGATCGTCTGCCACGCGAACGTCTGCCGCAGCCCGGCAGCGGAACTGCTGTTCAAGTCGCACGCCGCGTCGCGCGGCGGCCCGCGCCCGACGTTCCACTCGGCGGGCGTGCATGCGAACGACGGCGACGGCATCGATCCGGTGATGCGTCAGCTGCTCGCCGAGCGGGGCGTCGATGCGACGACCCACCGCTCGCGGCGGCTGTCGCGCCGGATCGTGCGCGACGCCGACCTGATTCTCGTCAGCGAGCGCGGACAGATTGCGGCCGTTGAATCGGTCGATCCGTTCGCGCGCGGCAAGGTCCACCTGCTCGGCAAGTGGGAAGGGGCCGAGATTGCCGATCCGCACGGCGGCCCCGAGGCCGATTACCGCGAGAGCTACTCACTGATCGAACGTCTGGTTCAAGGATGGCTACAGAAACTATGCTGAAACGCCCGATGCGCCCGGTGGCGCTTGCCGTCGCGCTGACGACTTTCCTGTCAGCCTGTGCAACCGCGCCCGGCAACTACCTCGACTCGTCGAACCTGAAGGACGAAGGCCGGCAGCAAGCGGCCGAAACCTATCCGGTTCATTACATCGACGCCAAAGTGGTGATGGACCAGCTGCAGAAGGCGCAGGTCGACCATCCGCTGCCGCCCGGACGTTACACCGATCCGTCGGAGTACGTGTACCGCGTCGGCCCGCAGGATATCCTCGGCGTCACCGTGTGGGACCACCCCGAGCTGACGACGCCGCAGGGCCAGTCGTTCTCGAGCGGCGGCAACACGACGCAGACGGTCGCGGGTGCGCTGCAGCAGCCGTATACGACCGCGCTGCCGGGCCAGGCCGATCCGTACGGCCAGACGGTCGCCGCCGACGGCACGATCTTCTTCCCGTTCGTCGGCCGCATCAAGGTGGCCGGCAAGACGGTCGCGCAGATCCGCGAGCAGATGGCCACCACGCTGTCGCGCTACGTGAAGAATCCGCAGCTCGACGTGCGCGTGCTCTCGTTCCGCAGCCAGAAGGTGCAGGTGACGGGCGAGGTGAAGCAGCCGGGCCCGCTCGCGGTGAGCGACGTGCCGCTGACGCTCGTCGACGCGATCTCGCGCTCGGGCGGCTCGACCAACGAGGCCGACCTGCAGCGCGTGCGCCTGACGCGTGACGGCAAGCTCTACACGCTCGACGCGAACGGCGTGCTCGATCGCGGCGAGGTGAAGCAGAACGTGATGCTGCAGCCGGGCGACATCATCAACGTGCCGGACCGCAGCGACAGCCGCGTGTTCATCATGGGCGAGGTCAAGACGCCGGTCACGGTGCCGATGCTCAAGGGCCGCCTGAGCATCGCCGACGCGCTGACCGCGGGCGGCGGCATCCTCGACACCGATGCGAACCCGCGCAAGATCTACGTGATGCGCGGGATGCGCGACAACCCGACGAAGCCTGAAGTGTTCCGCCTCGACATGACGCAGCCGGATGCGCTGATGCTGTCGAGCCGCTTCCCGCTTCAACCGCTCGACGTCGTCTACGTCAGCACGGCCAGCTCGGTGCAGTTCAACCGTGTGCTGCAGCAGGTGCTGCCGACGATCCAGACGATCTTCTACATGCGGCAAATCACGCGCTGATAGCCCGCCGGGGCGGCGCCCGCCCCCCGGCACCACTCAAGCGGGAACGAATGGTGAACACGCAAGCGAAACACTCCTACGCGGATCTGTCCGCGAAAACCGAGGAAGAGGACGTCGTCCTCGGCCAGTTGCTCCAGGTGATCATGGACGACATCTGGCTGCTGCTCGGCATCGCGGTCACGGTCGTCGCGCTCGCCGGCCTCTACTGCTACATCGCGAAGCCGGTCTACCAGGCCGACGTGCACGTGCGGGTCGAGGGCAACGACAACACGTCGCAGGCGCTCACGCAGACGCAGACGGGCGCGATGATCAACAGCGGCCCGCAGCAGGCGCCGACCGACGCGGAAATCGAGATCATCAAGAGCCGCGGCGTGGTCGCGCCGGTGGTCGAGCAGTTCAAGCTGAATTTCTCGGTCGTGCCGAAGACGCTGCCGGTGATCGGCGGTGTCGCCGCGCGCATCGCGACGCCCGGTGTGCCGGCGAAGCCGTGGCTCGGCCTGAAGTCGTACGCATGGGGCGGTGAAGTGGCCGACGTCGATTCGATCAGCGTCGTGCCCGCGCTCGAGGGCAAGAAGCTGACGCTGACGGCCGGCCCGAACGGGACCTATTCGGTCGTCGACCAGAACGGCATGCGGCTGCTGTCGGGCCAGGTCGGCGAAGCGGCGCAGGGCGGCGGCGTGACGCTGCTCGTGTCGAAGCTCGTCGCGCGCCCCGGTACGCAGTTCACGGTGGTCCGCTACAACGATCTCGATGCGATCAGCGGCTTCCAGACCGGCATCCAGGTGACCGAGCAGGGCAAGCAGACGGGCGTCGTGCAGATCTCGCTCGAAGGCAAGGACCCGGACCAGACCGCCGCGATCGCGAACGCGCTCGCGCAGTCGTACCTGAACCAGCACGTGGTCGCGAAGCAGGCCGAAGCGACCAAGATGCTCGACTTCCTGAAGGGCGAGGAGCCGCGCCTGAAGGCCGACCTCGAACGCGCGGAAGCCGCGCTGACGCAGTACCAGCGCACGTCGGGCTCGATCAACGCGAGCGACGAGGCGAAGGTCTACCTCGAGGGCAGCGTGCAGTACGAGCAGCAGATCGCCGCGCAGCGCCTGCAGCTCGCGTCGCTCGCGCAGCGTTTCACCGATTCGCATCCGATGGTGATCGCCGCGAAGCAGCAGCTCGCGGAGCTGCAGGGCGAGAAGGACAAGTTCAGCAACCGCTTCCGCAGCCTGCCGGCCACCGAAGTGAAGGCCGTCCAGCTGCAGCGTGACGCGAAGGTCGCCGAGGACATCTACGTGCTGCTGCTGAACCGCGTGCAGGAGCTGTCGGTGCAGAAGGCCGGCACGGGCGGCAACATCCACCTCGTCGATTCGGCGCTGCGTCCGGGCGATCCGGTCAAGCCGAAGAAGGTGCTGATCCTGTCGGCCGCCGTGTTCCTCGGGCTGATTCTCGGCACGGGCATCGTGTTCCTGCGCCGCAACATGTTCCAGGGCATCGAGGATCCCGACCGCATCGAGCGCGCGTTCAACCTGCCGCTGTACGGGCTGGTGCCGCAAAGCGCCGAGCAGGTGAAGCTCGACGCGCAGGCCGAGAAGAGCGGCAGCCGTACCCGTCCGATCCTCGCGAGCCTGCGTCCGAAGGATCTCAGCGTCGAGAGCCTGCGCAGCCTGCGCACCGCGATGCAGTTCGCGATGATGGATGCGAAGAACCGTGTGATCGTGCTGACGGGCCCGACGCCGGGTATCGGCAAGAGCTTCCTGACGGTCAACCTCGCGGTGCTGCTCGCGCATTCGGGCAAGCGCGTGCTGCTGATCGACGCCGACATGCGCCGCGGCTTGCTCGACCGCTACTTCGGCCTCACGTCGCAGCCGGGCCTGTCCGAGCTGCTGAGCGACCAGTCGGCGCTCGAGGATGCCGTGCGCGAGACGCCGGTGCAGGGCCTGTCGTTCATTTCGGCCGGCACGCGCCCGCCGAACCCGTCGGAGCTGCTGATGTCGTCGCGCCTGCCGCAATACCTGGAGGGGCTCGGCAAGCGCTACGACGTCGTGCTGATCGATTCGCCGCCGGTGCTGGCGGTGACCGACGCGACCATCATCGGCCGCATGGCCGGCTCGACGTTCCTCGTGCTGCGCTCGGGCATGCATACCGAAGGCGAGATCGCCGACGCGATCAAGCGCCTGCGCACCGCCGGCGTCGACCTGGAAGGCGGGATCTTCAACGGCGTGCCGCCGAAGGCGCGCGGCTACGGCCGCGGCTATGCAGCCGTGCACGAATACCTGAGCGCCTGATCCGCATCGCACGTAACCGGGCGGGCAGCATGTGTTGCCCGCCCGGCCGACAGGAGAATCAACGATGAAAATTTCCGTGCTCGTTCCGACTTTTCGGCGTCCTGCCGACCTCGCGCGCTGCCTGCTGGCGCTGCAGCGGCAGCATCGGCTGCCCGACGAGGTGATCGTCGTCGCGCGCCCGGAGGATGACGCCACGCACGAACGGCTCGCCGATCCGGCGGTCGGCGGCGCGCTGCCGCTGCGCATCGTGCCAGTCGACGTGCCGGGCCAGGTCGCCGCGCTGAACAAGGGGCTCGACTCGGCGAACGGCGACATCGTCGCGATCACCGACGACGACGCGGCGCCGCATCCCGACTGGCTCGCGCGCGTCGAGTCGGTGTTCGAAGCCGATCCGCGCGTGGGCGCGGTCGGCGGGCGCGACTGGGTGCACGAGAAGGGCCGCGTGCTCGACGAATCGCGCGAACGCGTCGGCCAGCTCACGCTGTCCGGCAAGATCGTCGGCAACCATCATCTCGGCGTGGGCGGCCTGCGCGAAGTCGACATGCTGAAAGGCGCGAACATGAGCTACCGCCGCGCCGCGATCGAGCGGCTGCGCTTCGACACGCGGCTGCGCGGCGCCGGCGCGCAGGTGCACAACGACATGGGTTTCAGCATGCGCGTGCAGCGCGACGGCTGGAAGCTCGTCTACGACCCGGCGATCGCGGTCGATCATTTCCCGGCCGAGCGCTTCGACGACGATCGGCGCGATGCCGCGTCGCTGAATGCGATCAGCAACGGCGCGTACAACATGCACCTGATCCTGCGCGAGCATCTGCCGCCGGTCCGGCGCGAGATCGCGTGGTGGTGGTGGACGCTGGTCGGCACGCGCGTCTACCCGGGCCTCGCGCACGTGCTGCTGTCGCTGCATACGGCGCAGCGCGAGCGGATCCGCGAGCACTGGCGCGCGGTGCGCCGCGGTGCGCGCGATGCCCGCCGCGCGAACCTTGCCCCCCATCGTGCGGCGATGCCGCCGGTGACGTCTTGAACGGCTTGCGCGCCCCGCGCGCGGCCACCCACGGAGGGCTCGCATGACTGCAACGAAAGCTGCAACCAACGTCCACGTTCACCTGTTTTACGGCGCCGATCCGCGTACCTACCGGAAAGGCGAGAACATCGGCTGCCTGTACGGCTATCACCATGCCGAATCCGACGAATTCCGGCTGACCTATTCGCAGGACGGCGGCGAGAGCCGCGTCGCCAGCCTCGCGCGCCGCGCGCTGAAGGCGGCGCTCGGCTTCGACGTCGTGCATGCGTGGCGCAACCGCGCCGCGCTGCTGAACACCGACGTGATCTGGACGCACACGGAACAGGAGCATCTGGCCGCTTCGCTGATCCTGAAGCTGGCCGGCGAGCAGGGCAAGCGCCCGCTGCTGCTCGCGCAGAGCGTATGGCTGTTCGACAAGTGGAACAGCTTCGGCGGCCCGCGCCGCTGGCTGTACCGCAAGCTGATCGCGCGCGCCGACGCGCTGACCACGCTGGCCCGCGACAACGCCGAGCTGTGCCGCCGCTATCTCGGCCGCGATGCCGAGTTCGTCTACTACGGGCTGAACACGCAGGATTTCCCGATCACCGAGCCGCGGCAATGGCAACCGAACCGGCCGCTGCGGATCGCGGCGATCGGCAACGACCGCGACCGCGACTGGCGCACGTTCCTCGCCGCGTTCGGCGGTGACGAGCGCTACGACGTGCGGCTCGCGACGCGCCGCCGCGTGCCGCGCGAGTGGCATGCGCCGAACGTGAAGATCGGCTCGGCATCGGGGCTCGCGAAACAGCACGAGCTGTACGCGTGGGCCGACGTGATCGTCGTGCCGCTGCGGCCGAACTTCCATGCGTCGGGCATCACGGTGATGCTCGAGGCGGCCGCCGTCGGCAAGCCGATGATCGTGTCGGATGTCGGCGGGCTCAGCGACTACTTCCCGCACGATACGGCCGCTTATGTGCCTGCGTTCGACGCGCAGGCGATGCGCCAGGCCGCCGATCGCTTCGTGGCCGATCCGGTCGCGGCGCTTGCGTGCGCGCAGGCCGCCGCGGCGTGCCTGCGCGATCGCGACCTGACCACGCAGGCGTTCGCCGAGCAGCACGTGCGGATCACGCGCGACATGCTGCGCCGGCGCCGCACGCCGGCTGCCGCGGGCCTGGCGATGCCGCTCGCGGATTCGCGCCCGTCGTCGCGGTGAGAGCGGATCGATGAGTACGATTGCCGCCGAACGCGCACCGTCGCGCAAACGCAACTGGCTTCCCGAGCCGAAGCACTGGGTCGGGCAGGCCGGACTGTGGACGTTCACGGCCGCGTTGATCGCCATTCACCAGGGCAAGGTGCTGACGCTCGCGTTTCCGGTGCTGGCCATCGCGGTCGGCATCTGGCTGTATTTCAAGAGCCCGGCGCGCTACGTCGGCTTCATGTGGTGGGTGTGGTTCCTGAGCCCGGAAGTGCGGCGTCTCGCCGACTGGTCGAAGGGCGCGTTCACGCCGACGAGCCTGATCCAGGTCGCGCCGCTCGCGGTGACGATGATCGCCGGCCTCGGGCTGATCCGGCATTACCGCGTGCTCGCGCAGCGGCGCGGGATCCCGATCCTGCTGATGCTGTTCGGGCTCACGTATGCGTACCTCGTCGGGATCGTGTCGAGCGGCGTGATGGCCGCGACCTACGACCTCGCGAACTGGGTGTATCCGGTGCTGATCGGCTTTCACATCATGGTCAACGCGCGCGACTACCCCGAGTACCGCGACGTGCTGCTGTCCACGTTCATGTGGGGCATGCTCGTGATGGGCCTGTACGGCATCGTGCAGTACTTCGTGATGCCACAGTGGGACGTGCTGTGGATGATCGGTTCCGACATGGGCTCGCAG
This sequence comes from Arapaima gigas, assembly GCA_900497675.1. Taxonomy (NCBI): domain Eukaryota; kingdom Metazoa; phylum Chordata; class Actinopteri; order Osteoglossiformes; family Osteoglossidae; genus Arapaima; species Arapaima gigas. The sequence continues at coordinate 493,325 of UFQX01000250.1, forward strand.
GGCGAGCCGGTGCCGTACGGCGTGCGCGTGTTCAGCACGATGAATTCGTCCGGGCCGTTCGCGTTCGCGATGATGGGCGCGCTGGTGTTCGTGCTCGCGGCGCCGCAGAAGATCCGCTGGTTCGCCGGGGCAGCCGGTTTCGTGTCGTTCGCGCTGTGTCTCGTGCGCTCGACGTGGGGCGGCTGGGTGATCGCGCTCGCGATCCAGCTCGCGCAGTCGAACAACCGCGTGCGGATGCGGATCCTGATCAGCGGCGTCGTGCTGGTCGGCCTGTGCGTGCCGCTGCTGACCGTCGGGCCGGTGGCCGACCGTCTCGGCGCGCGTCTGCAGTCGATCACGAACCTGAAGGACGACCGCAGCTACGACGACCGCAACAAGTTCTACGCCACCTTCGCGCAGACGGCGTTCACCGACGTCGCCGGCGAAGGGATGGGCGCGACGGGTGCATCCACGAAGCTGTCGAGCGACAGCGGCGAGCTCGGCAAGTACGGCAGCTTCGACAGCGGCGTGATGAACGTGCCGTTCGTGCTCGGCTGGCCCGGCACGCTGCTGTACCTCTCGGGCGTCGTGATGCTGTTCGGCCGCACGCTGCGCGCGGCTTTCAAGCTGCGCAAGGACAAGTTCGTCGGCGCGTGCCTGAGCCTGTGCCTGTCGACCTTCGCGATGCTCGTGTTCACGAACTCGCTGATCGGCACGGGCGGCCTGCTGATGTTCACAGCCATTTTTTCGATTCTTTCCGCGGCGCACTGGCAAAAGGCACAACGCCTGCTGGCCGCCGCGCGTTTACGGGGAGGCGACCATTGAGAATCGCGATCGTCACGCACGTCGTGCGACATAACGACGGGCAGGGCCGCGTCAATTACGAAATCGCGCGCGCGGCGCTGGCCGAGAACTACGAGGTCACGCTGGTCGCGTCGCATGTCGCGCCCGAACTGCTGGCCGACCCGCGCGTGCGCTGGGTGCCCGTGAAGGTCGGCGGCTTCTGGCCGTCGAATCTGGTCAAGCAGCAGGTGTTCGCGCTGAAGAGCGCGGCCTGGCTACGCGCGCACCGCAGCGAATACGACGTGCTGCACGTGAACGGCTTCATTTCGTGGATCAAGGCCGACGTGAATACCGCGCACTTCGTGCACGGCGGCTGGTTCAAGAGTCCGTACTATCCGTTCGGGCCGACGAAGGGGCTGTGGTCGGCCTACCAGTACGTCTATACGCGCGTGAACACCACGCTTGAGCGCTGGGCGTACCGGCGTTCGCGCGCGATCACGGCCGTGTCGCAGAAGGTGGCCGACGAGATCGCCGGGCTCGGCATCGACAGCCGCAAGATCAGCGTGATCTACAACGGTGTCGACGCCGGCGCGTTCGCGGGGGCACAGGCCGACCGCGCGGCGTTCAAGCTGCCGGACGATGCATTCCTGCTGCTGTTCGTCGGCGACCTGCGCACGCCGCGCAAGAACCTCGGCACCGTGCTGAAGGCGCTGACGAAGCTGCCGGCGAACGTGCACCTGGCGGTGGCGGGCTACTTGCCCGGCAGCCCGTATCCGGACGAGGCACGGGCGCTCGGCATCGATTCGCGCGTGCATTTCCTCGGTCTCGTGAAGAACATGCCGACGCTGATGCGCTCGGTCGACGCGTACGTGTTCCCGTCGCGCTACGAAGCGATGAGCCTGTCGCTGCTCGAGGCGATGGCGGCCGGGCTGCCGGTCGTCACCGCGCGCACGGCGGGCGGTGCGGAAATCATCACGCGCGAATGCGGGATCGTGCTGGAGGATCCGGACGATCCGGCGGCGCTCGCGCAGGCGATCGGCTCGCTCGCGGTGTCGCGCGACACCTGTCGCGCGATGGGTGACGCCGCCCGCGAACTGATGACCCGTTTCGGCTGGGCGCACATGGGCGCCCAGTATGTCGCGCTCTACCGGCGCATCGGCCAACCCACGCAGCCGTCCGCATTCGAGCGGGCCGAGCATGCAGTCACGCAGGAGCAAACGTGATGTCCCAATCTTCCCGGCCGATCAAATCGTTGCAAATCGGCATGCACTGGTTCCCCGAACGTGCGGGCGGCCTCGACCGGATGTACTACTCGCTCGTCGGCGCGCTGCCGGGCGCGGGCGTCGAGGTGCGCGGGCTCGTCGCCGGCTCCCCGAAAGTCGCCGACGACACCGACGGTGCGATCCAGGGCTTCGGCCCCGCATCGGAGTCGCTTGCACGCCGGATGCTCGCCGCGCGCCGCGCGTTGCGCGAGGAGATCCGCAGCGAGCGGCCTGACGTGATCTCGTCGCACTTCGCGCTGTACACGTTCCCGGGTCTCGACGTCACGCGCGGGATTCCGCAGGTGTCGCATTTCCAGGGGCCGTGGGCCGACGAAAGCCAGGTCGAGGGCGCTGCGTCGCTCGGCCAGCGCGCGAAGCGCTATCTCGAACAGGCCGTCTATACGCGTTCGTCGCGGTTGATCGTGCTGTCGCAGGCGTTCGGCCAGATCCTGACGAACCGCTACGGGATCGATCCGTCACGCGTGCGCGTGATTCCGGGCTGCGTCGATACCGCGCAGTTCGATACGCCGCTCACGCCGGCCGAGGCGCGGCACAAGCTGCAGTTGCCGCAGGACCGGCCGATCGTGCTGGCCGTGCGCCGGCTCGTGCGGCGCATGGGGCTGGAGGACCTGATCGATGCGATCGGTCTCCTCAAGCACCGTCACCCGGACGTGCTGCTGCTGATCGCCGGCAAGGGCAAGATCGGCGAGGAACTGCAGCAGCGCATCGATGCGGCGGGGCTCCAGGATAACGTGAAGCTGCTCGGCTTCGTGCCCGACAACCATCTCGCGGCGCTGTACCGCGCGGCGACGGTCAGCGTCGTGCCGACGGTCGCGCTCGAAGGCTTCGGGCTGATCACCGTCGAATCGCTCGCGTCCGGCACGCCCGTGCTGGTCACGCCGGTCGGCGGGCTGCCGGAGGCGGTGGCCGGGCTGTCCAACGATCTCGTGCTGCCCTCCACGGGCGCGGACGCGATCGCGGAAGGGCTCGGCGCCGCGCTGTCGGGGGCGATCAGGCTGCCCGACGAAGCCGCGTGCAAGCGCTATGCACGGGATCATTTCGACAACGCGGTGATCGCGCGGCGCGTTGCCGGCGTGTACGAAGAGGCGATCCAGGCCGCAGGTTGAGCGCGACGCGGCGCGCTACCTGCGTGCCGAACCGAAAGCCGAACCGGCGGCGCGTGCGTGCATGGCCGGTTCGCATGCCGGCCCGCCCGCAGAGGGCGGGCCGGCCACTTCTCCCTCCGATACACGGTGCCGGCACGTGTCACGCGCGCCTGAGCGTGGCGGCCCACACGCCGAGCGCGGCCACGCTCACGACCGCGCCGAGCACGCAGACGCCGGTCCATCCGGCGCGCGCATACATCATCGTCGACGCAATCGCGCCGAGCCCGCTGCCGGCCGAATAGAACAGCATGTAGCAGCCGACGAGGCGCGCATGCGCATCGGGCCGCGCGCCGAGAATCATGCTCTGGTTGACGACGTGGACGGCCTGCCCGCCGACATCGAGCAGCACGATGCCGACGATCAGCCATGCAATCGACGTATCGCCGAACGCGAGCGGCAGCCATGAGCACGCAAGCAGCGCGAGCGCGACACCGGTCGTCGCTTCGCCGCGCCCGCGGTCCGCGAGCCGGCCCGCGCGGGCGGCCGCCGCCGCACCCAGTGCGCCGACGAGCCCGAACGCGCCGATCTGCGTATGCGACATCGCGTGCGGCGGTGCGCTCAGCGGCAGCACCAGCGCGCTCCAGAAGATGCTGAACGCCGCGAACATCAGCAGCGCGATCGCGCCACGCACGCGCAGCACGCGTTCATCGCGCAGCAGCGACACCATCGATCGCAGCAGCGCCGCGTAGCCGATGCGCTCGTGCGGGCCGTTCTCGTCCGGCAGCAGCCGCGACAGCACGACGAGCATCGCGATCGCGAGCGCGCCCGACACCAGGTAGACGGCCCGCCAGCCCGCGATGTCGGTGACGACGCCCGCCAGCGAGCGCGCGGCCAGCAACCCGACCACGACGCCGCCCTGTGCGGCGCCCACCACGCGCCCGCGTTCGCCGGCGCCCGCGAGCGCCGCGGAGCACGCGATCAGCCCTTGCGTCATCGCGGTCCCGAGCAGCCCCACCGCGACCATCCCGGCCAGCAGCGCGATACGCGTCGACGACGCGGCGACGCCGATGCAGGCCGCCGTCAGCAGCAGAAGCTGCACGGTGATCAGGCGCTTGCGGCTCAGCAGGTCGCCGAGCGGCACGACGAACAGCAGCGCGAGTGCACAGCCGAGCTGCGTCGCCGTGATCACGCCGCCGACGGCTGCCTGCGATACGCCGAAATCCCGCGCGATCGAATCGAGCAGCGGCTGCGCGTAGTAGACGTTCGCGACACTGGCCGCGCAGCAGATGGCCAGCAACGCGACGCGCGCCGCGGACAGGCGGCCGCCGTCGGCCGGATGCGCGGCATGTGTCGGTACGTTCGATGCGACGGTGCCGGAATGACAGGAAGACTCCATGGGTTTCCTCGTGCAATGTAGTTGCAAATTGAAACTGATGTGGAGTGTAGGAAAAGTAGTTTTAAAATGCAACCTGCTGTGCGGCGGGCGAGATGTCCGCGCACGGATGGCCGGCGCTGCTGCGAAGGTGGCCGGCAAGATTGCGGAGAGGAACATGGCCAGGCAGAAAAGTCTTGCGGATTCGCCGTGCCCGGTGGCGCGGGCGACCGATATCGTCGGCGATCGCTGGGCGTTGCTGATCGTGCGCGATGCGTTCGACGGCCTGCGCCGGTTCGGCGATTTCCGCGCGAGCCTCGGTGTCGCGAGCAACATCCTGTCCGACCGGCTGAAGATGCTGGTGGACGCCGGCGTGTTCGACGTCGTGCCGGCATCCGACGGCACCGCGTATCAGGAATACGCGCTGACCAAAAAGGGCGAAGGGCTGTTTCCGGTGATCGTGATGCTGAGGCAGTGGGGCGAGGCGCACCTGTTCGCGCGCGGCGAGCCGCATTCGGTGCTGGTCGACCGCAGCACGGGGCGCGCGGTCCGCAAGCTCGCGCTGCGGCATGACGACGGCCGGCCTTTGAAGGCGGCGGAGACGGTCGTGAGGAAGGTCGGTGACGACGCCGGCAAGACGCGTCAGTGAGCGTCATGTGCGATGGCCGCACCGTCGGATAGACTGTCGCGATCGTCGTTGACCGGAGCCGCATTGCCATGTCCCACCCGCTGGATTCCGCCGGCTATCGGCGATTGCTCGACCTGCAGCGTCGCATCCACGACTACTGCGAGCGCGAGGGCGCCGAGGACGGGCGCGATCATTCCGATCCGGCCGAGCCGTTGTGGCCGACCGATTTCAACCACGTCACCGTCGCGCCGATGCGGGCCGGGCTGCATGTCCGGTACTTCGGCGGCGCTTGGGACGAACCGTTCGACTGGACGCTGCAATGCCTTGCAGAGCGGGACGTCGCGGATCTCGTCACCGACCTCGCGTTCAGCGGTCTGGACGAAGGCGCCAACGGCTCGCGCGAATGGGATTTCGGTCCGCTGCTCGATTCGGATGGGCGTTTCCCGATGCTGCGCTCGCTGTATGTGCGGCCGACCGAGCCGGCCGATCACAACCAGTCGATGATCGTGCGCCGCGGCCTGATCATGCAGGAGGGCGGCGAGATTGCCCGCTTTGCTGCGAAGGCGCCGTTTCTCACCGAGCTGACGGTGCCGAATGCGCCCGACGCGCATTTCTTCGACGTACCGCTTGCGCATCTCGAGCGGCTGCGCATCGGTGGCGGAGATGACACGCAGCAGTTCATCGAGCATCTGGCCGGCAGCGACAACCTGTCGTCGCTCGGCTGGCTCGATTTCTCGGAATCGACCGCGTTGCATTCGACGTGGAAGCGCGAGCGCGACGCCGGCAGCGTGACGTCGTTCGACGCCTACGAGCGCTTGCTGAAGAGCCCCGCTGGCCAGCGGCTCCACAGGCTGACACTGAGAAATACCTGTCTCGATCGAGAAGCGCTCGACGCGCTGCAGGCCCTGCATCCGCGCTTGTCGTTGATGGTGATCCAGGCCGGCACCGGTGGTTACGTGAGTCATTTCAAGGACAACGTGTTTCCGTCGCGTCACCTGATCCAGCGCGACCCCGGCGACGCGTGACCGCACGCGTGGTTCAATCGGCCGCCGCCACGGCCTGACGCGCGGACGACGCGCCGCGATGCGCATCGGGCCGCACCCGCGTCGCGAGCAGCGCGGCGGTGACGAGCAGCGCGACCGACACGGCCGTTTCGATCCGCAATCCGCTCACGACCTGCGCCGCGCCGCCGCCGCCGGCGAGCGCGCCGAACGCCGCCACACCCATCGCGCCGCCGGCCTGCCGCGCGGTATTCAGCACGGCCGACGCGATGCCTGCCCGTTCGGGCGCGACCGATGCGAGCACGGCGGTCGTCATCGCCGGCACCGCGAAGCCCATGCCGGTCGGAATCAGCAGGAACGGCACGAGCAGGGCGGCCAGCGGCGTCGACGCGTCGACGAAATGCAGCGACCCGTAGCCGAGCGCGGCGACGAGCGCACCCGCCAGCATCGGCGCACGCGGGCCGTGACGCGCCACGACGCGCCCGCTGGCGAGGTTCGACAGCAGGAAGCCGCCGGTCAGCGGCAGGAATGCAAGGCCCGCCTGCAGCGCCGATTCGCCGCGTGCGCGCTGCAGGTACAGCGCGAGCACGAACACGGTGCCGTAGTACGTGAGGTTCACGCAGATCCCGAACAGCACGGCCGCGCTGAAGGTGCGATGGCGGAACAGCGAGAGCGGCAGCATCGGCGTGGCCGTGCGCGCTTCCACGGCGACGAACGCGAGCGCGGCGAGGGCGGCCAGCACGAAGCCGCCGGCGACGACCGGATGCGTGAAGCCGAGCGGCCGCCATTCGATCACGGCGCCGGTCAGTGCGGCCAGCATTGCGATCGCGATGAACTGGCCGCGCAGGTCGAGTGCGCGGATGGAACGGGACGCTGCGGCCGGCGCCGCCGTACCACGCGCGGGGATCCATGCGAACGCCGCCGCCAGCCCGGCCGCACACAGCGGCAGGTTCACGAGGAAGATGCCGCGCCAGCCCCACGCCGCGATCAGCACGCCGCCGACCACCGGGCCTGCCGCGATCGAAATCGACCCGGCCGCCGTCCACCAGCCCACGGCGCGCGCCCGCAGGTGCGGGTCGTGCCGGCACGCGTCGTTGAGCAGTGCGAGCGAATTGGGCAGCATCGCCGCGGCGCCGACGCCCTGCAGCGCGCGCGCCGCGATCAGCATCGCGGGCGCGCTCGCGGCGCCGCACGCGAGCGACGCCAGTGCGAACAGCACGAGGCCGGAGATGTACAGGCGCCGCGCGCCGAAGCGGTCGCCGAGCGCGCCGCCCGACAGCATCAGTACCGCGAACGCAAGCGTGTACGCATCGACGACCCATTGCAGGCCGGCGACCGGCAAGTGCAGGTCGCCGGCGAGATGCGCGAGCGCGATGTTGACGATCGTCACGTCGAGCTGCGTCACGACGAAACCGGTGCTGACGGTCGCGACGACGCGGGCGAGCGCGGACGGGAAGGTTGTCGTGGGGGCGGTCGTATCCATGCGTCAATCGTAGGACGCGACCGGCACGCGATGTTTCAGCGGGACGTGAAGCGTCGAAACGCAGGATGCGAAGCAGGGGGCGCGAAGCGGGAACGGAACAGGCTGCGGCCGGGCCGGCGCGACCGCGATTTATCGAAGAATCGTGCCACTACGTGCAGGTGTGCGCGCTCGGCGCGGGCCGGCGGCTGCGTTCAATGCCGCTCGCCGCGCCAGCGTCCCGGCGCCACGCCGAAGCGTTTCGTGAACGCATGGGTGAACGTGCTTTGATCCGCGAAGCCGACCATCCCGGCGATATCGACGAGCGGATACCGGCCGTCCGCGAGCAGGATCACGGCGGCGTCGAGCCTCAACCGCTGCAGGTAGCGATGCGGCGTTTCACCGAACGCGTCGACGAACAGTTGATGAAAGCGGCGCATCCCGTAGCCGCAGTGCGCGGCGAGATCGGCGATGCGCAGCGGCTCGTCGAGCCGTGCGCGCAGCCAGCGGTCGATGCCCGCGAAATCGAGGCCCGAGGCGGGCGCGGCGATGGCGCGTTCGTCGAGCAGCGCGCCGCACAGCCGCGCGGCGGCCTGCCACTGGAAACGGTGCGCGGCCGCTTGCCGCGCGTCGTCGGCGGGGGCTTCGAGTTGCGCGGCGGCGGCCGCGATCTGCGCGACCAGCGACGTCAGTGCCGGATCGATCGCCACGGCGCGCGCACTGTCGAACAGCCGCTGCGGCACCGCGAGCGAGGCGAGGGGAAGATTGAGCACGAGCTGGCGGTTCTCGCCCAGGCCCGCGTAATCGTGGCGCGCGCCGGCCGGAACCAGCCACGCGCCGTGCCGGTCGAGCCGCTGGCTGACGCCGTCCACCGCCATCACCATCGCACCGTCGATGCCGAGCACGATCTGATGGAAGTCGTGCACGTCCGACGCTTCGAGCGTGTCGTAGCGTTGCAGTGCGATGGTGGGGGACGAAAGGTGTGCCATGAGGCAGGGTGTCAGGCGGCGGCTCGCGTGCTGTGTCAGATGTCGAGCAGTTCGACTTCGAACACGAGCGTGGCATTCGGCGGAATCACGCCGCCTGCGCCGCGCGGGCCGTAGCCGAGTTGCGGCGGGATCGTCAGGCGACGCACGCCGCCGACTTTCATGCCCTGCACGCCTTCGTCCCAACCCTTGATGACCATGCCGCCACCGAGCACGAACGCGAACGGGTCGTTGCGATCCTTGCTCGAGTCGAATTTCTGACCGTCGGTCAGCCAGCCCGTGTAGTGGACGCTGACGGTCTGGCCGGCTTGCGCTACGTCGCCGGTGCCTTCGGTCAGGTCTTCGTATTTGAGGCCCGATTCGGTCGTGATGACAGACATGACTTCTCCTGAAAAAGGATGGGTAAAACCGCTATTGTAGGCGAGCGCGCAGCGGGCCGCCGCGCGTGGCTGTCGGCTGCTTGCACGCGTGTCGCGGGCGGCGGCGCGCCGCCGTGGCCGCGATGGTCCGAAACGCAAATGGAACGCGCGTTTGAATTTTTCGCACGCCCCGCGACCGCGGTTGCACCGCGCGAGTGCGACGCGTGTATGAATCGGTGTTACCGGGGCGCTCGGCCGCTTGCCGCGCGGCTTCGTCCGAGTCCGCGAAACGCCCGCCACGCGGGGCTTTCGGACCATCGACATTACACGGCACGAAGCGGCGCATGTCGCTCGCGGGCCCCCGCGCGCGTTCGAATCGCGCCCCGCCCGGACGCTGTTCGAGCGCCGCTTTTTCCGCCTTTCCGACCGTGCCCTGTTTGGAAGCGCGCATCTACCGCGCGGCTTGCGCGCGCTGCTGCGGGCGGCCTATCTTTACAGCTGTCGATGTCAAGATTTTGGCGGTGCATGACGTGCCGCCCGGGCCTGCGCCGGCTGCGTCGGACGACGCGCCGGGCCGCTCCGGAACCAGGAGAACGATGAACATGAAGTCAGCCGCTTCCGCCACCGCAGCCGGGATCATGCCGGTGCGTCGCGACCTGCGCTTCGACCTGCCGGTCGAACGCGCGAAGGACTGGCATGGCCTCGGGTCGCACGTGACCCATTTCTTCAACGCGCTGTCGCTGCTGTTTCCGGCCGGCGAGCGTTTCTTCATGGATTCCGTGCGCAACTATCGTGACCGGATCGACGATCCCGTGCTGAAGCAGCAGGTGCTCGGTTTCATCGGCCAGGAGGCGATGCACACGCGCGAGCACGTCGAGTACAACGAGTTGATGCAGGCGAACCGCCTGCCCGCGCGCAAGCTCGACAAGCGCGTCTGGACGGTGCTCGGCTACATGAAGCGCAAGCTGCCGCATTCGGTGCAACTTGCGCATACGGTCGCGGCGGAGCACTACACGGCGATGCTCGCCGACTGGCTGCTGCGCGACCGGACGCGTCTCGAAGGTTCGGTCGACGGCTACCGCCAGATGTGGATCTGGCACGCGCTCGAGGAAACCGAGCACAAGGCCGTGTCGTTTGACGTATGGAATGCCGCGATGGAGCCGGGGCTGCGCCGTTACCTGATCCGCATCGGCGTGTATCTGCTGACGACGCTGACGTTCTGGCCAACCGTGTTCCTGATGCATGCGACGCTGCTGTGGCGCGATCGTGGCGCCGGCCATCACGTGCGCGGCATGCTGCGGATGATCGCGTTCCTGTACGGGCCGCGTCGCGGGCTGTTCCCGCGCATCGCCGGCGAATGGCTGAGCTTCTTCCGGCCGGGCTTCCATCCGTGGGATCACGACAATCATCACCATCTCGCGCGGGTCGACGAGCTTGCCGCCACCTACGGCGAACACGGCGGCACGCCGGCCGGCCGTGGCCGCGCGAACGCGCCGGCGCCGCTCGCATCGGGCCGCTGAGACCGCCGCTGAGACCACCGCTGAGACCACCGCTGAGACCACCGCTGAGACCGCCGCTGAGACCGCCGCTGAGACCGCCGCCGGGACCGCAGCCGGGACCGCCGCCGGGACCGCCGCTGTACCGGCATGCGCGGCATCGGGCCGCGCATGTTGCGTTCGTGCATCAGCCGCCTTCCTCTGACGATTGACCTAAATCAATTCGAACCGGCGGCACAGCTGCCCTGCGGGCCCGTCGACCGGTTGTGCACGCACGCGCCGGCGAGCCGATCCCGCGTGCGCGGCATCGCCCGGGAGCGCCATGCGCCAGCACCGGCGCGGCTTTGCGCGCCGCGCAGCCCCCCGTTCAGGGGGGGCGCCGCGCACGCCACCGGGATAACACCCATCTAGCCGCGGGCCGGCCGCATCGATATACCGTTCATGACAATGTCCACCTCACGCGCGATTCCTGCACGGGGGGATTTTATTCGGACGGAAATGCGGCCAATATGTCGGTTCGACCAAGGTCCGTCGCGTGTGACGGCGAGCCGGCGCGATACCAACGCCAAGCGGGGAACAACGATGGTTGCTAGGTCACCTGACGCAAACGGGCATGCGGTGCCCGAGATGTCGCATGTGTCCGTCACCGCGCCCGAGGACGGACGCAAGCTGTTCGTGATCATGCGCTCGCCCGATGAGCCGTTGCTTGCGCAACTGCGCGGGCTCGGCTGGGAAATCACCGTCGCAAAGACGGCCGGCGCCGCGCAGAACATGACCTCCGGCGTGAGCGTCGCCGCCGGTCTGGTCGATTTCAGCGGGTTCACGTCGCGCGACTATCCCGCGCTGAAGGCGTGCCTGAGCCAGCCGTCGATCGGCTGGATTTCCATCGCGCAGGCCGGTGTCACGATCAGCCCCGCGGTGCGTGAACTGATCCGCAGCTATTGCTTCGATTACGTGACCCTCCCGTTGCCCTACGAATGGATTTCGCACGTGCTCGGCCATGCGCGCGGGATGGCCGCGCTCGATCGCGTCGATGGCGCGGCCTATGCGGCGTCGATCGGCGAACACGGGATGATCGGCAACTGCGAGGCGATGCAGCAGTTGTTCAGCACGATCCGCAAGGTCGCGAAGACCGACGCGAGCGTGTTCATCTCGGGCGAGTCGGGCACCGGCAAGGAGCTGACGGCGCTCGCGATTCACGAGCGTTCCGGCCGAGGCAAGGGGCCGTTCGTCGCGATCAATTGCGGCGCGATTCCGCATCATCTGCTGCAATCGGAACTGTTCGGCTACGAGCGCGGCGCGTTCACCGGCGCGAACCAGCGGCGCGCGGGCCGGATCGAATCGGCGAACGGCGGCACGCTGTTTCTCGACGAAATCGGTGACATGCCGGTCGAAAGCCAGGCGAGCCTGCTGCGCTTCCTGCAGGAAGGGAAGATCGAGCGGCTCGGCGGGCAGGAATCGATTCCGGTCGACGTACGGATCATCTCGGCCACCCACGTCGATCTCGACGGTGCGGTCGAGGCCGGGCGCTTCCGCGCGGACCTGTATCACCGCCTGTGCGTGCTGCGTATCCACGAGCCGCCGCTGCGCGCGCGCGGCAAGGATATCGACATCCTCGCGCACTACGTGCTGCAGAAATTCAAGTCCGACAGCGGCCGCAAGATCAGCGGCTTCACGTCGGCCGCGCTCGATGCGATGCGCCGCTACGAATGGCCGGGCAACGTGCGCGAGCTGATCAACCGCGTGCGGCGTGCGATCGTGATGGCCGAGAGCCGGCTGCTGACGCCGCACGATCTCGGGCTCGAGGCGCCGGGCGAAACCGAACCCGTGACCCTCGAACAGGCGCGTGCGCTCGCCGAGCGCACCGCGATCGAGAATGCGCTGCTGCGCAACGATCACCGCATCAACAAGGCCGCGGCTGAACTCGGTATTTCACGCGTGACGCTCTACCGGATGATGATCGAGCACGGGTTGAACGATCACGACAACAACGGCGGGAACGGCGACAACGGCGGGCACGACGGCGCGCCGTCCGGCGACGCGGGGCATCAGCGGGTCGGCTGAGCGGCGCACGCGTGACGCGTGAGCCGGTTCAGCGACAGGTCCGGAGCCGGTGCAGCACGAACGTGACCGGCGGCACGCACAGCACGACCGCGACGATGCTCCACGCGCGGGCGAGGCCAAGCGTCTCGGTGCCGTGCGCCAGCAGCATCGTCATGCCGAGGCCGGCCATCGCGACGGCGAGAAAGCGCACGAAGTTGCCCCACGTCACCGGCGACGAAAAACTCCACAGCGTGTTGGCGAGATACGAGAACGCGGTCGAGCACGCGAACGCGACCGAGTTCGCGCTCACCGGCGTCGCGTCGAACAGCGCGAACATCGCGGCCGCGATCAGCGCATGCAGCGCGGTCGAACCGACGCCCGACACCCCGAAGCGAATCAGCCTGGCTCGTTCGGCGGTATAGAGGGGGGCGGATCAACGGGTGCGGTCGTTCGGGTGACGGGGCGGCGTGTGGAGCGGTGTCGTGCGGTGCGTCATGCGCCGGTGAAGGGCGCCGACGCAAACATGGCGCGCACCGGTTTCGCAGTATAGCGATGCTGCCGGCCGACGGATGCGCGGACAACCTGCGGCTCCCGTGCCGCCTGCGCCATGTAACGCGCATGAAACATTTCGCTTCGGCCGCCCCGCAAATTTGCGCGGCAAATCGACGGGAACGGCCGGTTCCCCGTCGGTAAGAATGTCGCGCTGCATTGTTCAGCCTTATTCGGCAAGGCAGGGCCGCGACGCGGCCAGCGCATGCCGCGCGCCGCGTGTTTCAGTTTCGTAACTTCCCGCCATCGGCACCCGTTCCGGCCACCACGCTGCCCGGTCAACCCCTTGTCCGGACGGGCTCGCGCGACGCTGGCCCGCTCCTTGCGACAGTGGGCTTGCGAAAGTCGACGATGCACGGTCCGTCCGGTTCGGCAGCGAACCCTGTCAGTACCGGCCAGGACACGGTCCGCGGGGATGCGGCGGCGGAGCGCGGCACGACAGCTGCGTTCCGGCGAGCACGGAGTGTCGTCGCCTGATCGTCGGGGCGCCGGTCTCGTCCGGTTGCCGGAACAACCATCAGATTGAAACGGGGAAGAAAAATGATCGATCGCCACACGCCGCGGCCGGCAGGCCGCGATCGCAGTGATTCGGAGCATCGCCGGTCGAACGTCGTTCTTGCTGCCGGCCGGCATGCATCGACAGGCCATCTCTCCGCGCCCGGTGCGAGGCGGATCCGGCTGATTGCCGGTCATCCACGCCGGGTCGGCACTTTCCTGCACGCGAACCCGATTCGCAAGGGCATGTGCACACGGGCGCCGGTACCTCGACGCCCGGTCTTCGCGTACTGACCGAAGCCGCACGATATCCGTTCACGCGGCGCATCGTTCCCGTGAACGATCAATCTGCAATCCGAATGAAGTGCGAAGCGTCGTGCCACGTGTGCGACGGATGAAGCATACGATGCGACGGCAAGCGGCGTGACGCCGGTGCCGTCCGGTGGTGAGGGGAGGGGCGGTCGGACGCGCGCGACGGGAGTGGCGCCCGTACGCGCGCGACGCCGTTTCAGCCGCCGTAGATGTCGAAGTCGAAGTACTTCGACGCGAGCCGCTTGTAGGTGCCGTCCTTGACCATATCGAGGATGGCGCTGTCGATCTTCGCCTTCAGGTCGGTGTCCTCCTTGCGCAGCCCGATGCCGGCGCCGATGCCGAGCACCTTCTCGTCGACGAGCTCGGGGCCGACGAACGTGTAGTTCGCGCCGCGCGGCGATTTCAGGAACCCGATGGCTGCCTGCACTTCATCCTGCAGTGCCGCGTCGAGGCGGCCCGAGGTCAGGTCCGCGTACACGCCGTCCTGGTTCTGGTACGACACGACGTTCGCGCCTTGCTTGCCCCAGTACGCCTTTGCATACGTTTCCTGCGTCGTGCCCTGTTCGACGCCGATCGATTTGCCCTTCAGCGATTCGGCCGTCGGCAGCAGCGGCGAGCCCTTCTTCACGACGAGCCGCGTCGGCTGGTTGTAGATCTTCGTCGTGAAGCCGATCTGCTGCGCGCGTTGCGGCGTGATCGACATCGACGACAGCACCGCGTCGAACTTCTTCGCCTTCAGCGCCGGAATCATCCCGTCGAAATCGTTCTCGAGCCACACGCACTTCGCCTTCAGGCGCGCGCAGATCTCGTTGCCGAGGTCGATGTCGAAGCCGACGAGCTTGCCATCGGGCGCTTTCGACTCGAACGGTGCGTAGCTGGCATCGGTGCCGAAGCGGATCGTGGTCCAGTCCTTCGCGGCGGCGGGGCCTGCGGATACTGCGAGCAGGGCGATCGAAACAGCGGCAATCAGTCTCTTCATGGTGCGTTCCTTGGCGGGGTGCTTCCGGGTTCTGTGCGACACGGTTTCACGGACACAAACCGCGTCTGCGCGCGGTGTCCGCACGGCCATTAACGCAGAAAATAAAATCAGAGTCCAGAATGGACAAAAAATATCGTTTTGTCGGATGAGCGAGTCGGCCGGCGGGTCTCGACCCTTGCAAAAATACGAAAATGGACTAATCTTGTTAGTAAATTCGTTTCGAGACTAACGATCATGTCACAGCCCGCCTATGAATCGCACTCCGCCCCGCCGCAGGCCTCGGTCGCGCAGATGTCGGCGGCCGGCCTGCGCGCGTTTTTCAACATCGCACGCGACTGGGAACTGACGATCGACGAGCAGATCGTGCTGCTCGGGTCGCCCGGCCGTTCGACGTTCTTCAAGTGGAAGGCCACGCCGGAATCGGCGCGGCTGCCGCGCGATACGCTCGAACGGCTCTCGCTGTTGCTCGGCATCTACAAGGCGCTGCAGATCCTGCTGCCGCAGCCGGCCGCGGCCGATGCGTGGGTCAAGCGGCCCAACGACGCGGCGCCGTTCGGCGGCAAGCGCGCACTCGACCGGATGCTCGCCGGCAACGTCGGCGATCTGGTCGCGGTCCGGCAATATCTCGACGCGATGCGAGGTGGCTGGGCGTGACGATGCCGATCCAAGCACAACAATGGCCCACGACCGCGGTCGACTGGGCGCCAGCCTATCGCGTGATTCCCACCCGCTTCCCGGCAATCAACCTGTTCGACCGCGTGGCCTCGGCGGACGATTTCGACGCGCTTTACGCACTCGAATCCCTGACCAACGACCGCATCCGCAACGAAGTCGGCACACTCGACCTCGTGCCGCCCGCCGAGCGCCGCTACGGGCAGGGCTGGGGGCCGATCATGGCCGCGTTCACGCACCTGAATCCGCAGGGCAGCCGCTTTTCCGACGGCAGCTACGGCGTGTTCTACTGCGCGCGTTCGCGCGATACGGCGATCGCCGAAACGCGGTATCACAGCGCGCTGTTCCTGGAGGCGACGAAGGAGCCGCCGATGCGCCAGCAGATGCGGCTCTATACGGTGATCGCGCAAGGCGAAGTGGCCGACATCCGCACGTGGCCGAAACGCGATCCGGCGTGGCTGCACCCGCTCGATTACAGCGCCGGGCAGGCGCTCGGGCGCGCGGTGCGCAATGCGGGCGGCGCGGGGATCGTCTATCCGTCGGTGCGCGACCCGCGCGGCGAGTGCCTGGCGGCGTTCCGCACCGCGCTGCTGCGCGACTGCCATCACGCGGCCTACCTCGAATACAACTGGAACGGCTCGGCCGTCGATGCGGTGTTCGAACTGAACCAGGTCGGCTAGGGCCCGCGCTCGCGGCATCAGCGCATATCGGCGCCTATCAGCCGCCTCAGGGCAGCGGCCAGTCGCCCGCGCGGCGTTCGCGCGCCTCGGCCTGCGTCATCGACCAGGTGCGCCCGGTGCGCGGCTCGGCGAGCGTGAGCCGCCCGGCCGGTGCGAACGCGCCCGTGTCGATGAACCACTGCGCGCCGATCCGCTGCGGCGCGCGCACCGGCGTGTGCCCGGTGCAGGTCAGCGACAGCCCGGCCTGCCGCGCCGGATCGGCGAGCCCCTGGACGAGATCGCGGCCCCAGATCAGCCGCTCGCGCACGTCGTGCGCATAGCTGCCCGTGTCGAGATCGGCATCCGAGCCGAAGAATTCCGCATGCAGCACGTTGAAGCGCCCGGGGCCGTCGCCGATCACGCGCACCAGCGGCAGCGCGTCGACGCGTGCCGCATGCGCGTGCAGTCGTTCCGGCGGCAGGTCGGCCCCCCAGTCGCCGCCGATTCCGCGCCACGCGTCGGGCGACAGCTTGCCGCGCGCCACGAGGCTCAGCACTTCCTCGTGATTGCCGCGCACGACGTGGCACCACGGGCGGTCGAGCAGGTCGAGCGTGGTTTCGGAGGCCGGGCCGCGGTCGACGAGGTCGCCGACCGAGAACAGGCGGTCGCGGGCCGGGTCGAAACGGATGTCGTGCAGCAGCGCGCGCAGCACATCCACGCAGCCGTGCAGGTCGCCGACGACGAAGTCGCGGCCGGCCGTGTTCGCCGGATGGCGGCAGAGGGGGGCGGTGGCAGTCATCCCAATATCTTAGGCGCTCGCGCCCCCATCGCCACGTCACGATGGAATGGCGATAATCGGGGCACGGTACGCGCCGACGCGGCGCACCGGTCGAACCCTTTCCATCCGCTTTCGGAACCACACGATGACGATTTATCCGCAGGTATTACGCAACCGGCCGCGCATGGTCGCGGCGTTCGTCGCCGGCTTGCTGTGCGCGGTACTGCTGCCGTTTCCGCTGCGTCCGACCGTACGGGCGCTGATCGGCTGGGATTGCGCGGTCTGGCTGTATCTCGCGCTGATGTGGGTGCGCATGGTCACCGCGCATCATGACCAGGTGCGCGACATCGCGATTCGCGAGGACGAAAACGCGACGACCGTGCTGACCATCGTGTCCCTTGCGACCGTCGCGAGCGTGGCCGCGATCGCGATCGAGCTCGCGACCGTCAAAAGCGTCGGCTTTCGCGCGGGGCTCAGCCACTACGCGATCACCGGCGCGACGCTGTTCGGCGCGTGGTTCATGATTCCGACGATCTTCACGCTGCACTATGCGCGCCTCTATTACGGCTCGCCCGGCAACGACCGCGCGCTTCGTTTCCCGGACCGGAGCCCGGAGCCCGATTACTGGGATTTCCTGTATTTCGCGTTCACGATCGCGGTCGCGTCGCAGACGGCCGACGTGTCGATGACGAACCGCTCCGCGCGGCGCTCGGTACTCGCGCAGTCGATCCTGTCGTTCTACTTCAACATGGCCGTGCTCGGGCTGTCGATCAACGTCGCGGCGGGCCTGCTGAGCTGATGCAGGCCCGGGTCATCCGCAGCGTTACTTGAGCAGGTCGTAAGGGCCGCCGCGCTCCAGCGCCCGCTGGTACGCGGGCCGCGCGTGGATCGCATCGAGAAAGCGCGCGATCGCGGGATACCGGCTGCCGCCCCCGCGCGCGGTCGCGGCTTCGAGCGGAAAGCTCATCTGGATGTCGGCGGCGCTGAAACCGTCGCCGACGAACCAGCCGGTGCGGCTCAACGTGTCGTTGACATAGCCGAGATGCAGCGCGATCTGCGGATCGACGAAGCTCGATTGCAGCGTGTCGGCGATCTTGCGCGCGATCGGCCGTGCGAAGAACGGCATCGGCGCATGGGCGATCCGCAGCGCGACGAGCTTGAGCAGCAGCGGCGGCATTGCCGACCCTTCCGCGTAGTGCAGCCAGTACGTGTAATCGTGCCGCTCGGGCGCGCCGGGCGGCGGCGCCAGGCGCCCATTGCCATAGCGTTCGACCAGGTATTCGATGATCGCGCCCGATTCGGCGTACGTGCGGCCTTCGTCGGTAACGACGGGTGACTTGCCGAGCGGATGAATCGCGCGTAACTCGGGCGGCGCGAGCATCGTCTTCGGATCACGCGCGTAGCGCACGATCTCGTACGGCACATCCAGTTCTTCGAGCAGCCAGAGCACGCGCTGCGAGCGCGAGTTGTTCAGGTGATGGACGGTGAGCATGTCGACGCCGGAGGTGGGGACGGGAACGACATCATACCCAGCGCGCGTCGCGCGTCGCGTGTACGCGAAACGCATCGCGCTTCGTGACGAGCCGCGCCTGGCCGGCCGCGTCTGGCCGACCGCCCTCTCCATCACGCGCGCCGCACCGCGACCCACGCGCCCCAGAACAGGCTCGAGAAAAAGCGCAGCGGCGCATCGAAGCCCGCGTCGCGCAGCAGGCCGAACACGGCTTCCTCGGACGCGGGCGGATCGGCGCCCTGCAGGATCTTCGCGAATTGCGCGCGCACCGCGTCGGGCGTCGCGCCTTTCATGCGCCAGCGCTGCTGCCATGCGTCGAGCAGGCGAGGGTGGTCCGCGTAGCGGCGGTGGTTGCCGGCGAGCACGAGCGGTGCGCCGGGCTTCAGGCGCCGCGCGATCGCACGCAGCAGCGCCGCCTTCGCTTCGTCGCCGGGCACGTGATGCAGCACGCCGATCAGTGTCGCGCCGTCGAACGCGGATGCATCGGGCAACGCGTCGACACCGTCCTCGACGAACGCCGTGCGCGCGCCGAAGCCCGCGGCCTCGACATTCGAACGCGCAAGCGCGAGCATCGGCGCGGACGGGTCGATGGCCGTGAATTGCCAGCCCGGCTCGAGCGCGGCCGCCACGCAGATCTCCTGCCCCGTGCCGCCCGCACCCGCGACGAGGATCCGCGCCTCGGGCGCGTCGATGGCCGACGCGAGCATGCACGCGGTGAGTTCGTGGCAGGCATCGTAGCCGGCGAGCGCGATGCGGGATTGCTCGGCGTATTCGTGCGCGCGTGCCGGATCGAATTTGGCGGCGCTGGCGGGAAGCGACATGGCGGATTCCTCGGTTGGGGGCGGACGACGTGTCCGCGAGCCTGGCGCAGAGCGTAAGCGTGCGCGGCCGGTGCAACAAGGCGAGTGGTCATCCCGGTATGCGGGCTACCCGACTCGTCGGGGCGTGTCGGATTGCGGGTTTTCCCGGGGTCGATTCGTATTTAAAAATGTCCGGGCACGATGCATCGCGGTAGCGAATCCGGCGCATACTCGTTTCTCTCCCCCCGCCTGGCCGTCGCATGCCGGGCCCCGATGCGCCGCGCCCCGCGGGCGCGGCCATGCCGCTCGGTACGCACGAGGAGCGCATGATGTCCGATTGTCCGCACGATCCGTATGCGCAGCACCACATTCACTGCTTGCCGTTCGGCGCCCAGCCCTGTGGCGCGCTCTGTGCGACGCCGCGCACGCATTTTCGCGTGTGGGCGCCGGGCAGCACGCAGGTCCAGCTCGAACTCGATACCGGCTTCGGCCCGTTGCTCGTCCCGATGGCTGCCGCCGGCACGAACTGGTTCGAGGTCTTTGCCGATTGCGGCGCGGGTGCGCTTTATCGCTATCGCCTCGACGATGCGGTGTCGATTCCCGATCCAGCGTCGCGTTCGCAACCCGAAGGGCTCAACGGTCCGAGCGAGGTCATCGATCCGCGCGCATTCACGTGGCGCAACACGTTCTGGCACGGGCGCGCATGGGAAGACATCGCGCTCTATGCGATTCGTCCACACGCGGTGGGCGGCTTCGACGGCGTGCGCCGACGCCTGCCGCAACTCGCGCGCCTCGGCGTGACCGCGCTGGAACTGCTCGCGTCGCCGCACGACAGCCTGCCGTTCGCGCCGCTCGCCGCCGAAGGCGGTCCCGACGCGCTGAAGGCACTGATCGACGACGCGCACGGCTACGGCCTCGCGGTGCTGCTGGAACTCGATTACGCGCGCTTCGGCAGCGGCACCGACGCGCTGCGCCACTACGCGGCGCCGTTCTTCCATACGCGCGACGATCCGCTCCAGGCGCCGCCGCTCGCGCTCGATCATCCGGAAGTCTGCGATTTCTTCTGCGACAACGCGCTGTACTGGATCGACGAGTACCGTTGCGACGGGCTGCGCCTGCGCGAAGCCGACCGGATCGGCGTGTCGTGGCTGCGCGAGATCGCCGACCGCGTGCGCGCGGCCGTGCCGGCCGACCGGCTGATCCATCTCGTACTCGGCAGCGAGCGCCATCCCGCGCATCTTGCCGATACGCATTTCGATGCGCAGTGGAACGGATGCGGCGAACGCGCGCTGCACCGGCTGACGGGGCGCGATACGTCGGCCCACGAAGGCATTTCCACGCACCAGTCGATCCACACGCTCGCCCGCGCACTGACCGCGGCCGGGGCCGCATTCCAGCCGGCCGGGGTGGGCGAAGGCATGGCTGCCGACAGCGGGCTGTCGTTGACGTCGCTGGTGCTGTCCGATGGCGCGTGGCGCGACAGCGGACAAGGCGACCACGGGCAGGAGGCCGGTCTGGCTGCCCTTGCGCTGTCGCTGCTCACACCGCAGATTCCGTTGATCTTCGACGAAACCGCGCGCGACGCCGATCGAGCGCATTTCGTGCAGTCGGCGCTCGCGGTGCGCGCGAAGCTGATCGCACCGCGATTGTCCGATTGCCGGCCGCAGGAAGCGCGTGCGCTGAAGTCGGACGGCGACGGCGATGCCGACGCGCTGCTTGCATCATGGAAGCTCGCCGACGACGAGACGCTGACGATCGCGTTGAACCTGTCGCCCGACGCGGTGCCGTTCGATGCACCGAGAGGGCGGGTCGTGTTCGAGACGCCGGCGCGTGCGCGCGACCGGGTCGATGAAGGGGTGTTGCCGCCGTATGCGCTCGTCGCGTGGCTGACGGGTGACGTCAACCGGTATGCGCTCACGCACGATGCACGTCGAATCGACGATGGTGCATCGCGCGGATGGCGTCCGAACCTGAACGCATGACGCTGTGAGCGGGTAAGCGTTTGAGAGGCCGGGCGCATCTGCGTCCGGCCGTACCGCAGGAAATCCCCGAGCTACCAGAACCCGCGAATGCCCGCGATGCCGTAGGCGCCGTGGCGGCGCGCCTCGTCGAGGTGCGCGCGCGTCATGCCGCCGAGCGCGAAGACGGGCATCGCGGCCTCGGTGGCCAGCGCGTTGAACTGCGTCCAGCCGAGCGTCGGCGCACCGGGGTGGCTGAGTGTCGGCAACACGGGCGACAGCGTGACGAAATCCGCGCCGGCGCGCGCGGCCAGCAGCAGGTCGTCACGTGTGTGGCAGGCGGCAGACACCCGGCGTCCGGCAGGCAACGGTCGTTGCGCAGCGGCGCGCAACGCGGTGCCGTCGAGATGCCAGCCGGCGCCGTCGAGCCGCATCACGCTGGCCGCATCGATCGGTCCGTTCAGCATCAGGTGCGCGCCGGCCGCGTCGCAGCGCGCGAGCGCGTCGGCGGCGAGTTGCGCGAACGCGGCTGCATCGAGCGATTTCACGCGCAGTTGCACGAGCGTCTCGCCGCGCGCGAGCACGGCCGACAGCCGGTCGAGGAACGCCGCGCGATCGGCCGCCGACGCGGATGCCGGCTCCGGCGTGATCACGCAGCAGCGCGGCAGCGTGGCGTTCATCGCGTGCGGCGAAGCGCGGCCGTCATTCGTCGGCCTCTTTCGAGATCTTCGGGTAGACGCGCACGAGCACGATGCGCGGCCCGTTCATCTTCTTCACGACGACGTCGAAGCGGTCGAACGACACGCGCTGCCCTTCGGTCGGCAGGTCGCTGAGCGCCTGGATCACGAGGCCGCCGACCGATTCCGCGCGGCCTTCGTCGATGTCGATGCCGAGCGCCTGTTCGAGCGACACGACGGGCAGGCTGCCCTTGCCCATCAGCGTGCCGTCGTCGAGGCGGCTCCAGTCGGCGTCGCCCTGGCGGAACTCGTCGTGGATCTGGCCGACCAGCGCGCCGAGCAGGTTGTCGAGCGTCAGGAAGCCGATCGGCTTCTCGCCCTTGTTGCCGACCAGCGCGAAGTGCGGTGCGCCCTTGCGGAAGCGGCGGAACAGGTCGAGCGCCGGCGTGTCGGGCCTCACGTACTGCACGGGGCGGACATAGTCAGACAGGTCTTCCAGCGCCGCGCCCGCGTGACGCGCGAGCAGCAGGTCCTTCAGGTGGATCAGCCCGCTCACCTGTTCGCGCGACGCATCCTCGAACAGCGGATAGCGGCTGAAGCGGTGCCGCGCGACGATCTCCATGTTGTCGGGCAGCGGGAGGTCGCGGCGCAGGCCGATCATTTCATGGGCCGGCCGCATCAGGTCCGACACCGTCATCGACGAAAAATCGAGCGAATGCGCGAGCGTGTTCCACTCGTCGTTGCTGTACGTGCCGCGCGCCGGCTGGGCCGGGTTGCCGGCCGTGCTGCGGCGGCTGCGCAGGATCAGCTTCAGCTCGTCGGTCGAGTAGTGGGCGTCGCTGCCGTGGTCGGCGGAGAGCCCCGCGAGCCGCAGTACCGCGTTGGCGCTGTTGTTGAGCACCCAGATCGCCGGATACATCGCCCAGTAGAACGCATAGAGCGGCAATGCGACCCACAGGCCGACCTTCTCCGACTGGCGGATCGCCATCGATTTCGGTGCGAGCTCACCGACGACGATGTGCAGGAACGAGATCAGCGAGAACGCGAACACCAGCGAGATCAGGTGCACGACGCGTTCGGATTCCACGCCGATCAGGTCGAGCAGCGGGCCGAGCAGTTGCGCGAAGGCCGGCTCGCCGACCCAGCCGAGGCCGAGCGACGCAAGCGTGATGCCGAGCTGGCACGCGGAAAGATACGCGTCGAGACGGCCGTGCACGATGCCGAGGATGCGGCCGCGCAGGCCGTGCTTGCGGGCCAGTGTCTTGACGCGCGTGGCGCGCAGTTTGACGAGGCCGAATTCGGCCGCAACGAAGAACCCGTTCAGGGCCACCAGGAACAACGCGCCGATGAGCGCGAAGATCTGTAACAAAGAAACACTCCGGTTATGACAGGCCCATCAGTATAGAGCCAGAAAGGAATTTGTAATGTGACGGGCGACCGATTGCTTACACCGGCGCCTCACCGGGCACGGAGAACGTGATGGTGGCCGGGGCGCCATCGGCGAACGTGTCGTGCGCGAACGTGCCGCCGTGTGCGAGTGCGACGCGCTGGCAAAGCGCGAGCGTCCAGGCGATCCGCTTGGCGTCGCGCTCGCGCAGCATCTCGCGTCGTGCGAACGATTCGAACGCGTGTGGTTGCGTGGGATCGACGAGCGCGTCCGCGTTGACGGTACACGTGGCGCGCGCGGTGAACTGCATGCCGTCGCGAGCGCACGCAAACGTCACGCGGCTGCCGGCGGCGCTCGCTTCGACCGCGGTCGTCAGCATCGTCCAGAGCGCCTGCGCGATGCGTTCGCGGTCGGCGGTCAGCGACGGTTCGCCGTCCGGCAGCGTCGCGTCGAGGGCGACCTGTCGTGCGTCGGCGAGCGCGAAACGGGCAAGCGCGATCGTGTCGTCGAGCAGCGCGCGCAGCGCGAACGGCTGCGGCTTGACGGCGAGCGTGCGCGTTTCCGCGCGCGGCGCGTCGAGCACGTCGTCGATCAGCCCGACCTGCTGGTCGATGCCCGTGCGGATGCCCGCGAGCGCACGCTGCAGGTTCGGATCGGCGTTGGCGAGCTGGCGCTCGAGCACGTACGCCCAGCTGTGCATGGCGTTCAGCGGGCTGCGCAGGTCGTGCGACGCGGTGGAGAGCGCCTGGTCGCGCAGGAACAGCGCCGCCTGGGTGGCGTAATGCGCTGCGCGTTCGCGCAGCAGGTCGCCGGCGGGATCGACTGTAGTGGACGTCACGGAGCTGGCCTGTCGGAAGCGGTTGGCGTGGAAGTCACGCGATCCGTCATTATAGGGACGGTGCGTGTCACGCCGGCAGTGCGTCTTCGTCCTTTTTCCGGGCGTCGCCGTTCGGCAGCAACTGGCACGCGAGCAGGCCGGCCAGCATCAGCGCGCAGCCGACGAGCGCGCGCAGCGTCAGCGTTTCGCCGAGCGCGGCCCAGCCGGCGACTGCCGCGAATACGCCTTCCATGCTGAAGATCACGGCTGCGTGCGCGGGCGCCGCGTCGCGTTGCGCGACGACCTGCATCGTATAGCCGACCCCGACCGACAGCAGGCCGCCGTACAGCAGCGTCGGCAGCGCGTTGCGCAGCATCGTGCCGCTGACCGGCTCGATGACGAGGCCGACCGCGAGGCACGCCGCGCCGCACACGACGAATTGCATGAACGCGAGCACGAGCGGATTGTGGCGCTTCGCGAAATGGCCGACGGCCATCACGTGCGCGGCGATGATCACGGCGCCGGCGAGCTGGAACCAGTCGCCGTACAGCACCGAGAATTGCTCGTTGATGCTGAGGAAATACAGGCCGATCGCCGCGAGCAGCGCGCCGAACCACGTGCCCGGGCCGATCCGGTGACGGGCGAACACACCCATCAGCGGCACGATCACGACGTACAGCGAGCTGATGAAGCCCGCGTTGGCGATGCGCGTGTACTGCAGGCCGATCTGCTGCAGCGAAATCGATACCGCCAGCAACCCGCCGAGTGCGAGGCCCGGCAGCAGCAGCGTCGGCTCACGGCGGATCGCCGCGAGCTGCGTGCGCGACGCCGTGTTCAGCATCAGCAGCGGCACCAGCACCAGCGCGCCGAGCAGGAAACGGAGCCCCGTGAACAGGAACGGCCCGATCACGTCGAGGCTCAGGCGCTGGGCGACGAACGCGGAACCCCAGATCGCGGCGGCGGCGAGCATCAGCAGGTTGGCTCGGAGGTGCTTGCGGGCTTCGGGCTTCATTGGAATTCTTCTGGAGATTGCGGGCGGCGGAACCCGTTAGTTTACGCCGAGATTGCAAGGCTGTCGGCAAACCTGCGCAACGCGGCGCCGGCACGTGCATCGCGCACGCGCGAATACAGCACGACCTGCGACAGCGGCAGCGGCGGCAGCCCGAATTTCGCGCCGACGTCGACCAGTGTGCGCGGCGCAACCCGCCGCGCCAGCGGGCAGACCGCGAGCCCCGCGGCGGCGGCGGCCGTGACCGCCGCCACGCCGCCGCCCGTGAAGCGCTCGCGCCACGGCCGTCCCGCATGGTCGAGCGCGCGCAGCGCGGCGGCCCGCACGCCGCACGGGCCGGCCAGCACCGCGAGCGGCAGCGGTTCGCCCGCGCGCGGTACCCAGTCCGGCGCGGCGAGCCAGGCCAGCGGTTCGGAAAACAGCAGCGTGCCGTCCTCGCGCGGCGGGTCTTCGCCTGGCTCGTGCCGCACGATCACCGCATCGAACCGGCGTTCGTCGTATTGCGCGAGCAGGTTCGTCGACGTGCCGAGATGCATTTCGAGCGACAACCCCGGATCCTGCCGATGCAGGCTCGTGAGCACGGCCGGCAGGTCGGGCACGGCGACGTGCTCGCTGACGCCGAGCGACAGCCGATGCGTGCCGGCCGAGATCGCACCGAGCGCATGATCGTGCGCATCGAGCAGGGCGCGGGCGGCCGGCAGGAAATTCTCGCCGTCGGCGGCCAGCTTGACGACGCGTGGCGTACGCGCGAGCAGCGGCTTGCCGAGGTGGGCCTCGAGCCGCTTCAGCTTCAGGCTGACGGCCGATTGCGTGGTGCCGAGCGCATCGGCGGCGCGCGTGAAGCTGGCGAGATCGGCGACCAGCACGAACGCACGGACAGCATCGAGATCAAGGACTTTCATTTTCGATGTAAATGGATGAAATATTCATCAATGACTGTTCATTATAGTTTGGCGAGCCTAACCTGACGCTGAGTTTCCGTTCTTCAACGTCACCTTCACCGACAGGAGCAGGACCATGCCCTTTACCCGTATTGCAGTTCGCGAAGGCAAGCCGGCCGCCTACCGTGCGGCGCTCGTCGACGGCGTGCATCGCGCGCTGATGCACACGTTCAACGTGCCCGAGGACGACATCTTCATGGTCGTCACCGAGCACGCGGCCGAGAATTTCGTGTTCGGTCGTCACTACCTCGATATCGAACGCAGCGACGATCTCGTGATGATCCAGATCACCGCGAACAACACGCGCACGCTCGAGCAGAAGCGGGCGCTGTACCGGGCGATCGCGGACAACCTCGCGCAGCAGCCGGGCGTGCGGCAGCAGGACGTATTCATCAGTCTTGTCGAGGTGCTGAAGGAGGACTGGTCGTTCGGCAACGGCCTCGCGCAATACGCCGTTTGACCTGCGACAGCGCGACAGGGCCAGATCGTCGCCTGCGAGTTTTCGCGACGTGTACTATGGAAGCAGCTTCACGGGTGACGCCGGCGCGATCGATGCGCCGGCAGTTCTTCATGTGCAGGAGCCTCCATGTCGCGTGTGCTGGAAATCGTGTTGTCGCTGTCGCTGGAAGGGTGGCCGGTCAAGGCCGCGAGTCGCGCCCGCGGGGCGCAGCGTGATTTCGGCGCTGAACTCGTGCGCGCGTGGCGGATCTGCCCGCAGGTCCGGATGCGCCGCGGCCACGAGCGCGTGACGATCGAGCCGTGCCAGATCGAGGAGGCCGAGTCGAGCCCAGGCGCGAACTGGTGGACGTGGGTCGAGTCGAACGCACATGGAAGGCGTGTGGTCGCGTCGCGCACGAAGGCGTTTGCGCCAGGCGTGACTGCGCGCGAACTGTTCGACGCGGAGCATGAGGGCATCGCCGTCGCGATGCCGCTGCCCGTGCCCGAGGCGGCTGCCGCGGCCGAGGCCGATGCACCTGCCGACGAAGCGGATGGCGTCGCGCCCGACGCCGCAGTGCCCCCGGCCTCAGGCGTGCAGCCGGAATCGTCGGCGCTGCGCCTCGTCAGCGAACGGCGGCGCGGGCGCTGGGCCGACGACAGCGGCGTCGTGGTCGAGATGACGCTTGACGACGTCACGCTGCATCGCGGCAGCGAGCCGCCGCGCCGCTACGTCGAGCTGCGCCTTGCCGCGCCCGACTGGGAAACCTTGCCCGCGCGTACCGCCGCGCTGCATGCGCTGTTTGCCGCGGCGCGCGAATTGAGCGGCGCGTGGCCCGCATTCGTGCAGCTCACGAGCGTGATCGATCGCGCATGCGCGGCCGAGCCGGCCGCCGACGGGGCCGTCAAGGCCAGGCTCGTCGACCTGACCGGCGTGCGCACGCAGCGCGCCGCGCTGTTCGCGCTGTCCGGCGACATCACCGCGCAATGGCTCGGCAACGAGGGCGGGGTGCTCGAGCACGACGATCCCGAATTCGTGCACCAGATGCGTGTCGCGCTGCGCCGCCTGCGCACGCTGATGCGCTTCTTCCCGCGCTTTGCCGATCGCCAGTGGCGCGACACGCTCGGTGTCGACCTGCGCTGGCTTGCGTCGCTGCTCGGCACGGTGCGTGACTGGGACGTGTTCGCGACCGAAAGCCTGCCCGCACTGATCGCGGCCGACGGCGGCGACGGCGAGTGGAACGGTACGCTCGACGCCGCGCGCGCGCAGTGCGCGGCCGCGCGGGTCGAGTTGCGGCAGGCGCTGCATTCGGCTCGCTATGCGCGGCTCACGCTCGGCTGGCTCGAGTGGCTGAGCTCGCTTGCGCTGCCGGCCGCCGAAGACGGCGACGCGCCCTCGCTGCGGCGCCACGCGACGAAGCGCGTGCGGCGGCTGTTCGGTCATCTGTACGCGTCGCCGTCGCTGACGTCGCTCGATACGGCCGCGCGCCATCAGGTGCGGATCGATGCGAAGCGGCTGCGCTATGCGCTCGAATTCTTCGCGTCGCTGGCGTCGCGCCGCACGCGCACCGAGACGGTCAAGACGCTCACGCGCGTGCAGAGCGTGCTCGGCGAAGCGAACGACACGATGGTCGCGCTGCAGCACCTCGAAAAATTGGCTGCGCCGCCGTACCAGCTCGGTTTCGTGCGTGGCTACGGCGCGGCGCTCGAACAGCGCGCGGCGCGCGACGCCGAAACGCTGCTGGCCAGCCTGCGGCCGCCGAAGCTCGACGGCAAGCCCGGTTGACTGGCCCGCGCTGACTATAATGGCCGCCCGATTCCCGCACGCATCCCGATGACCGACGCACCGCATTCTTCCCCGTCTGCCGAACCGCTCGAACTGGGCGGTGAGCTGTGGCTGCGCGCCGGCGAGCAGACGCTCGGCGGCACCACGCGCATCGCGTTGCTCGCGGCGATCGGCGACACCGGTTCGATCACGCGCGCGGCGAAGGCCGTCGGCCTCAGCTACAAGGCTGCGTGGGATGCGGTCGACACGATGAACAACCTTGCCGGCGAACCGCTCGTCGCGCGTTCGACGGGCGGCAAGGGCGGAGGCGGCACGACGCTGACGCCGCGCGCCACGTCGCTGATCGCCGCGTTCCGTACGATCGAGCGCGAGCATCGCCGGTTCATCGAGGCCGCGAGCGCGGCCGTGGCCGGGTTCGACGTCGACTGGGCGCTGATCGGCCGGATCGGGATGAAGACCAGCGCGCGCAACCAGTTGTTCGGCAAGGTCGCATCGATCGTGCGCGGCACCGTCAACGACGAGGTCACGCTCGCGTTGCCCGGCGGACAGCCGATCGTGGCCGTGCTGACGCACGAAAGCGCCGATGCGCTCGGCCTGCAGGTCGGCGCGGACGCCTGCGCGCTGGTGAAGGCGTCGTGGGTCGTGCTTGCGGTCGACGATGGCGAGCACGAGTTGAAGGTGTCCGCACGGAACCAGTTGCGCGGCAGTGTGGAGACCGTCGCGGCGGGCGCGGTGAACAGCGAGGTGACGCTGGCGCTCGACGGCGGCGGGACGCTGACGGCCGTCGTGACCAACGAGAGCGTCGCTGCACTGCAGCTCGACGCCGGCAGGCCGGCGATCGCGCTGTTCAAGGCGTCGAGCGTGATTCTTGCGGTGACGGGCTGACGAAGCAGGCCGGGCGGCGCGCGTCGACGATCATGTGACGGGCGGGGCGAAGCCGGCATCGCACAGCGCCTGCACGGCTCCGGCTTCGTTTCCGCTTTCAGCCTATGCCGCTACACGCGGCTTCTCTCAGGATCCAACCTGCCTGCCACGACCACGGCCTCGCGCGCTCACATGACGCGCGTCGGCCACTCGGCGTGCGGCGGAGTCGCCTGCACGCGTCCTTCGCTCAACTGCACGACCTGGTCGCCGAACGCGGCGACATCGTCGGGATCGTGCGAGATCAGCACCATCGGGATATCGAGCCGCGCCTGCAGCTCCGCGAGTTCGTGACGCATGCGCTGGCGCATGGCACCGTCTAGCGCCGCGAACGGTTCGTCGAGCAGCAAAATCCGCGGTTGCGCGACCAGTGCGCGCGCCAGCGCGACGCGCTGTTTCTGCCCGCCCGACAATTGCGATGGATACTGCCCCGCGAGCGCTTCGAGATCGAACGCCTGCAGCCAGTACGCGACTTCCGGCGGCACCGCTTTCGCGCGCGGGTTGCGCAGCCCCGACGTGAGCCCGAATGCAATGTTCTGGCGCACGTTCAGATGCGGAAACAGCGCGTAATCCTGGAACAGGTACGCGACGCGCCGCTCGCGGGTCGGCACGTCGATGCGGCGCGCGGCGTCGAACAGCGGTTCGTCGTTCAGCGTGATCGTACCTTCGTCGGGCGACAGCAGGCCGGCGATTGCCTGCAGCGTCATGCTCTTGCCCGCACCGGACGGCCCGAACAGCACGACGCGCTGCGTCGTTGCCGTGAACGACACGTCGAGCGTGAAGCGTCGCTCGGCGTTTGCGTAGGTCTTGCGGATATCGACGACGAGGCTCATGCGCGCCTCCGCCGAAGCCGCTCGACCGCGAAAGACGATGAACGAGGCGAGCGCTTCATGTCAGCTGGCTCCGCCGGGCGCGCGACGGCACGAGCCAGCCGGTCGCGAGCAGTACGAGCACGCAGGTGATCGACGTCACCAGCACGAGGAAGTTGGCGGTGCTGTCGTCGCCGGCCTGCACGGCCGCGTAGATCGCGACCGACAGCGTCTGCGTGCGGCCGGGCAGGTTGCCCGCGATCATCAGCGTCGCGCCGAACTCGCCGAGCGCGCGTGCGAACGCGAGCAGCGCGCCCGCGAGAATGCCGCGCGTGGCGAGCGGCAGGGTCACGCGGAAAAACACCGCGACTTCGCCGAGCCCGAGCGTGCGCGCGGCGCGTTCGAGGTGCGGATCGACGCCTTCGAACGCCGCCCGTGCCGACTTCAGGATCAATGGAAACGCGACGACCATCGATGCGATCACCGCGCCTTGCCACGTGAAGACGAGCTCGATCCCGAGCTTGTCGAGCCATGCGCCGAACACGCCGCGCCGGCCGAGCAGCACGAGCAGGTAATAGCCGAGTACCGTCGGCGGCAGCACGAGCGGCAGCGTCAGCACGGAATCGACGACGTCCCGCAGCGGCGAGCGCCAGCGCGCGAGCATGAACGCGGCCGCGACGCCGAGCACGATGTCGAGCGCGGTTGCCCAGCCGGCAACCTTCAACGACAGCAGCAGCGGTACCCAGGCGTCTTGCATCGCGCTACGCTCACTTGCCCGCGGGCTTGAAGCCGAACGTCGAGAGCACGGCCTGGCCCTGCGGCGACGCGACGAAGTCGATGAACGACTGCGCCTGCGCGGCGTGGCGGCTGTCCTTGACCACGGCGATCGGATAGGTGATGGCCGTCTTCGTCGGCACGGTCAGCGCGACTTTCACGCGGCCCGGCATGATCGCGGCGTCGGTACCGAACACGAAGCCCGCATCGACCTCGCCGCGCGCGACATAGTCGAGGCTCTGGCGCACGTTGGCGGCCAGCACGCCCTTCGCGCTGACGGCGTCCCACAGGCCGGCCGCGCGCAGCGCGCCTTCCGTGTAGCGACCGACCGGCACCGATGCCGGGTCGCCATACGCGATGCGCTTCACGCCGGGCGCGGTCAGGTCGTTCAACGACTTCGGTGCGGTGGCCTTGCTGTCCGCCGGCACGATCAGCACGAGCGAATTCGCCGCGAAATCGCGACGCGTGCCGGGCACGATCACCTTTTCGTCGGCCGCGCGATCCATCGCCTTCTGGTCGGCCGACGCGAACACGTCGGCCGGCGCGCCCTTGGCGATCTGCTGCATCAGCACGTCCGACGCGCCGAAGTTGAACAGCACCCTGGTATCCGGATGCTGCTTCTCGTACGCATCGCCGACGGCCTTGAACGCGTTCGTCAGGCTGGCGGCGGCCGACACGACCAGTTCGTCTGCTGCGGAAGCGGGCGCGCTGAACGCGATGCCGGCAGCGGCAAGCGTGGCGATCGGCAGCAGGCGAAGCAGGGTGCGGCGAAGCGGACGGACGGTTGAGCGCATGGTGGAGTCGTTTCGAACGGGTGGAAACCGTAATCGTAATATAGGGCGGGTTATAACGCTCGACATAGTGCTCATGCGGCCGCGCGCATGGAATGGTCAGACCTGAAAAGGGGCGGGCGTAACGGCCGGGCGGCCGGTCACGTACGGAGCGTTTGCGGCGACGACCGGGTGCGCTGCAGCGACGACGGCTGCGATGCGGGGCGGTAGTTCGGGTTGGCCTTCCAGCGCGCACGGACGAACGGGCGCTCGTGGCCCGACAGTTGCAGCGCCACCTTGGTGACCCAGCGGTGCGACGGCACTGTGATGCCGTGCAGCGCCACCGTGACGAGCGCGAGGCTTGCGACGACCGCGGGCACCGACCAGCGGTGCGGCACCGCGCGCCACGAACCGGCGATGAACGCGAGCGCGGCGATCGCGCCGACGATGCAGCCGGTGATCGATTCGGACGGCGAATGGGCGTCGAGTGCGACGCGCGACACGCCGACCGCGACGCCGGCCGCGAGCCCGAGCGCGATGCCGGCGAGTCGCACTGGCGCGCGGGTGCGGATCAGCGCCAGGAAAATCGCGACCGGATAGACCGACGTCGACAGCATCGCATGGCCGCTGAACCCCGTGAAATCCCACTTGCGGATGCCGATCCCCCAGCCGAGGAACGCGATCTTCGTGAGCGCGACCACGCCGATCGCGGCTGCGAGCACGCCGAGCCACGCCGCCGCGCGTTGCCACGAGTAGCCGAGCGTGAGCCAGACGGCGATCGTGATCGCGAGCGGCAAGGTCAGGCCGGCGCCGCCGAACGCGGTGATCATGATCCACAGGTGAGACGACAGGTCGAACATCGGGAAGGGGACGAACGAAGGCGGGGAAGATGCTTAAATCAACGCGCGAGCCGGGAAGAACGACTACAACGGATACAAGCGGCGAAGCCCCAGTATAGCGCCGCGTGCGCACGAGCCCCGTTTTTTGCGCGGGCGGGAACTATCCGCGCGCAGGAAAAATCCCATAAACAATGTTATGGTGCATTGCACAAAGACGAACGATGCATCCGTTGTGGTGCCCTTATTTTTCCTGACTGCGAGCCCGATCGATGACCAAAAGTCTGACCAAGGTGTGGCTGGGCGGCATGAAACGCATGCTGTCTCCGGCCGCCAAGCGCGCGGCGCGCGATGCGCAGCGCATCACACGTGACGCACTCGAGGCCGCGGCTTCTCCCGCCGTATCCGATCTGTCCCCGCCGCGCGAATCGCGCGTGCGACCGCGCGCGGCCGCATGGGCGGCCGGCGAGTGGACGCGCGGCGAACATCCGATGGCCCCCGCGCTCGGGCGCCTCGTCCAGAATCTCGCGTACGGCCTCTACGTGCCGCCCGGCCGCCGGCGTGGTGCGATGCCGCTCGTGGTGATGCTGCACGGCTGCCAACAGTCCGTCGATGAATTCGTGCAGGGCACGCGGATGAACCTGCTGGCCGACAAGCACGGCTTCGCGGTGCTGTATCCGGAACAGTCGCTGCGCGCGCACGCGCACGGCTGCTGGCACTGGTATGAAGACACCGACCGCGCAGGCCGCGGCGAGGCGAACGCGGTGGCGTCGCTCGTCGACGCGCTCGTCGATGAACATGGTTTCGACGCGTCGCGTGTCTATGTCGCGGGGCTGTCGGCCGGCGCGGGTCTCGCGTCGCTTCTTGCGCTGCACCATCCGGACCGTTTCGCGGCGGTGGCCCTGCATTCGGGCCCTGCGCTCGGGGAGGCGACTTCGGGCATTACCGCGATGGACGTGATGCGGCGCGGCGTGCGCCAGAACCCGGCGGCGGCGGTCGATGCGCTGGTCGATGCCGCCGCGTATCCGGGCATGCCGGCGCTGGTCGTCCAGGGCGACGGCGACCACGTGGTCGCGCCGAAGAATGCGGACCAGCTGACGGTGCAGTTCATGCGCCTGAACGGGCTTGCCGATAGCCGCGGCGCGCTGCGCGGCGGCGAGCGAGTGGAGACGCGCGACGCCGGCGCGCAGATCACCGACGTCTGCCGTGACGGCGAGCCTGTCGTGCGGCTCTGCCATGTGAAAGGGCTCGACCACGCATGGGCCGGCGGCGACGAAGCCGTGCCGTTCCACGCGGCGGTCGGCCCCGATGCGAGCGCGATGATCTGGGCCTTTTTCGAAACCCAGCGCCGCACTGTGGCGACTTGACGACGCACCGTCTGATCGACGCTGGCCAAAGACTAGGGTTTTCCCTATAATTCGGGAAAACCCTAGTCAAAGAACCTTTGGATTGCGAGATCAACCATGTACCTGCTGAGCCACCTCTTCCTGATGCTGACCAAGAACGCTGAAAAGGCCTCGAAAGAGCGCGCCGACGCGTATCTGGCCGAAGCCACCGACATCTATGATCTCGAATTCCGCATGCGCAAGATCGACCGCGAAGCGGCGATGAACCGCCCGTACACGTTCGGTTCGCGCTAAGAAGCGCAGGGCGGGCAGCCAGGTCCGCCGCTCCGGCGAGTCACGCAGCAGAAAAGGGCGCGTGCGGCACCATGCCGCACGCGCCCTTTTTGCATTCCAGGCCTTGTGTCGCGTCAGACGACCGTCAGGCGCACCGGCACGTTGTTACGCGTCGCGTTCGAATACGGGCACACGTGGTGTGCCTTTTCGACCAACGCTTGAGCGTCGGCCTTGTCGAGCCCCGGCAGCGACACGCGCAGTTCGATGTCGAGCCCGAAGCCGCCTGCGTCGTTCGGGCCGATGCCCACTTCAGCGGTAACCTGCGTATCGGCCGGCAATGCCTTCTTGTCCTGACCGGCGACGAATTTCATCGCGCTCAGGAAACAGGCCGAGTAACCTGCGGCAAACAGCTGCTCCGGATTCGTGCCTTCCGCGCCCGTGCCGCCGAGTTCGCGCGGCGCGGCCAGCTTGACTTCCAGCTTGTTGTCAGCGGATACCGCGCGGCCGTCGCGGCCACCCGTGCTCGTGGCGCTGGTCTTGTACAGAATGTTCATCGTGCAGCTCCTGTCTGGAAAAGGGAGGAAAAGCGGTCCGGTCGAACGGGGTATCGCCGGCCACCCACAAACAATAGAACACAAATCATTTGTGTGCAAATGAATTTTTGAAGAAAAGGCCCGGGAGTGCCGGGCCGGTTCATCGAGGCCCGCCTGTCAGCGCTCGTTCGCGGCCGACAGGGCGTCGCGCAACTGCTGGAGATCGGCGCGCAGCCTGACCAGGAAATCGGGGGATTGCTGCATCGCGCAAAAGAGATCGGCCGGTACTGACCGCGCGCGCTCCTTCAGTGCACGGCCTTCCGGCGTCACAAGGACGTTCACGATGCGTTCGTCGGTTGCGCTGCGCACGCGCTCGACGTAGCCGAGCGCCTCCAGCCGCTTCAAAAGGGGCGTGACCGTGGCCGGGTCGAGGTCGAGCCGCGCGGCGATGTCTTTCACGGCGATGTCGTCGCGCTCCCACAGCACGAGCATCGCGAGATATTGGGGATAGGTCAGCGACAGCTTGTCGAGCAGCGGCTTGTACGCCTTCGTCATTGCGTGCGAAGTCGAGTAGAGCGCGAAGCAGAGTTGCTCGTCGAGCGTCTGGGGCAGCGGAGGCAGGCGGTCCATGATTCGGGCGGCGCGGAGAACGCGCGAACAATTTGTACGCAAATCATTTTGCGCGCAAAAGATCGGGATGAACAGGGGCGGCCGACGAAGGGCCGTGGTCGACGGAGGCAAGGGGAAGGGCGGGTGCACCGGGTTTTGGCCCGGTGCGGAGAGCGGCGGGCCGGCGACGCGCGCCGGCCGGAGGGGCTTCAGCGGCCCGACGTGGGGGGCGTCGCGCCGGGTTCCTGTACGCCGAAACAGCCGCGATAGGTCGCGTAGAACGAGCAGTACAGCATCGTGACGATGATGATCGTCACCGGCATCATGATCGTCAGCGCGTAGGCGCCGGCGCCGAGCGCCTGCAGCAGCAGCGACAGCGCGAGCGACGTGCCGAGCGCGACGGCGAACCACAGCACGCCATACACGACGAACGCGCCGCGATTGCGCCAGCAGCTGACGACGCTGAAGAACAGCGCCTTGGCGGGCGGGACGTCATGCCACGCGACCAGCACCGGTGCGAACCAGAACAGCATCGCGACCGGCAGGTAGAGCAGCGTCGCGAAGAACAGCGCGCCGAGCGTGCCTTGCGCGGCGAGCGCTTCCGGCGTCGTGCCGGCTTCGTCCGCCGCGCCCATCATCACGTGAAACAGCGCGCCGCCATCCACGAACGACGAAGCGGCGAACACGATCACCATCGACGCGACGTAGATCACGCCGAGCACGAGCAGCCGCTGGGTCGCGACGGTGCCGTACGAACGGAAGCCGTCGACGAGGATCGTCGGCATCACGGGCTTGCCGGCCACCGTGTCGCGGCACGCGGCCATGAAGCCGACCGCGACGCCGGGAATGAATACCAGCGGCAGCGCGGAGCCGATCACGGGCACCATCGATATCAGCGTGATCGCCAGCAGGTACGTGAAGAACAGGGTGATGAACGCGAGCGGATTCCGGCGGAACAGCCAGACGCCTTGACGGAACCAGACATAGCCCGTTTTGGCGGGCACTTCGATCAGTTGCATGCGGTGTGGATCTCGTGAAGCGCGGGCGTATGCGCGATACGCTCGCGCAGGATGCGTTCGAAATGGCCGGGGTCGTGCGGCTTGAGCATCTCGGCCGCGCGCGGCAGGTAGAAGTCGTACAGGCGCGACACCCAGAAGCGGTACGCGCCCGCGCGCAGCATGTCGCTCCAGTGGCGGCGCTCCTCGGCCGTGAACGGCCGCACGGTCTGGTACGCGCGCAGCAGCGCGTCGGCGCGCGCGACGTCGAGCACGCCGGTCGCGAGGTCGACGCACCAGTCGTTGACCGTGACCGCGACGTCGAACAGCCACTTGTCGCAGCCCGCGAAATAGAAGTCGAAGAAGCCGCCGAGCCGCACGTCGTGGCCGGTGTCGGGCGCCGCGTGCGCGAACAGCACGTTGTCGCGGAACAGGTCGCAATGGCACGGCCCGGCCGGCAGCGCCGCGTAGTCGTCCGATGCGAAGAAGCTGGCTTGGTGCGCGAGTTCGCCTTCCAGCAGCGCGCGCTGCTCGTCCGTGATGAACGGCACGATCGCCGGCACGTTCTCCTGCCACCACGGCAGGCTGCGCAGGTTCGGCTGGTTGCGCGGATAGTCGCGACCGGCGAGGTGCAGGCGCGCGAGCATCTGGCCGACCTCGATGCAGTGTTCGACCCCCGGCGCCAGTTCGGCCGAGCCGTCGAGCTTCGTGACGATCGCGGCCGGCTTGCCGTGCAGCTCGCCGAACAGCGCGCCGTCGTCACGCGGGATCGGATCCGGCACCGGCACGCCGTGGCCGGCCAGATGGCGCATCAGGTCGAGATAGAACGGCAGTTGCTGCGCCGTGAGCTTTTCGAAGATCGTGAGGACGTACTCGCCGCGCGTCGTCGTCAGGAAGAAATTGCTGTTTTCGATACCGGACGGAATGCCGCGAAACGCGAGCACGTCGCCCAGTTCGTAGTGGCGCATCCATTGCGCGAGATCGGAGTCGGAAACAGCAGTGAAAACGGCCATGCGGGATGCGTCAGGTCAGGGTGTCGGCACGCGGGCGGCGTGCGTCGCGACATCGGGTGAAGGGAGGCGGCGCGCGGCGTTCGGTGCCGCGCGCCACGGAATCAGTAGCGCAGGTTCAGCGACGGCAGGCGCGTGATCGGGATGCCCGCGTCGTGCGGCTTCGGCGACGTGTCGGGCGTCGAGCTCATCTGGTAGCGCGTGCCGAAGTTCGACTTCACGTCGATCTCGACCGGTTTGCCGCGATCACGGTACTCGGTGACTTCGGTGCCGTTCTTGCTCTTTTCGTGGAAGCTCGGCGTGCGGCGGATGTCGGCGAAGTCGACTTTCGACGTGACTTCGGCGCCCGGCCGGTTGATCTTGCGGAGATCGGGCAGGCCGGCGGCCTCGTTGGCCTCGGCCCGAGCCTGCGCGTCGGCGTCAGGCGTGCCGCCGGCGGCGTAAGCGACGCTGGCGGCGGCAAACGCGGCGGCAGCGGCGACGAGAATGAGCGGCTTCATGATGAGTCTCCAGTGAACCCACCGATTTTAGCAAATACTGCGCCCCATCCGGCCCTCGCGTGCGTAGGGGCAGCCATAAGGGCGACCGGGTTCCGTGGTAATGTCGTCGGATCAGACGAGGTGATGAAAATGAAGAACGATTTGAGCCGCCGGCACCGAGTGCTGTCGCCCGAGAGCCCGTCAGTCGAGGCTTTCGACGATCCGATCGCCGCCGTCGCGCGGCTGTCCGCCATTTACGACACGAACACGGGCTTCCTGCGCGATGCGTTCGCCCGCTATCGCCGCCACGAATCGATTACCGAGCACGTGCGCGCGTGCTACCCGTTCGTACGGATCCGCACCGACGTCAACACGCATGTCGATTCACGCCGCTCGTATGGTTTCGTCGCGGGCCCCGGCGTATTCGAGACGACGGTCACGCGCCCCGATCTCTTTGCGAACTACTATCGCGAGCAACTGCGCCTGCTGGCGAAGAACCACCATGTGAAGATCGAGATCGGCGTGTCGTCGCAGCCGATTCCGATCCATTTTGCGTTTCCGGAAGGCATTCATCTCGAGGGCGAGCTCGATCGCGACCGCCTGCTCGCGATGCGCGACATCTTCGACACGCCCGACCTGTCGTATCTCGACGACCGCATCGTCAACGGCACGTTCGAGCCGGCGCCGGGCGAGCCGCATCCGCTCGCGCTGTTCACGGCCGCGCGCGTCGACTTCTCGCTGCACCGGCTGCGCCACTACACGGCGACGTCGCCCACGCATTTCCAGAACTACGTGCTCTACACGAACTACCAGTTCTACATCGACGAGTTCGTGAAGCTCGGCCGCACGGTGATGACGGAGAGCGACGATCCCGAGGTGCGTGCATACCGGAGCCAGTACAGCTCGTTCGTCGAGCCGGGCGATGTCGTCACCTACAACGCGAACCTCGGCAGCGAGCCGGTCGAGGGCGCCGCGCCGCCGCGCCTGCCGCAGATGCCCGCGTATCACCTGAAGCGCGCGGACGGCAGCGGGATCACGATGGTCAACATCGGCGTCGGCCCGTCGAATGCGAAGACGATCACCGACCACATCGCGGTGCTGCGTCCGCATGCGTGGGTGATGCTCGGTCACTGCGCGGGGTTGCGCAACACGCAGCGTCTCGGCGACTACGTGCTCGCACACGGTTACGTGCGCGAGGATCACGTGCTCGATGCCGACCTGCCGCTGTGGGTGCCGATTCCGGCGCTGGCCGAAGTGCAGCTCGCGCTCGAGCGCGGGGTGGCCGACGTCACGCAACTTGATGGCGTCGAGCTGAAGCGCGTGATGCGTACGGGCACGGTCGCGAGCGTCGACAACCGCAACTGGGAGCTGCGCGACCACCGCGAGCCGGTGCAGCGGCTGTCGCAGAGCCGCGCGATCGCGCTCGACATGGAAAGCGCGACGATCGCCGCGAACGGCTTCCGTTTCCGCGTGCCGTACGGCACGCTGCTGTGCGTGTCGGACAAGCCGCTGCACGGCGAGCTGAAATTGCCGGGCATGGCCGATACGTTCTATCGCGGGCAGGTCGACCAGCATTTGCAGATCGGCGTGAGGGCGATGGAGATCCTGCGCACGAACGGGCTCGACAAGCTGCATAGCCGGAAGCTGCGGAGCTTCGCGGAAGTGGCGTTCCAGTAACCTCGACGGCACCACCCGCGCCCACAACGGCAAAGGCCGCACGCGAATGTTGGTTCGCGTGCGGCCTTTTGTTTTTTGCCGGTCCTTCAGTGCCCGGGCCGAATGGCCCGGCGGTCATCGGCTCAGCATTCACCCTTCTTCGCATGCCCCGGCGGGCAGTGATAGCCGCGATCGTCGTGACCGTGATGACGCTCGTGATCCTCCCACTCCCGGCGTTCCCAGTAGCGGCGGCCGTCGTAGTAACGATCGCCATGCCAGCCAACGATCACCGCGGGCGCCGGAGCAACCACGACGGGCGCAGGCGCGACGACGACCGGTGCGGGCGTGCCGATGTTGACGTCGACGTTGACGGCGTGGGCGAGGCCGGACAGTGAAAGGCCGAGGCCGGCGAAGGCAAGGGCGATCAGCGAGCGTTGCATGTTCTTTTCCGTGGTGTCGTTATAAAAGGCCGGCGCGACGCGATGGAAGCGAGGGGGGCCGTTCCACCGGGGGAACGCCGCACCGACACATGCAGTGTGATAGTGCGCGACGGAAAACGCGAGGCGGGGTTGTTACGGAGAATTGGCGGTCGGCAGGCCCCGGATGCGGGCGTCGGGCCGCGTCATTTGACAATGGCGGCCTGCGTGCACGGATGATGGCGCGTGCCGCACGGCACCGGCTGCGCGGATTTGACATTCGGTGGCGCGAGGCCGCGAAGCGCGATTAATGGCGCGTTACAAATTGACGCGCGGCAGGTGACGGAATCGCCACGTCTGCCGCGCGGGTGGGGCGCGCCGGCCGTTGGGCCGGCGGTCGTCATGGATGGATTACAGGTAGAACATCCGGTCTTCTTCGGGGCGCGGCGGATGGCCTTCATCGTCCGAGCCTTCTTCCTCGCCGCTGTCCTCGTAGAACGCGAGCACCGCGTCGAGCACCTGGTCGGGATCGTCGATCACCTGCATCAGGTCCATGTCTTCCGGATTGATGAGGCCCATCGGGATCAGCTGGTCGCGGAACCACTGAAGCAGCCCCTTCCAGAACTCGCTGCCGACGAGAATGATCGGCACGAGGCGCGACTTCTTCGTCTGGATCAGCGTGAGCACTTCCGACAGTTCGTCGAGCGTGCCGAAGCCGCCCGGCATCACGATCACCGCATCCGAATTCTTCACGAACGTGACCTTGCGCGTGAAGAAGTGGCGGAAGCGCAGCGAGATGTCCTGGTAGTGGTTGCCGGCCTGTTCGTGCGGCAACTCGATGTTCAGGCCGACCGACGGTGCTTTACCGGCGTGTGCGCCCTTGTTTGCCGCTTCCATGATGCCGGGGCCGCCGCCGGAGATCACGGCGAAGCCGGCGTCGGACAGCTTGCGCGCGATCTGCGCGGCGAGCTTGTAGTGCGGCGTATCGGGTTTGAGGCGGGCAGAACCGTAGATGCTGACAGCCGGGCGGATCTCCGACAGGTACTCGGTCGCCTCGATAAACTCTGCCATAATCGTGAACATCTGCCACGATGCGCGGGCCTTCTTGGCTGTCGCGCGTTCTTGATCTGCGAGCGAACGCAGACTCGGAATCACTTTTCTCTTGTTCATAATGCCTGAAGAACGAAATCTGGAAGGTAAGACCCTGCTATTGGTTGACGGTTCGAGCTATCTGTATCGGGCTTACCATGCGATGCCTGATTTGCGTGGCCCTGGCGGGGAGCCGACCGGAGCGCTCTACGGAATCATCAACATGCTGCGCCGTATGCGCAAGGAAGTCAGTGCAGAGTATAGCGCTTGCGTGTTCGATGCAAAGGGCAAGACGTTCCGCGACGACCTTTATGCCGACTATAAGGCAAACCGTCCATCGATGCCGCCCGATCTTGCATTGCAGGTCGAACCGATCCACGGCGCGGTGCGTGCGCTCGGCTGGCCGCTGCTGATGGTCGAAGGCGTCGAGGCCGACGACGTGATCGGCACGCTCGCGCGCGAAGCCGAGCGGCACGGGATGAACGTGATCGTGTCGACCGGCGACAAGGATCTCGCGCAGCTCGTCACCGACCACGTCACGCTCGTCAACACGATGACCAACGAGACGCTCGACCGCGATGGCGTGATCGCGAAGTTCGGCGTGCCGCCGGAGCGCATCATCGACTACCTCGCACTGATCGGCGACACCGTCGACAACGTGCCGGGCGTCGAGAAGTGCGGGCCGAAGACGGCCGTGAAATGGCTGGCGCAATACGACAGCCTCGACGGCGTGATCGAACATGCGGGCGACATCAAGGGCGTGGTCGGCGACAACCTGCGCCGCGCGCTCGATTTCCTGCCGCTCGGCCGCAAGCTCGTGACCGTCGACACGGCCTGCGATCTCGCGCCGCATCTCGAGTCGATCGAGGCGTCGTTGAAGACCGACGGCGAAGCGCGCGACCTGCTGCGCGACATCTTCGCGCGCTACGGCTTCAAGACCTGGCTGCGCGAAGTCGACAGCGCGCCGGCGGAAGGCGGCGGCGCCGACGCACCGGAAGGCGAGCCGGCGCCGGTGGTGGCGGCCGACATCGTGCGCGAATACGACACGATCCAGACCTGGGAGCAATTCGACGCGTGGTTCGCGAAGATCGACGCGGCCGAGCTCACCGCTTTCGACACCGAGACGACCGCGCTCGACCCGATGCTCGCACGGCTCGTCGGCCTGTCGTTCTCGGTCGAGCCGGGCAAGGCGGCGTATCTGCCGGTTGCGCATCGCGGCCCCGACATGCCCGAACAGCTTCCGCTCGACGAAGTGCTCGCGCGCCTGAAGCCGTGGCTCGAATCGGCCGATCGCAAGAAGGTCGGCCAGCACCTGAAGTACGATGCACAGGTGCTCGCGAACTACGACATCGCGTTGAACGGCATCGAGCACGACACGCTGCTCGAGTCGTACGTGGCCGAATCGCACCGCACGCACGACATGGACAGCCTTGCGCTGCGTCATCTCGGTGTCAAGACGATCAAGTATGAAGACGTGGCCGGCAAGGGCGCGAAGCAGATCGGCTTCGATGAAGTCGCGCTCACGCAGGCCGCCGAATACGCGGCCGAAGATGCGGACATCACACTGCAGCTGCATCACGCGCTGTACCCGCAAGTCGCGCGCGAGCCGGGCCTCTTGTACGTGTACCGCGAGATCGAGATGCCCGTATCGCTCGTGCTGCGCAAGATGGAGCGCACGGGTGTGCTGATCGACGATGCGCGCCTGCAGGCGCAGAGCACCGAAATCGCGACGCGCCTGATCGAGCTCGAAGCGCAGGCATACGAACTGGCGGGCGGCGAATTCAATCTCGGCTCGCCGAAGCAGATCGGGCAGATCTTCTTCGAAAAGCTGCAGTTGCCGGTCGTGAAAAAGACGCCGAGCGGCGCGCCGTCGACCGACGAAGAAGTGCTGCAGAAGCTGGCAGAGGACTACCCGCTGCCGAAGCTGCTGCTCGAGCATCGCGGGCTGTCGAAGCTGAAGTCGACCTATACCGACAAGCTGCCGCGCATGGTGAACCCTTCAACGGGGCGCGTGCACACGAACTACGCGCAGGCCGTCGCGGTCACGGGCCGCCTGGCATCGAACGATCCGAATCTTCAGAACATTCCGGTGCGCACGGCCGAGGGGCGGCGGATCCGCGAGGCGTTCATCGCGTCGCCGGGACACCGGATCGTGTCGGCCGATTATTCGCAGATCGAACTGCGGATCATGGCGCACATCTCGGGCGACGCGTCGCTGCTGCGCGCGTTCTCGCAGGGCGAGGACATCCACCGCGCGACGGCCGCCGAGGTGTTCGGCGTGACGCCGCTGGAGGTCAATTCCGATCAGCGCCGCATTGCGAAGGTGATCAACTTCGGGCTCATCTACGGGATGAGCGCGTTCGGGCTCGCGTCGAACCTCGGCATCACGCGCGATGCGGCGAAGCTCTATATCGACCGCTATTTCGCCCGCTACCCGGGTGTCGCGCAGTACATGGAAGACACGCGCTCGGTTGCGAAGGAGAAGGGTTACGTCGAAACCGTTTTCGGCCGCCGGCTGTGGCTGCCCGAGATCAATGGCGGCAACGGCCCGCGCCGCCAGGCGGCGGAGCGCGCGGCAATCAATGCGCCGATGCAGGGCACGGCGGCCGACCTGATCAAGCTGTCGATGATCGCGGTGGACGACTGGCTCACGCGCGACAAGCTTGCGTCGCGGATGATCATGCAGGTGCACGATGAACTGGTGCTCGAGGTACCCGACGGCGAGCTGTCGCTGGTGCGCGAGAAACTGCCGGAAATGATGTGCGGCGTAGCGAAGCTGAAGGTGCCGCTGGTGGCCGAAGTGGGTGCCGGCGCGAACTGGGAAGAGGCACACTGACGCACCGTTGCGCGGCCCCCGATTCCTGCGGCATATTGTTGCAGGGATGCTGAATATCGAGATGGTTTGCTTGTGGTCAACGCGCAAGCTCCCGGACAATGCATGTCATTGACACGGGGGCAGCGCGCCCCGCGTTCCGGGATTGGAAACATCAAGTGCTTCGAACTGCACATTGATGATGTCCGAAC
This sequence comes from Arapaima gigas, assembly GCA_900497675.1. NCBI lineage: Eukaryota > Metazoa > Chordata > Actinopteri > Osteoglossiformes > Osteoglossidae > Arapaima > Arapaima gigas. The sequence continues at coordinate 537,103 of UFQX01000250.1, forward strand.
CGGTTAATCCACCGGGTGGCGCGAATGCATCGCGTTTGCCTTGTCCGGCGGCAGCAGTTTCGAATCGCAAAGGGGGAACAGATGCATCGGATCATCATCGTAGGCGGCGGCGCGGGCGGCCTGGAACTGGCGACGCGGCTCGGCGACCGCTACGGCGCGCGCGGCAATCGTCCCGCGCGTGCGCTTGTCACGCTCGTCGACCGCAATCCGACCCACATCTGGAAACCGCTGCTGCACGAGGTTGCGGCGGGCAGCATGGACCCGTTCACGCAGGAGCTCGAATATGCGGCGCAGGCGCGCTGGCATGGCTTCGAATTCCAGCAGGGCGGGCTGACCGGGCTCGATCGCGCGGCAAAGCGCATCACGCTGTCACCCATCAACGACAGCGACGGCGAGGAACTGCTGCCTGCCCGCGAGCTGGAATACGACACGCTCGTGATCGCGATCGGCAGTACGACTCACTTCTTCGGCGTACAGGGCGCGGCGGAAAACGCGATCGCGCTCGATACGGTGGGCGAGGCCGAGCGCTTCCGCAAGCGGCTGATCGCCGCTTGCATGCGCGCCGAGCACCAGGCGCCTGCGCCTACAGCACCGGGTGAAGCGGCCGAGCCGCGCATCCAGGTCGCGATCGTCGGTGGCGGCGCGACCGGCGTCGAGCTGTCCGCCGAGCTGCGCAACACCGCGCAGGTGCTGTCGGCCTACGGGCTGCACAAGCTCGACCCGCGGCACGACGTCGGCATCGTGCTGATCGAATCGGGGCCGCGGATCCTCCCGGCGTTGCCGGAGCGCGTGTCGTCGGCGACGGCCGAACTGCTCGAGAAGATCGGCGTGCGGCTGATGCTCGCCGAGCGCGTGACCGAGGTGGCGCCCGGGGCAGTCCATACGGCGAGCGGCAAGACGGTGCGTGCCGACCTGACGGTCTGGGCCGCCGGCATCAAGGCGCCGTCCGTACTCGCCAATCTCGACGGCCTCCAGGTCAACAAGCTCGGCCAGCTCGACGTGCGCCGCACGCTGCAGACCTTTACCGACGACAACGTATTCGCGCTCGGCGATTGTGCGGCCTGTGCATGGCCCGGCAACGAGCGCAACGTGCCGCCGCGCGCGCAGGCTGCCCATCAGCAGGCGAGCTTCCTGCTGAAGGCAATCGGCTGCCGGCTCGACGGGCGCCCGCTGCCCGAATTCACCTATCGCGACCTGGGCTCGCTCGTGTCGCTCGGCCATTTCAGCGCGGTCGGCAACCTGATGGGCGGGCTGATCGGCGGCAACATGCTGATCGAAGGACTGTTCGCGCGCTTCATGTACATGTCGCTGTACCGGATGCACATCGCCGCGCTGCACGGCTATCCGCGCATGATGCTCGACACGGTTGCACACTGGCTGCGGCGCACGACACTGCCGCGCGTCAAGCTGCACTGAGCGCGCGTTCGCGCGGGAAGCGGGCGGGGAGTGCGCACGTCGTGCGTGGTCTCCGTCCGTTGCTTTTTGCGGGCAGTGGGGCGGCCATGCGTGCGCTTGACGGGCAATATCGGCCGCATGTATTGCGTTTCAATTCGCAAGCATCCGGGCGCACAACCGGGGTCGACATGCGGCTCGTTGCATTGCGATTCGACGGCCCGCCCGCGGGTTTCCGTGCTGCCGGATCAACACGCCGTAATCGAGTCTTACATATCCGACAGTTGACGCGACAACGGATTATTGGGCATCTTGTCCGGGTTTCCGTTCGCGGCGGGGTGCCAACCGCCGCGACATCCGCGCCGCGCGCCGGCGCGATGCCCCGTCATGCCGTGTCCGTGATCGTGGCGGCGGCCCCCCAATCGAGGAGTGCATTCATGTTGAAACCCGAAGTCGACAGCCTGGTTCCCCACGTTCCGTTCTCGCGTCGCAAGTTCATGCAGGCCGCGCTGGGCGGTGCCTTCGCGGCGGCCGTACTGCCCGTGTCGGCGCAGACGGTCACGACCGACAGCGACGGGCTGGACGTCGACACCGTCGAGATCCGCTCGGGCGACGCGAGCGTGCCCGCGTATCGCGCGCAGCCGAAGGACAAGACGAACCTGCCGGTCGTCATCGTGATCCACGAGATCTTCGGCGTGCACGCGCACATCGCCGATGTCTGCCGCCGCTTCGCGAAGCTCGGTTATCTTGCGATCGCCCCCGACCTTTTCGCGCGGCAGGGCAATGCGGAGAAGTATCCGACGATCAAGGATCTGGTCGATCACATCGTCAGCAAGGTGCCGGACCGGCAGGTGACCGAGGATCTCGACGCGACCGTCGCGTGGGCCGGCAAGAACGGCGGCGACCTGTCGCGTCTCGGCGTGGTCGGGTTCTGCTGGGGTGGCCGCCAGAGCTGGCTGTATGCGGAGCACAACCCGCACGTGCGTGCGGCCGTTGCATGGTACGGGTTCGTCGAAGGCAAGACGGACGAGATGACGCCGTTCAACCCGGTCGATCATGCATCGTTGCTGAAGGTGCCCGTGCTCGGGCTGTATGGCGAGAAAGATACGAACATCACGCAGGCGTCGCTCGCGAACATGCGCAAGGCGATCCAGGCGAGCGACTCGAAGCTCGCGCGCGAATCGGAGATCGTCGTGTATCCGGATGCCGGTCACGCGTTCTTTGCCGATTACCGGCCGAGCTATGTGAAGGCCGACGCGGAGGAGAGCTGGAAGCGCGCGATCGCGTGGCTCCACAAGTACGGCGTGATGTAAACGGCAAGCGGCGGCACGGGCCGCCGCTTCGTTGCGACTGCGCCGCGCCGGCGCTTACGGTGTCGGGCCGGTAGCGATCGGCCGCGACGGATCGGCGCTCCATTCGCTCCACGAGCCCGGATACAGCGACGCGCCATGCAGGCCCGCCACCTCCAGCGCAAGTGCGTTGTGGCATGCGGTGACGCCGGAGCCGCATTGCAGGATCGCGCGGTTCGGTTCGGTGCCCGCCAGCACGGCGGAAAACGCCTCGCGCAGTTCATGGCCGGTCTTGAAGCGGCCGTCGGCGGTCAGGTTGTCCTTGAAGAAGCGATTGCGCGCGCCGGGGATGTGGCCGCCCACACGATCGATCGTTTCGTTTTCACCGCGGTAGCGGTCGGGTGCGCGTGCATCGATCACGACGCGCGTGGGTGCGTTCACGTTGGCGAGTACGGCTGCCGCGTCGACCGTCGATTCGAGCGGCGCGGCTGCGCGGAAATCGCCGGCGGCCGGGTGCGGCACGTCGGTTGCAAGCGGCTGGCCGGCTGCTTCCCAGGCCTGAAGGCCGCCGTCGAGCACGGCAACCGAATCATGGCCGAGCCAGCGCAGCAGCCACCACAGGCGCGCCGCATACGCGCCGCCTTGCGCGTCGTACACGACGACCTGCTGGCCCTGCTTGAGGCCGCGGCTCGCGAGCAGCGTCGCGAGTGCGTCGCGGGTCGGTAGCGGATGGCGGCCGTTGGTGCCCGTCTTGCGGCCCGACAGGTCGCGGTCGAGGTGGAGGTACTGGGCGCCGGGGATGTGGCCGGCCGCGTACGCGGCTTCGCCGGCAGCGGGATCGACGAGATCGAAGCGGCAGTCGAACAGCGCGACGCTGCCGGGCGCCGCCGCCAGGCGCTCGGCGAGATTGGCGGCGGAGATGAGCGTGGTGTAGTGAGTGTGTGGCATGACGGCTCCCTGGAGTGCGAATGGCCTGACACTCCAAGTCTAAACAAAAAAAGACGGGCCGAAGCCCGTCTTTTCGTCTGCCGGATGCCGTGCGGCGTCAAAGCGCCGCACCGGTATCAAATGTCGCCGAGGTGGCGGCGCAGGAACTCGTGGAAGTGCTGCATGCCGTCTTCCATCGGGCTCTGGTACGGGCCGACCTGCGACTCGCCGCGGGCCATCAGCGCACGGCGGCCTGCGTCCATCCGCATCGCGATCTCGTCGTCCTCGACGGCCGTTTCCATATAGGCGGCGCGTTCCGCCTCGACGAATTCGCGTTCGAACAGCGCGATTTCCTCGGGGTAATAGAACTCGACGATGTTGGTCGTCTTCTGCGGGCCTTGCGGAATCAGCCACGACACGACGAGCACGTGCGGATACCACTCGATCATCAGGCCCGGGTAGTAGACCATCCAGATCGCGCCGAACTCCGGCGGCACGCCGTTTCGGAACTTCAGCACCTGCTCGTGCCATTTCTGGTAAGTCGCGCTGCCCGGTTTCGCGAGGGCGTTGTGCACGCCGACCGTCTGCACGCTGTACCAGTCGCCGAACTCCCACTTGAGGTCGTCGCACGACACGAAGCTGCCGAGGCCCGGGTGGAACGGGACGACGTGGTAATCCTCGAGGTAGACCTCGATGAACGTCTTCCAGTTGTAGTCGCACTCGTGCACTTCGACGTGATCGAAGAGGTACTCGGAGAAGTCGAAGTGATGCTTCGTGCCGAGATTGGCGAGGTCGCGCGCGACATGCCGGCCCTCGGCCTCGAACAGCAGCCCCTGCCAGTTCTGCAGCGGGCTCTTGCCGAGGTTCAGGCACGGCTTGTCGGGGAAGTGCGGTGCGCCGAGCAACTCGCCTTCCAGGTCGTACGTCCAGCGGTGCAGCGGGCACACGATGTTCTGCGTGCGGCCGCGCCCGTTGAGCATGATCGCCTGCCGGTGGCGGCAGACGTTCGACAGCAGTTCGATCTGGTTCGTCTGGTTACGGACCAGCACGCGGCCTTCCTTCTCGGACGGCAGCGCAAAATAATCCCCCGCCTCGGGCACCATCAACTCGTGCCCGACGTAACGAGGTCCTTTCTTGAAGAGGGTTTCGATCTCGCGCTCGAGTAGCGCCTCATCGAAGTATGCAGTGACTGGAAGCTGGCTGTGAGCCGACTTCAACTGAAGCGCGTCGCTCAGATTGGACATTCCCACTCCCGGTGTTAGCGTGAAAGCAGTGAACAACCCAACCATCGAAAAATCGATTTAGGGAAACGGGGAATTATACCCGGTTCGCCTCCCAAGGCTAGGATTAAGTGCCTGATTTGTGTCAATTTTTTGTCGGGCGGCAATCGGAAGGCGCACAATGTGTGCCGGAGATGGGGCCGGAATATGTGCCGGGTGCCCACGACGGCAGGTCGGAAAATTCTCTTTTGCCGTAGAATGTCCGACTTGTTTTGAAATTTGACACCCTCGTCCATGGCGAAAACCGCATCCCCAGGCGCCACGCCGCCCGGCAATGGTACCGAACCGTTGCCGGACAATTACGAAACGGCGCTCGCGGAACTCGAGACGCTGGTTGCACGGATGGAAGGCGGCGCGTTGAGCCTCGAGGATTCACTGACGGCGTATCGCCGCGGTGCGACCCTCGTTGCGTTTTGCCAACAGCAGCTCGAGAAAGTGGAGCAGCAGGTTCGCGTGCTCGACGGCGCGACGCTGAAGCCGCTTTCGTCCGGAACGGCCGCCACGGACGGCGAAGACGACGATCTATGACATTCGAACAATGGATGCGGTCCGTGCTGGACCGTGTCGAGGACGCACTCGGCCACTATTTGCCCGCTGAAACGACGATGCCGGCGAAACTCCACGAGGCGATGCGTTATGCGGTCCTCGGCGGCGGCAAACGCGTTCGCCCGCTGCTGTGCCATGCAGCAGGCGAACTGACCGGCGCGACGGAAGGGGCGCGCAACGCGGCGGCGGCGGCGCTGGAGATGATCCACGTCTACTCGCTCGTGCACGACGACATGCCGTGCATGGACGACGACGCACTGCGTCGCGGCAAGCCGACCGTGCACGTGCAGTATGACGAGCCGACGGCGCTGCTCGTCGGCGACGCGCTGCAGTCGCAGGCATTCGTTGCGCTGACCGACGCCGCTGCGCTGTCGCCGGTGCAGCAGGCTGCGCTCGTGCGCGAGCTGGCGCTGGCAAGCGGCTCGATCGGCATGGCCGGCGGGCAGGCGATCGACCTGGCGAGCGTCGGCCTCAAGCTGACGCTCGAGCAGCTCGAGACGATGCACCGGAAAAAGACGGGCGCATTGCTGCGCGCGGCCGTGCGGATGGGCGCGCTGGCCGGCGAAACGCCGTCCGCGGAAACGATGGCTGCGCTCGATGTGTACGCGGGGGCCGTGGGTCTGGCCTTCCAGGTCGTCGACGACATTCTCGACGTCACGACCGATTCGGCGACGCTCGGCAAGACGGCCGGCAAGGACGCGGCAAACGACAAGCCGACCTATGTATCGATCCTCGGTCTCGAGGCGTCGCGCGAGCTCGCAGCGCAACTGCGCGCCGAAGCGCACGACGCACTGAAACCGTTCGGCGCACGCGCTCAGCGTCTGGCCGAACTTGCCGACCTGGTAGTGAACCGGGTCAGCTGACGCGAAAGCCCGCCGCCGCGCACATGCTACGGTGCGTGCAACAGAATGCGGGCGCGTTTGATTTCCTACAATGGAACGACGATGTACGACTTGCTGAAAACCATCGACGACCCGGCGGATTTGCGCCGCCTCGATCGTCGCCAACTTCAACCGCTCGCGGATGAACTGCGCGCGTTCGTGCTCGACAGTGTGTCGAAGACGGGCGGCCATTTGTCGTCCAACCTCGGGACGGTCGAGCTGACGATCGCGTTGCACTACGTGTTCAACACGCCGAACGATCGCATCGTCTGGGACGTGGGCCACCAGACCTACCCGCACAAGATCCTGACGGGCCGCCGCGACCAGATGCATTCGCTGCGCCAGCAGGATGGCATCTCGGGCTTCCCGCGTCGCAGCGAATCCGAATACGACACGTTCGGCACCGCGCACTCGAGCACGTCGATCTCGGCCGCGCTCGGCATGGCGATCGGCAGTCAGCTGAACGGCGACGACCGCTTCTCGATCGCCGTGATCGGCGACGGCGCGATGACGGCCGGCATGGCGTTCGAGGCGATGAACAACGCGGGCGTGTCGGAAGATGCGAAAGTGCTCGTGATCCTGAACGACAACGACATGTCGATCTCGCCGCCGGTCGGCGCGCTGAATCGCCATCTCGCACGCCTGATGTCGGGCCGCTTCTATGCGGCTGCGCGCGCGGGCGTCGAGCGCGTGCTGAGCGTTGCGCCGCCGGTGCTCGAACTCGCACGCAAGCTCGAAGAGCACGCGAAGGGCATGGTCGTGCCGGCTACGCTGTTCGAAGAGTTCGGCTTCAACTACATCGGCCCGATCGACGGTCACGATCTCGATTCGCTGATCCCGACGCTGCAGAACATCCGCGAACTGCGCGGCCCGCAGTTCCTGCACGTGGTGACGAAGAAAGGCCAGGGCTACAAGCTCGCCGAAGCGGATCCCGTGCTTTATCACGGCCCCGGCAAGTTCAACCCGGCCGAAGGCATCAAGCCGTCGGCCACGCCCGCGAAGAAGACGTACACGCAGGTGTTCGGCGAGTGGCTGTGCGACGAAGCCGAGCGCGATACGCGTGTCGTCGGCATCACGCCCGCGATGCGCGAAGGCTCGGGCATGGTCGAGTTCGAGAAGCGCTTCAAGGATCGCTACTACGACGTCGGCATTGCCGAACAGCACGCGGTGACGTTCGCGGGCGGCATGGCAACCGAAGGCCTCAAGCCGGTCGTCGCGATTTACTCGACGTTCCTGCAACGTGCATACGACCAGCTGATCCACGACGTCGCGCTGCAGAACCTGCCGGTCGTGTTCGCGATCGACCGCGCGGGCCTGGTCGGCGCGGATGGCGCGACGCACGCGGGCGCGTACGATCTCGCGTTCATGCGCTGCATCCCGAACATGACGATCATGGCTGCGTCCGACGAGAACGAATGCCGCCAGATGCTGCACACGGCGCTGCAGCAGCCGAACCCGACCGCGGTGCGCTATCCGCGCGGCGCGGGCACGGGCGTGCCGACGGTGAAGGAATTCACCGAGATCCCGCTCGGCAAGGGTGAAGTGCGTCGCCAGACGTCGCAGCCGGAAGGCAAGCGCGTCGCAATCCTCGCGTTCGGCACGATGGTTGCACCGTCGCTCGCCGCGGCCGAGGAACTCGATGCGACCGTTGCGAACATGCGCTTCGTGAAGCCGATCGATGCGGCGCTCGTGCGTGAACTCGCCGAGACGCACGACTACGTCGTCACGGTCGAGGAAGGCTGCGTGATGGGCGGTGCGGGCTCGGCCTGCGTGGAAGCCCTGATGGAGAGTGGGGTTATCCGACCCGTACTACAATTGGGCCTCCCTGACCTGTTCATCGATCACGGCGACCCCGCGAAGCTGCTGTCGCAATGCGGCCTCGACGGCGCGGGTATCGCGAAATCGATTCGCGAACGCTTTCTGAATCCGGCGGCCGATGTCGCCGGTCAGGCGAAGCGCGTCGCATAAGCTGGCGCCGCCTGCGGGCGGTGCCGGCGCGACTGGCGCAACCGGTCTTCATTGATGCGGAAAACATGGGCCTGCGGGCCCATGTTGCTTTTCCGGCTGCCGCATGACGCGGCGTGCGCGTCGTCGAACGCGCGGCAATGTCCCAGGCGTAGTTGAAGGTTGAAGGCGGCGGTTCGCCAGTGGAATCCGAGAGA